>OZ010786.1:503141516-503724016 GCA_963932465.1 Maratus speciosus | reverse complement strand
ACTCTCCGGCTTAGTTCACTTCACCGAAAACGGCAACTCGAGTGACACTCGGGCTTAGACCCCAAAGTGTTAATAACTGAAAAAAATCGCTAACAATTTCGCTATTTAAATTGGCCTTTTTAATTCTGATAATTTCCGTTGTTTAAATGCGTGGTTTAATTACATCTTTGTTAAATATGTGTTTAATTTATTTTGTTTTATTATTTTATTTATTGAAGAAGTTTTAATTTTGTTATGGAATATAAATCGGAAACAATTTATATTGTATTAATCTTTCGTAATCAGGCTGAACGCGATAGAGTAGATTAAAAATTAGTATGTTATGGCCGTTGCAAAAATTTCTTCTGTATAAATGAAATCGTCTGGAACCAAAATTAAATGACTACCTATGCGGTCTTGAATTATAGCTATTTCGGAAATCCTACAAACAGAGTATTACAGTGACATCTGTTGAGCGATATGCACAAAACATAATAATGATCTATTTAAAACAAGGTGAATATGAAACAGAATATAAAATTTGGTGAAATTTCGTGCATTATTTCTTGAGATACAGCTATCGCAAAAATCTTGAAAAATGCAACATAGTAGAGCCAATTGTTGGGCTGTTTTCACCAAAACCAAATCAACGGCTATTTATGTAAAGGTCTAACAGTATATATGAAGTTTGATGAAATTACGAACATTTGTTTTTGATATATAACTATCGCGGAAATCGTGAAAAATGCAGCATAACAGTGCCACCTGTAGGGCGATTTACACCCAAATTTAATCAGTCCCAATTTAGTTAAAGCTCTGACTGAATCTGAAGGTTGATTAAATTCCGTGCATTAGTTCTTGAGGTAGAGCGTCCACAAAATTTTTGTCACAGATAGACTCATGGACATACATTTTCTAAAAACAGTCAAATCGTGTACAGGTTGCCCTAAAATTTATAAATCTGTCAAAAATCGGAAGTCTAAATTTTTCACGAATTCCATATTTTCTCCTTGTAAAGATAGAAGAAAATGAAAAATCATGCTTGAAAATTATTTTAAAAACCATAAAAAAAAATCTGTAAATTGACATACGGTTTTCAAATTGTAAAATTTTCAAAATTGTATTTGAAAGAATTTTCTTTTCCTACTAGACGCTGCAAAAATTGAAATTGTGCGATGTTTAAAAGTTGAAAAAATTGCAGTAAAAACGAAATTCATTGGTCAGGTATTGCCACCATTAATATGACGACAGCGTTATTTATTATATTGACGACAGCGTTATTATTCTGACCTGTTTTTGCTTTACAATGTAGATTTGTATCTTGATTGATGTGTTTTGTGAAATATCTTGGACAGCTAACGACATTTAAATATTTTAAAAGAATAACAGAGATTAATTTATTTTCATTATTTAAACTTCTTCGATTAATGTTATTTTTATTGTGATAAATAATGGCCTTTGATGATGTAATAAAATAAAAATCTTTGTCCTCTCTTTTGTAAAACCGTAGAATAACGCAAATGACCTTTAAAATGATAAATGATGCACTTACTGGCGTGAATTAGATCTATTTTGACATTTCTCAACAATGAATGCATTAAAGATGGACATTTTCTTAAAGCGATTGTGTTTTCATTTTTATGTTAAGATAGAGCTTATGACATTAGCTGCGTTTATATTGAATTGATAATGAATAGATTTAATCTGTTTTTTGTCACAAAAATCTGATTCGCGCATTAATTTAATTCAATTGATGCCACAACTCCCCCCTCCCTTTTTCCTCCTGAATTTATGTCTCATTCATCTTATATGTCACTTATGGCATGTCTCTTGTTTTTTAATTTTTTTTTTCTGATTGTAAAATTTAATGGAAAATAGTTGTCGAAATTATGAAAAAGTTAGTTATAAAAACTATTTTTTGGGTTACATAATGCAGTAGCTCATAGATAGTTGTAAAGGACTAGTGAAATTTCTTAAATATCTTCAAATTTATGTTGATTATAAGTTAATGTCCCGATTAAATTTACGAATTATGGTAATTTCGTTAAAGAACGGACTGTGAATCAGATATTATTCTGCCTATAGGAACAATTCAATCAAAACAATTGTTGAATTGATAGTTCTTATCTTTGACTTTTATTTAACTAGTTTGATTTGTTCGTTGATCAGCGAATAAAAGATTCGTAGTATTATAATTTTATTTATATATATATGTATATATTTAAAGTTAACTCATCAGAAATAGAATAGATAAACGTTATAAATACGAAAACTAGCGCACGTCGTAAAATTTCACGACTTCCTTTGCAATAGCTCTTAAAATTTTGTATGGATGAAAATCAGTAATTGTTCATTAAATTACTTAGTGAATGTTTACTTAGAGACTTATTGGTGTTTACTAGTTACTTAGTGAATGTGTTTGAACTGAAAAAAATTATTAGGCATATTTGTACAATTATACCAATTTCTGCGCAAAATAAAAATAAAAGGAAATAAAAAAATAATACTGATGTGGGTTTCAGATTTCCTAGTGAAAAACAAGTACTTTTTGTTGTGCAGAATATGAAAAAAATTTTTGACAGCAATAAAAGAAAGGAACGAAATAATAAAATTATAGAAAGATGGAAACCTGAAGCAGATTTTAATTTGTCATTCAAACTATTGACCACATGTGCTATAAATTTTGGAGTATTTCAAAGCCGACCATATATGAGAAAGTGCGCACATTATTTCGAATTCGTTGTTAATATATTTCTGGTTTATGTTTCATCTGTCGAATTACGAGTGAATATTATTCACGAATCATCTACTGTATATGCTTGTTGCGCTATTGTAAGCACAATTTTCATCACATTCTTGAGATTTTGGTTCTTTTTTAAAGGCCCCAAGCTAATTTCTTTGTCTAATGATCTGACACAGTTTTACAAAAAGCATTCTCTGAAAAATATATCCGAAACTGGTTTTAAGAAATTCACCCTTTTACATTTCGTTTTATGCGCAGTATTGACTATTACGATTTTGTCTTTAATAGCAATCAGAGTCAATTCTTCAAATCACGGCAGAGTGTATCTGATGGCAATAGCAAATGATTTTAATTATATATTTCTTCAAAATAAATTAGTTGTTGATGTGATTATTTATTGCATGCTGTTTTTTGAAGGCATTAATTATGCCACTTATTTATTTGCTACACTAATATGCTGCTTGTTTTACAAATTTCTCGAAAAACTATTTAAGGATTTTAGTTTGGAATTTTTTAATGTATCGAATCAGATTAAAACGCTATCAGGTTTGAAGAAATCTGAAAGAAGGCAAGTAATTCCTAAGCACTTTCCTTTGCTGACAACAAAAGAGGTTATGACGATTTATCAATCGAAACAAATTACTAGAAGAAAGAATAATATTGATATGATTACAAAGCTGCTACAAGAAAAGAAGAGACATTTTATTAAACTTACACAGCTCGCTAGTAAGCTTGACAGTACAATTTCTGTGTGCTCATTCTGTTTGATGAGTTTAGCACTTAGCCTCATATTTGAAGCGCTAAGTTTCTCTGTGATGGAGAATGATTCATTCACGAGTGAAATATTGTTTATTGTTTTCAAGTTTGTTCTAACAATTACCGCATTTTTTGTAGTATCCTGTCTTTGTTTTTCAGCTTCAAAAGTATCAAGCGCTTTTTCAGAAATCAGAGATAATGTAAGGAAACTAGCTATAAAAATTACCAGCCAGGCTGACGACCTCCAGGATGAGGAAATCATCGACATGTTGATATTCGTCAATAATTGTAATACAATTGAAGTAAATATGACAGGATGGCAAATGTTCAACATTAACAAGAGTATGATTCTAACATTTGCTGGGGTACTTGTTACATACGGTGTGCTCATTCTGCAAGTGCTAAACAACTCAAAAACAAAGAGTTTTAGAAATAACACTACTTTTTAAGAAATCAAACATATTCATGTGATAAAAATTTACGGAGAATTTATCGAGAAATTATAGCAAATGAGTAATTAGCCAGAGGCTAAAAGAAACACTACTACAAGAAACACAGCAAAAGAAATTTCATTAAACTTGCACTTCTTGCTCGTGAACTGATTTTTACGTTTGCAGGGTCACTTGTTACAACCAGCGTGCTCATTCAGCAAGTGCTAAACAATTCAAAAGCAAAGAGTCTTAGAAACAACGCTACTTTTAAAAAAAATTAAAATATTCATCTGATAAAAATTTACGGAAACTTTTTCGAGAAATTTTAGCAAATGAGTAATTACCAGAGGCTAAAAGAAACACTGCTACAAGAAACACAGCAAAAGAAATTTCATTAAACTTGCACTTCTTGCTCGTGAACTGATTTTTACATTTGCAGGGGCACTTGTTATATACGGTATGCTCATTTTGGAAGTGCTAAACAACTCAAAAACAAAGAGTTTTTGAAATAACACTGCTTTTTAAGAAATCGAAAATATTCATCTGATAAAAATTTACGGAAACTTTTTCGAGAAATTTTAGCAAATGAGTAATTACCAGAGGCTAAAAGAAACACTTCTATAAGAAACACAGCAAAAGAAATTTCATTAAACTTGCACTTCTTGCTCGTGAACTGATTTTTACATTTGCAGGGGCACTTGTTATATACGGTATGATCATTTTGCAAGTGCTAAACAACTCAAAAACAAAGAGTTTTTGAAATAACACTACTTTTTAAGAAATCGAAAATATTCATCTGATAAAAATTTATGAGAAATTTTAGTAAAGAAGTAATTAGCCAGATGCTAAAAGGAACACTGCTACAAGAAATACAGCAAAATGAATGTTGTAATGTAGAAAAAATTTCATTAAACGTACACTTCTTACTAGTGAACTGATTCTTACATTTGAAAGGTGATAAACATTTACGGAAACTTTTTAAAGAAATTTTAGCAAAGGAATAATTTGCCAGAGGCTAAAAGAATCCTTGCTACAAGAAACACAGTAAAAGAAATTTCATTAAACTTACACTTCTAGTCAGTGAACTTGACAATGCAATTTCTGTCGACGCATTCTATTTGATAGGTTTAGAAGCATTTTACAAAAACTTAGCAGCATTTTAGTTATCATTTTTACCATTATTCGACATCATTCAGCCATAATTCTCAATAATGGCGAATAATTCATTCGCCATTGAAATAATGTATTATGCCATCTTCAAGTTTGTTGTATCAATTCTAGCATTTTTTTTTTTTTTTTTTTTTTTGGTACACCACTGTCTATGTTACTCACCTTCACAAGTAACGCTTTCTAGAAAATCAGAGATAATGTAAGAAAATTGACCATAAAGAAATAACAAGCGATGCCTGCGACCTCAAATTTGAGGTCTCGTCAATTGATACTCGTCAATATCTGTAATACAACTGAAATAAATATAAAGGGATGTTAAATATTCAACATTAAAAAAAATCTGTTTCTTACATTTGCAGGAGTACATGTTACATACGGCGTGCTCATCGATGAGCTGTTAAACAACAGCTTCCTGAAAAAAGTTTTAGAAATAATACTAGTTATTAGTCAGAGGTAAAGTAAAGAAATTCGTAGGTTTTAAAATTCGTTCAGTAATGTTAAGTTATAACTTAAAATTAGTTACATAAGAGTATATACATATATGAAGATGTGAGTTTCAAATTTCGCCTTAGCCAGGAAATCAAATTTTTGGAAATCGCGAAAAACCCCTGACTGCATCCATTGGTTTTCCTTGTAAACCAAGATTTTACAATGGAAGAAATACACGATAAAACTAATTTTTTTGCTGATTGTAGTGTTTTTTCGATGCAAGTTTACCTATAGAATAGATTGATAGCGAAAACGCTATTTTTAAAATTTTGGATAAAGCGAGTTTTGAAACTCGCGTCCTCACATGTTTCTATGGTCTGTTTTCAATATTTAACATCTTCAGACCCGAAGGTAAAATAACTCTGCGAATACACATTCATAGATTTTGTACAAACAAAAAACATTATAGATGACAGAAGGAGCCATTTTTCTGAAATTGATACTTTAGGGGGCTGGTAATAGGTTCGCAAATACGGATCTAAAATTACTAACACCCTTAAAATATCGATTACCAAACCTAAATTACGATATTGATCCTATTGATAACCAAAATTACGCTGTAACAAATTGAAAGTCTTCAATTAATTGAATGACCTACAAATCCTCAAAATTTTTTATTGTAAAGCATTTAAGTTAATTAATTATAAAAATTTCTTATTTTCTTAGACACACTGTCTGGAATGCATTTTGCAAACTCAGATGATAATAACACTTAATGAAATGAACATCAGTGCTGCCATTTATTGGGTTTGATACAAAGCCAAAAGCTTTCAGCTATATAGAAGTAAAGTAAAAATGTAAAAAAATAAAATAGTTTAGTTTATATCCTCCTCGGTTCGGAAGTATCACATGCGATACTCCAGAACTGAGGAAGATACAATATCCATAACAACAATTGGAAGTAATTTTCACTACTAAAATAATTACCATATTCCAAAAGAGTAACATAATGATCAGTAAAATAATGTCTTCTTTCTATGATTGGGATACATTTATCAAACATTTTCTCAGTGATTGAAAGCAATATTGCTCTTAAAAAAAAGAAGTTTATAAACTACTTAGGTTTGAACTTCGCAAGTTTTTACGCTAAATAATAGAACTCAGAAGTATCTTATTTTACGTTATACATTATTTAGATGATAATAATGTTTCATTAAATGCTAAAGTTTTTCTGTTTTGTTCCTATCATTATTTGATAAATATTATGCGGTGAACGTATTTTCCCGCACTGGCATTTTAATTCCAATATTCGCATTAAAGGTTCTTCAAAATAAAATAAATATGTGTAAATCGTACAGATTCAGCTCAAAGTAGTAAGAAAAGAATCACTTTTATCTACATTATTCGAGTATAACTTTCAATACTCTGATGCATAGAAGTAAAATTTTGAAAATGTTTAGTGACTCTTATCATGAATACAGTACAAGACCCATTATCCGGAATTCCAAAATACGAAAAAAAAAAAAAAAAAAGTATTTGGAAATTTTGTGAATTTGTACTAAAATTTTACAATTTCCGAAATATTTTGAAAATTTTACAGATTCAGTTAAAACAAACAAAACTGACTGATTTGTTTAAGAAATAAGATGTATTCAAAACATTTATGTATGTAGTTAAAAAAAGGGAGGAGTTAGAAATTGTAGATTAAGTAATATTAGTTTGCCGATTTTATTTTATTATTTATTCATTGTTACATTAATTAGTGCAGGAATTTCATGTTTTTGAAAAATACCGGCAGAATTCCGGATTTCGGGTGAAGGGGGGGGGGGGAGAGAAGTTCGGAATTTTTTTAAGAAATAAGATTTATTAAAAATTTTGATGAAAATTTTTTATACAATAAATTATGTAGCTGTAAAGAAAAACAAGTAGTAGGCTTGTAGATAAAATATTATTAGTTACCAATGTTACTTTTTTATTTATTCCTTGTTACCATTGAATAGAGCAGAAATTTTTGTTTGAATAATTTTGAAAAATGCAAAAGATAAGTTTTATTCATATTCTATTTGGGATTTATTAAATTTTGTTATTTTTATGTTTTTGAAAAACTCCCGATTTCAGGGTGAGGGGGGGGGGGGATTCTGAATTTCGGGAGGACCCGAAATCTGGAAAAGTCCAAAATCCAGAAAACCTTTGGTTCCGAGGATTCCGGATAATAAGTCCTGTACTATAACTCTTTTACACACAAAAATTTATATGATTGTCACTGTGTGTATGTATGTGTAACAGAGATCGGTTACTTAATGTTGCTTTTTAAACCGTCTTTTACTAAAATTAAACAGAATTGTATACAGTGAAATAATGTGCTATATAAATAAAAAAAAAAAAAAAAATGCTAAAACAATGTGAAAATTCAAATGCACAGTCTCGTTTAAAAAAAGTTATACAGTCGCTGTTATTCGGGCACCGTTTATGGTGAAAACTCAACGAAAGTTGATCTTAAAGCGCATCTTCCGTCATAATTTAAATTTTTATCTATTTTCTTTCTTGGTTACACGAGTTATTCAGCTGCAAGAGTTCAAACTTTCTAAACACAACTTTAAAAACCTTTTAACTAAAATAGTAGAACGCAAAGAAAATTTTTTCTTATATCATTTATTTCTATAACAAAAGAGAAATAGAAAACAATGACAAAATTTCAGAAAAACAATTTCCGACCGAAAACGCGTACATTAAAGTACATTTCATTAAATATAAAAAGTCAAAAATATTTTCTCTTATGTATATTAATTAAGGGAAAAAAGAGTCTAACTTAGATAATTAAATATTGCTGGAGCTCGACACACATGAGCACATACACCTCCACCCTATTCTCTAATGAAAAATGCATTTTATTCTTGTAGTTATTCTTTTTGATAAAAGGTATAGAAAATTAGTCTGTAACTCCTCAATAGATAGCAGCACTGATTTTACTTTCAATGAATTTCCGCTTTTCACTTGTAAAGTTACAGCGCAGCTAGGTTTATCGATTTAACATCGATTTTTACTATGGTTGTCCGGTGTTAAACTAAAGTCTTAAAATGAATGATATATTTTAAACATTCATTTGAATATTTACATTCAGACAAAATCATACAACATAGCTGCCAACTTTCCAAAATTTTCAAGTCAAAAAACGTGACCATGAAATTTATTTAATAAAATGAATAAAGTTCATTTCTAAACCTCTTCAGGGGAGATTTTTTTTATGGTGAGAAAAAAAAAATGACTTAATATTTTTTTACGATTTATTCATTTTATGTTAATAGGAATTAATTCAAAAAGGGAAAAAGAATAAAATTTCACAAAAAGAAAAAAAAAATAATGTCCTAAGAGGGGTAATGGTAATTTATGGGCGAAATGATTTTTTATAAAATAAAAAACTAACAGTAAATTTCTTTTTTACATTTCTACAAATTATAAAAACTTAATGTATTTAAGCCTTTATTGGGCAATGGTAATTTACTTACCACTTAATTTTTATTGAAAACTGGTCGATTTGCACCGGCAGTTTTAGTAAAATATTTTGTTTTTATAATTCCACTGATAAAAAAAAAAAAAAAAAAAAAAAAAAAAAAAGCAATTTAACAAATTACAACGACCATTTGGAAAATGATTTTTTCAAAGACTAAAATTTAAGACATAAAAAATCACACGGAGTTGATCATACATTACGTACGCCATGGATTACATTTTTTCGGTACTGTAAATTTTTAAACTTCTACGGAGCTGGTCATTCATTACGTAAGTAATGGATTAAACATTAATATTCCTGGACCAATTTTAAATGAAATTTCATTCTTAAACTTCTAAACATCCCACAATATTAATTTTTACACCGTCGTATAGAAAAAAAAATGTACTTTTAAATGCAATTTGTTTGAAAGCTGTATCTCAATTTGTTTCTGAGTTATTAATTTTTTTTGTAGTTTTTATTACTTTTTTGTCATAGTGGCAACAGAAGTATCCATCTCTGTTGAAAGTAAAAGGAAATACATATTACTGTATAGACCAATCAGAAAACGAATAAAATACGGATTCAACCAATAAAAAGCTTCAGATATGCTTTTGATTTCCTACCCTGACGAGGACAATAACCATTTTTCCAAATGGTTAAAAACATTTTATTTTCAAATAAATCTGTAAAAGTCCAAAATCCAGAAAACCTTTGGTTCCGAGGATTCCGGATAATAAGTCCTGTACTATAACTCTTTTACACACAAATGTATGTGTAACAGAGATCGGTTACTTAATGTTGCTTTTTGAAATCTTTTCAACATTTCAGTCACAGAATTGACTTGCCCGATAAATGTGACCCAGTTAATGTATCTGAAAGGATTTTTATTAAATATTAACAATTTCTTCAAATAATTTGAAAACACTAGATATAAAAACTTCACATTTTTTTTATATCTCTAAATGTACATCGAAAATAACATAGCAGCCAAACCATAAAAATTTTAATTCTCTTATTTATGAATTCTGTAGTAAATAAGTTATCAAGTTTTTGTTCTTTTTATTATTGACGGTAATTATAATTATAAAAAACTAAACGTCCACATATGTGTCCAAGGGCGTGACGTGGTTAAGGAAAAATTCGGCTCAAAGTGTGTTTATTAAACTTTAAAAAACTGGAAGGTTACTAGTTATATATTCAATAAAGAGAAATTTTAAACAGATCGTCATGAACGTAGTTAGGTTTTTTTTTGTTTTTTTTTAGAAGGGGAGGAGGACAATAAACTAAATCAATAATTAACTCTTTATTTTAAGACTGCATACAATGAAAACTGTTAAAATGGATTTGTAAGATATCACATGAGAATTCCGTTTTAGACAGGTATCTGTCTTAGAAGGTATAAATACATGGTATTGGTTCTGTATTCACAGTATTTGTTTCATGAAAATTTTCTATTATCGGTAGATTCTGTTTTCGCAGGATTTTCTGTTCACCGAAACCTTCTAAGACGGCGTCGCTAGAGACGGAAGAAAAAATTCGTATCGGACAGGATTTCGTATTAGGAGGTACATCCAGTTTTACAAAGAAATTTAAAAAAAATCTCCTGATTTTCATATTTGTGCTGAGTATCTATTAGTATTAATTTACACATGTATGTAAACAAATACGAAATTAAATTAAATTTCATATAAAAGCATTTTTAGGTGCGTTTGTTATTATATGTAAATGGGACATTCTCACAATCTTTCGACTTTTGGAGAAAAAAAATCTGACAAAATTAAACTTGCTAAAATAACATTTTAATCTGATAGACGAATGCTTTAATGATTCAAAATAAAGAAAAAATGGTCAGCAGCGATTTTTTTTTTATTTAACTGAGGTTTAAGTTAAACTTGTGAGTTTAATTTTCCTTACCATTTTACCCCTATAACTTTTTATTTTCTTCTAAATTTTTACTTATGAATTTGCATAGTACCAACAGGACATTCAAATAAAAAATAATAACAATGTAGTACTTTTAATATAGAATTTTCGTATAACATTGTCTTAAAGGGTTGTTAAAGAAGGGGCGGTAAGGTAAAAAAAGGGGATGGTATTGGAAAAAAGGGACGAAATGGTAAAAAAAAAGGACGGTAAGGATGGAACGGCAAGGAAAATTACCACCTATTTTTAGGAAAATCATGTTAAGACTAAGTGATAGCCACAATGTTCATGGATTTTTAGAAACTGTTGTTAACATTGGATTAAATTAATTTTTTTTTTTTTTAAATTTACCTCGAAAAGTGCAGGAATAAACCTTGGGGACGGTAAGATTACCAATAAAGCCACGGTGCTTGAAATTGATATTTAAATGCTGATTTAAATTCTACAGTAAATTTCCTGCCAAAAAATTTTAGACATTATTTCTCTAGCATACTTCCTCATGAGAAAAAACTTAAAAAAATTCTGTGGCTGCATCTGAAGTGATTTTCTGTATAAGTTTAGCAAGAGGGATGGTAAGGAATCTAAAACCCAGGGATACAGTTAAAAAAATAATAACAACCGTAAAAATGTGTGCAGGTTAATTTTTTAACATATTTATATAAAACAATAGTCACAGTTTTGAAAAAAAAATTACATCGAATTACTTTTATAGAAACAATTTTATCCAGACAGCTCCAAACTTAAAAATCAGCATCAGGGACACGGGACGATATAGGAGTTTTCCAGGTGTTTGGACCCCCATCATCGTCCAAAACTTATTTATCTCGTTAATATTGTTGTGCAATCATGCTATGGGATGTTCCCCAGTATATGAAAAAAAAAAAGAAAAAAAAAAAGTGTATTAAAATAAAAATTATTATTCAGGGACATGAAAATCAAAAGATTGTGAGAATGACCCAAATACGTAGCACCTATTGTCGTTGTCTAGTCTGTCCGTCTGTGTGCATATGACAGCGCAAAAACTACTTAACCCATTGGTTTGAAATTTAATATATATAATCGTTGCACAATTTTGTCGAGTGATTTCAAATTTTATAAAAACCGAATCCATACTTAAAAAGATGTTAATAAAAGTTTCCTTCATTCTATTAACTCCTATCATGCGTAATTAATTAAAAGACATCCCATGATAGGTAATGATTCTAGGTTGCCATGGTGATTACGTCCTATGTAAGATGGAGTCATATTATTTCCGTATTACTGAATTTAATATGTATAATCGTAATAAATTTTGTATTCATGCATTTTTCATAAGAATGCAACAGCTATTGCACCAAGATCTGAATATTTATAAAACTAGTTACAGTACGAACGCACCTCATTTCCCACGTTTGACGTACAATTTCCGACTTGTTAAAATTTAAAGAATTATAGAAAATTGTGATAAGTAAATTGTGTATATATGCAATTCTACCAAGAAAAACATTAATGATTTTTAATAACTGAAAATGCACCCAAAACATTATCTTCAAAAGTACTCTTAAAACAATTTATTTTTTAAAAACTGAATTTTTTGAATGTTAAAGAGTTATAAGTCCTCTTAAGCGTTCTTTCACATAAAAGGCAGATTTTGTATTTATTATCTTTTTAATAAAGAAAATTTATAATTAAATGCAAACAGTATAATTAAATGCAAACAATAGCATTTTTTTATTGTTTTAAAGCCTAAAATGAATATCTAAGCAAACGAGATACACCAAATCATTTCTTGTAAGAAAGTTTATGATTATACATAAAAGAGTTACCAAATTAAGGGGCTACTTCACTCGCGTGAAAATAACTGCTCGGTAATGTCAATCCTCGTGGACATATTTTAAAAAATGTCTCGTTTGCATTTCCATGTTTTTAAATGATTTTATGTTAATTGAATAGCTGAGATCGATCTGTATAGTTATCATTTTTTTTTCTTTTTTGATTTTGGTTGCAGTTTTTTTTTATGAGGACACTTTCACTTTCGACACCGGTTCCGAAAGCAAAAATATCCTCCTAAAAAAAATCTGAAAACAAAATCGCAAAAATTAAAAAAAGGTTTTTCTAGAAACTGACACCAAACTCTCCAATTCTGCGCCCCCGCCAAAGAAAAAAAAAATTAAAATAATGAATCGCAAACGAGATATTTCTTAAATTTTTTCCCATGGATTAACATTAGCGAGCAGGTATTTTCGCGTGAACGAAGAAGTCAGTTAACACAACTAGAGTTACTTAGTTAAACAAGGATGTGAAAAAAGAGGGGCACATGAGGCTTATTATGTTTTGCCTTCAATAACTGATAATTTATTCGTTTAAAGACAGAGTGGTGTAAGTTACAAGTCTTGAAAGTTTTCAAACATATAAAATTTGAATGGATATTTCTTCTCTCATTCAAAGGTGTAAAAATTGAAATTGTACGATGTTTGCTAGTTAAAAAAATTGCAATAAAAGCAAAATTTATTGGATAGGCTTTGCCATCATCAATATGTCAAACAATGTAATGACGTCAGTGTTACTAACGGACATGTTTTTGCTTTATACGTACTACAGATTTTGACACCACTCTGACTTTAAACGGCTCAATTTGTCTCTAAACGAAGAAGCATTATACATATTTATTACATGACTTAATCCTTTTAGGGGCAGACACTTCCATTGCTAAAATGTTGAAATGACTGAATGACACCGGAATTTAAGAATAAATTTATTTGGAAATAAGAAAAAAAGCTATATTTCACATACATAATAAACAGAAACATTTATACCAAAATTCTGGTGCCAATGAGGCATTTGGGAATTAAAATTAAGTGGTTTTACAAACGTACCACCGCCCTTGAGAGGGTTTAACGTATAAATCCAATCATCTGGGGTCTTAACTTCAACTCCAAAAGTCGCATTTTCATTTTGAACTTATGTTATATAACATTTGAAATTTTCAACTAACTGTGTAATTTTTTTCGTATTAACAGTACTAAAGTAAGATTCAGGAGAATTGGATTCACTTTGCGAATTGTAATGCGAAATACGATTATATGGGGTGATACTAAAACACTGTTTGTTTTCTGTGTAAATTTTTTATTATATTAGAGGAACTCTGCCCTCCTAGATCCATTATTGTCTCATCAATTTGATAACCGTAACTATATAGAATTCAGTATCTCAAATCTTCTGTTATCTACATTATAAAGGCCAAACGTGTATGTGCGTAACGCTGGTGTCACATTGCAAATGGCAACACTTGACAATGAAATATCGGTTTTGCAATTTTTGGTACTGGATATATTTTTTTTTTGCTATACATCGCACATTTTCAATTTTAACACCATCACATTAAGGAAAAAATCTACTTTCAAATGCAATTTGTTTGAAAACTGTATCTTAATTCACTGACTTATTGTGGTTTTAAAAATAATTTTGAAGCATGAATTTTTTTAATCTATCTCCATCGCGTGCAGACTCCCTTACGAAATAACCCATTTGCACATAAAACAATATAAACAGTTCAGTATTTGTCTCTGGCTAATTTTTCGTAACGAAATTAAAACTTCATCAATCTCTATTATGTTAAAAAGTGATTGTCCGTTTGTATTTCACAGCTACTCCTCCTAGAATATGGAACGTAGAGCAATCAAATAAACGCCAGTTATCCGCATGGATCCGAGAATGCCTGAGTGGTCTGAGAATTTTAAAATTTGAATTAGTTTTCGAGATATTAAGTTTTCCGTAATTTTTAAAAACATTTCTGCAATGATTGCAAGTAAATCGCTCCATTTTGTGGATAAAAGGAAGAAAGGAGAATACGATAAGGATTATTAGATTTCTTTGTTTGACATCATTTTCAAATTGAAATTAACTTTAATTTGAATAGATAGTGTAAATAATATAGTGATTGAATTGTATTTTTCAAGAAATACAAACTTATTTTCACATATTCAAACGGCAGGAATCAGTTTATTTTAGAAAACAAAAAATCTTCTTTCAACGGGAACATGAAGATAAATTCCATTGACGTAAAAGTACAAAAAAAAAAAAAAAAAAAAAAAAAAAAAAAAAAAAAAATCTATCGTAGCTTTTTTAAAATTTAATATAAAGTAGAAAAGCAGATTTTCAACTATTTCATTACGATGGCGATTAAAACTTTTCACATTGACGCTAAAAACAAAACGTTTTAGGGAGAAATTTTTTATTTCTCTAAGCATTTAATTCATAAATATAAAATGCTTTTGAATAAATTCGCCAAAACAAAGTCCTTTTTGTATAAGTTCACCCAAATGATGCCAATTTCTACCAGCTCCGAACTTAGTCAAATCTTGGAAGAACGAAAAACTCCTGGCAAGTAAAGTTGTAGAATATATGCATTTTTATTGGGAAAGCTTTCGACTTAAATTGTAAATATAATTTATTATTTGAAATATTGTATTTAATAAAATTAATAATACAATTGCCTTTTAAATTTACAATGATTTAGATATCCTTTTCCCCTAAAGAATTGAATGATCTCATGCAATTCAAAAGCGACACAGCGGGTTGCTGCGCTACTAGTATATATAAAATGCAAATGGTAATTTCATCCCAAACGCTTTTAACTCGTTCTGCTAAATAGATTTCTATGGGTCTTTTGCCAGTTAGATAATTTTTTGGGGGAAATTTTAGAGTATCATTCTACGCTGTTTATTTATAGAGTTATGGGAGAAAGTTTTACAGTTAGGTCGATTCGATTATGAAAAATTGACTTTTTAAAAACCAACTTACTGTATATATATAATATGGGAAATTGTATTTCATTCCGAACTCTTTTAACTCAAGTTGAACAGGTTTTTATTGGACTAACATTGTCAGTTAGGTAACTTTTGGGGAAAGGCTTTTATGTATAAGACAGCATTCTGCGTTGCCAAGTTATAGAGATGGTGGAGTTCCATAGGAGAGTTCTATGGGATAAAGTTCTATAATGTGTTCTACGGAAGTGGAGCCGCGAGTAGCTAGACTATCTACAAAATAATTACAGTGCAACCTCGATTATCCGAGCTAATTGGGACCGCTAATATCTTGGATATCGGAAATCTCGGTTAAGAGGAATTGTAAAAAAACACGCCGTGTTCATGAATTTATCATCTCTTAGAATAAAAAACAATAGAATGTTTTTTAAATGGTAAAAATAAACATATATAAAGTTATGTTTTACAGCTCAACAAATTTAAAAAGGAAGTCAAGTACTAGTAGTAAATTTTAAAAAGCATATTGAAAACTTTTTGGCTATACTAATTTAAATGCTGAAAGATGTATTTTCAGAAGTAAAGCAAATTGTCCGATAACACATTCCACCTGGTGTTCAATACGGCCACTGGAAACAAAGCGTTGTTCGCTGTTAACTTCTCAGGATGTAATGTTTCTTGGAAATTGAGTGCTTTTGGGGGTAGAAGAGCCTGTAGCACGGACAGTGAACTAAAATGTGTGGTTCTTTTTAAGGTTCATTCACACAAAAAAAAGTATATATATATATACAGTCTACGTTATTGGCTTGGTTAACAGAAACCTCGATTAATCGAAGCTCGGTTAATCGAGGTTCTACTGTATTCTCATAATGTAATTAATAAATAGTTCGAATGATTAAACATTCACTGGAATATTTTATTAATTATTGATAAGACTAAATATTTAATGTATCTAGAGAAGAGTTCTTGAGCCCCTCCCGTAATTTCTGAATTGTTACGCCAGGGTTTCTAAAGTATTGATTTTTAATTGAATTGTGCGTTACTCTTGAGGTTACAAGCGCAATGAACTCGAATAATAAATTAACATATTCGTATTTATAATTTCATAAAGAAAAGAAAACATTAAAAGCTAAAACCCCTGATACTTTAAACTGTAATCAAAAATAAATTAAGATAGTCATTAGAAATCTTTTTATTTTTGAGTATTTGTTTATTTTCCACTCGCTAATGCATCTTTTTTTTTAGAAATCTAATTTTAACATTTAGTAATAAATGACTGTCAATTAAAGTCGCAGTTAATTTTGTTTAAATATACCTTTTAAATGCAAATAAAATGAGCATTTTTTCTAAGGCAGTTGTTGTTAAATACTAATTGTTATTTCGAAAGTCATGAAGTAAAGGAATCCTTTGAGAGTTCTTTAATTTAATGGTAAAATCATAGATTAATTTTCGTGAAATGAATAAAGAAATGTACAGTAGTGGGGAAAAAAAAAAGTAAACACCTTCTGCTATCTCTGCAACTAACTATAATAGAAGAAAGTTGCTGGCACCAAAAGATTGGAAATAAAGTCTACTTATAAATGATGCATATAAAGTTTGCTTTGGGTGCCATCTACAAATTAAAACCAGACCAAAGTTTGTTTTTTCAATCGCAACACCCAATTTTGACAATATATTTCAAATCTTCCTATGCCTAGAAACGAAATTTCAAGTCATTTGGATGATAAATTTTTGAATGATAAACATTCAAGATTTAGAGCTTCTATTGTTAACCCCTTGGGGACGAGCGACGCGTATACGTGCCGCATGAAGCGCTCGAAATCCTTGTTTTTCCTCACCAGTAAACATTTACTGTAAAATTTGCCTTATTTAATTTCTGTTTTTTAAAACGGTGACAAAAGTTCAAAAATTTCGTAAAAGGCTCCCGTCGCGAAGGGGTTAAGTTACATTTTCATATTTTTATTAATACCTCCTGAAATTATAATCCTAATGTGATAATTTTTTGTTTGGTTATAATACTAAAAGTCCCAAACATAAATACATTGAATTTGTAATTTTATAAATTTTATAATATGAATTATGAAATTAATATTCGGAAAAAATATGAATTGCAACCTACAATTTTTTGATAGTATTTTATGTCCAATATTTGTTATGTCCTGCTTTATGCGAATTCTAAATTTCAAATTTTTCTGCCTACTAGTTTTCGAATTATGAGTAAAAAATGCCAAATTGATGGTTTAATGGTGTTTTTTCTGGACATCTATGATGTCCAGAAAAGCATAATTTGATAAAAAGAATATATTTTACTCATTTTATGGAAATATTTGGGCTGGCAATTGTTGAAACATATTAAGGGGGTAGGATACCTTTAAACCATCAAAATTTTCTAATTTTTTTTAAATACATATTTTGATTCCGTAATCATTTCTGAACAATATCCAGAAAACTGCATTAAAAAATTCCCATTAGTTTACTAATTATGGCAGTTTTATTATGACTACATGCTAAGACTATATAGGATAGTTAAACTTCGCGTTGCGTTTATTCAAAACGATGAATTTTGATACTGCGCGCAGTGTTACTAAAAAACTGTACATGACAATCAAAAGAAATTTTTACCAGATATTCATTTCTGTATTATCTACAACTTAAAACCAGAAAAATGTAAAATTTTATTTTTTCCCTATTTTTGTGCTTTGAAAATATGTTTCAAAAAGTGAAAATTTTTAAATTTTTGTTAATTTTTTAATTTAGTCAATATTTTTTACAAATATTCTGGTTTTAGTATAAAGGTAACTCTATTATGTATTTATTTTCACCAAAATTTCCTCTTTATATGCATATTTTCAGATTTTATCATGCGCGCAAGATTTTTTTCTCTTATCATATATTTTTAAACTTATCATTTCAATATTTATTTATGAATTTACAAGTATACATATATTTTTAAATATAAATATAAATATGAGCTTTATATTTAAATAAAGTTTGATTTTTTTTTTTTTTTTTTTTTTTTTTTTTTACTTATTACACAAGTTTTGAAGCTTGGAACATAGTGATATTTTTTACTTTTTCGACGTGTTCAAAGGTATCCTACCTCCTTAAGGGAGGGAAATGTTCACATTGGCAAGAAATAGCACATTCATAGAAGTGACATAGTCATTCTGTAGCATTTCAATAATCGAGCATTTAAATAATTAATTTCTCTGAAACTAATCGTACGAATTTCATGAAAATTTGGATTTAGGCTAATTTAAGGGTGTAGAATTTATTTATGGTGTCAAACTTGGCTATTGGTATTGAAAAAACACAAAGTTTGGGTTCGTTTTGATATGTAGACGGCCCCCTAAGCAAATTTTATGTACGTCATTTAAAAGTAGACTTTATTTTCAATTGTTTGGTACCAGTAACTGTCTTCTACAATAATTTGTTGCAGAGCTAGTAGGGGTTGTTTACTTTTTTTTTCCACGACTGTGCAAAGTTTCTTTAGACTCCTAAAATAGTTTGCAGTGGTATTTGTAAATAATGGTAAAAAGTCTAATTATGTAATCTTGTGTTACGCATACGTGGTTAAAAATTTCTGTAAAAACACAGAAAAGAAACAGGTATTCTTGGTAAATTTACACGAGTTCTCCGTTAAAAGTATTCAATCAAGATTATCGACCACACGCTTTTTAAGACTTTCCAACATAGTCGAAAAGTGTTTACGACTTCGGTTTGTCTGTTCGACCTCTAACTCTCATAAATATACTCGGATCGCCCTATAAGTTTTAGATGTTATTGACGTTTACTATAGCACGGCTGCTATTGGAAATGAAGTATGTAGTATTTATAATTATTTTACAGGAATAGTCAAAAGTAATCTGTTACATTACCTTCAATGGGAGAAAATCGTTTCAGGTGCATTTTAATGAATTTATACCATATCAAACATAATAAAATTGATATGTATTTATAAAGTGCACTAAAACACGCATTATGTAGAATATGGGGTGTAAAGCATTTATTATTCATTTACAGGGCCACACAAAATAATTCCGTTACACGATGGACGACAGGGAAAAACTGTTTGCAGCGTATTTTAAATATGTTACACTATTTCAAATACAATGAAGTTTATATACGCTAGTGAGATTTATTACAACATACATGGTGTAGAATATGATGCGCACAGTATTTATCATTCATTTACAGGGAAACAGGCAAGATTTTGGATACATTACTGTAACCGAAATACACTCTATTAGAAATAATTTTTAGAAGTAGGTTTTCAGTTATCGTTTGCATTTTACAATTTAACTTCGTTTTTGCATACTATGTATGGTGTACAAATACTATGGATCATATACAGAGATGCACAAAAGAATTTGTAAGAATTACTGATTATCAGCTTGAATTCCTTAAAAGATTTTTTTTATTAAAGTTCTGCATTTTTAAGCTGAACTATATTTAGTGTATAAAGATATTTCTGTAGAATGTATATAAAATCATATACTGGACCACGCAAAGAAATCGGCGGCCTATGGATAATAATTTCTGGAAATGTAATTTCAGTACACTGTATATATAAAAAAAAAAATCTGTAAAGTTACTAAAATTTTTCTAGGAAACTGGGATTCCTAGAACTTTTTATGTAACAGAAACAACAAAAATTCATATAACAGATACACTTTTGCACCGTAAATAAAAAAATCTGTAAGTTTACTAAGAATTTTTTAAGAAAGTATTCCTAGAACTTTTTATGTAACTGCAACCCGCGTTACAGATAAAATTTTAGTAAGATTACTGTAATTTTAGCAGATTCTTTTGTAAAGATACAGATTTCTGTATCTTTACAAAACCAGTTTTGTAGATTTACATCTTTTTTTGTACAGTGTGCATATAAAATTTTAGAAAGCATACAGATTTCTGAACTTTACATCTGTAGATTTACAGATTTTTTTCTACAGTGTAGTTTTAAACGTATTTAAGTCTGAATTAATATTTAGCTTAATACGTGGCGTGCATAAAAAATCTGTAGATACATACAGGTTTATACAAAAGAATTCAAGTATGTCTCCGTCTATTGGTAGAAATTGTTGAAGATGAATTTTCAACCTATTATGCGTTTTCTTACTAAGCTAAATTTTAGCATACTATCTAGAATGTATAGATACAAATTTTCAGATCAAATGCAAGTCTGCACAAAAAAATTGAAGTACCTTTATGGTTTTCGACAGGAATTATTGAAATTTGGTTTTCAAATGTGTTGTGCATTTTATAAAATATGTTTTCTAATTAATATATATATATATATATATATATATATATATAGATAGATAGATAAAATAAATTTGAAATCACAAATATATGAAGAAATTGATAAAGTTCTAAAGATGATTTAGAAAGGAACATATGAAACCAGTATGTAAAATAAGAAACTATGAATGACTCACAGAATCATCAGAGGAGCTTGTGAGTTCATTAATAGAAGATCCGTTATTTCATCCAATTTTGTTGGCATTAAGCCTAAAATGACAAAATTTAGCTCCTTATAACGCAAACATTACAGAAAATAGATTGGATCTGGATTAATAAATTGGAACTGGATTAATAACAATAATGTTTAGAGTTGCCATCTTAAGTCAAAAAAAAAAAAAAAAAAATAATTAAAATAAAATAAAATAAAAGGAATGAAAATGATTGAAGAAATCAAGAAAATACTTAGATTAACTTTTAGTTAAACTAGAATGAAAAAATAGGAATAAACTTAATAAGTACTGAGTGAATACAAAATAAAATAAAGAAAAGGAATAAATTAATACAAATAAATAAATAAAGAAATAAATAATTATATAAAAATAAATAAAAGGGCAATTGATTAAATTAATGTTTTAAAGACAAAAAATTATAATATAAAAAAATGAGAATATAAATAACATTTAAAAAGATGAGGAATATTTGAGATAGTAAAATTTAGCCTTGTATTATGTAAATAAATGTGAAAATTAAAAAAGCAATGAGGAATATTGAGATAGTAAAATATATCCTTAAATGATGATGCAATATGTGAAATTTTATTATGTTAAATGCATGATACCCCAGATTTTTTTTAAAAATTATATGTCCATACAATATATAAGCATATATACATACACTTATACACGCTCACACACATAAAAACATATAATTTTTTTTTTTTAAGTTAAGAAATTCAAACTTTTATACGGTTCCTGGGTCTTTTAAGTTACATTTAGGAAACCTTTTTCTACGTTCTAACATCAAATAAAATAGTAAAAATTCATTTTTCTAAGACCAAAACTTAATGGGTTATGATACTTTCAGCGTTTTTTTTTTTTTAATGAATTTTTAGCGTTTTATTGTATTTCGTAACTTAAAAAATAATTGCTTTGACGTAAATCAATCCAGTTTGTTGCAAAAATTCCAATTCAGTTGATTCCCAACAATTAAAACACAGCACGGTTGCGTTACGTTAGCACGCACATCCAATCAACAGGGCTCGAAATGGAAAAATCTACGAACCGGAACGCTGATTTCTTAATTACGATTGATTAATTTTTTTTTTAAAGTATAGACAAATTTATTTCTAACCATACAAAAACAACATTCAATATACTAAATAATAATTAAAAAAATTGCAGAGAGCATGATAAGCTACATATAAAAACATGTATAAAAACATGTATAAAAATCACTTATAAACAGATTAAGTAAAATAATGCTAAAAAGTGATAAAATATCTTTATTAAGATTGACGATCGTTTTGCCGCACCAACGGCGACATTTTCAAAATTATTTATGATAGAAAATATTTTCACAAAATTTAAAAACAATAATAACATAATAAGCTACACAGATAAAACTGCAACAATATGTTTTAAGAATTGCACGAACCGGAACGATTTTTACCACAATTTCGAGAACCGGAACAGTATTTGTCATAATTTCATGATCCGGAATTTCACTCCGGTACATTTCGAGCCCTGCCAATAAAACATTCGTTAGCTGAATTCGTATCCTTTAGCTAAGTCAGAATAACAGAGAAAAAAATCTTTGTTGGTCGAAACTTTCGTTAGCAGAAAAATTTGTAAGCAGAATTATCATTGTAATAATTTTATTATAAAGTAAATTTTATTAATTAAACTTAAAAAATATTGGAACAGATGTATTATAATCCCGCATCCGCCATCTTGGATTATTTTCTTGGCGTGAATTAAAAATTGTTTTTTAATTAATAGTTATAATTATTATATTCCAGTTTTTTCAATATTATATTAATCTATCAACAATATTTAACCATTGACGACATTTACTACTTGGCGAAAAAGGGGTTTTCATTCAAGAAAAAAATCCAAGGTGGCGGATGCGGGATTATAATATATCTAAGCATAAATAAAATAAAAATGTATAAATGTCTCTTTAATAATAATATCTCTATAAAGTAAAAATGTCTTCACGGTTCAGTTCTGTAGAAGTAAAACAACTTGAGTTCAATTTCGGAACTTTAAAAATAAAGGTTCAGTTATTGTTTTCGTTTAATCAGAAGTTATGTTTTATTGCGGTTCCCCGTTCCAGTTCGAAAACATGGACGAAAAGAATATACGAGAAAATAATAGATTGCGCTAGATAGTTTTAACAGAAAACAACAGAGGGCAGCACAAGCTACATACTCGAATATCGCTCTTCCACTTCTCTGATTCTCCGCAAATCATTAGTTTAACCCAGATGATATTGAATGTTTCTCTTCGCCCGGAAATAATTTAATTGATTTAAGGTCAGAATTTCTCTTGCATAACAAGATTAGAAATTCAAATACTGTTTTCCTTCCACAAGCTCTCCACAAAATCAAATTTGTCAAATAACTTCACGCTAAAGTTTTTGATTGCCTTAGGATTATTTAAGTCGAATAAAGCAGCTATAAATGAAATTACTAGCATAAATTTAGTCGAGCAATAAAAATTAAGAATTAAGTTGGGATGACATAATAAAGGTCTAATAGAGAAGTTAAATAAAAATAAAAATCTATTAATTCGGACTCTAAGCTTTCCTTTTCGCTTACAAGGGAGTGGTCTCAAATTGTATAAGACTAAGCAACGATAAATCCCCGGAGTATTGAAACGCCACCCCCTTCCCCGGAAAAACTGAAAATGTATGCTTAAACATAGTCAGAAGTGAACCCTCCCTGAAATCCCAAGGGTCTCCCCGTCCCCAGGAACTGCAAAAATTCCTCCCGGAGAAAAATATCTGGTTTCCACTTTGACTGTTTAAGTAACATACACTACGTATTTTACTTTTCATTACGTATTTTTCTTTTATTTAAACTTAAAGTATTAACTATTTTTTATTTAGAATTTTCAGTAAATTCTAACTTATAATCAACAATAAATGGTTTTAAACAGATTTTATTGAATATTATTGCAAAATTGGGTGAATGTTTAAAAAAGGTTGTTAGTTTGTAAAATCTGAGGTAGTTTGTAACGATTTTAGGACAAGCATATCAAAAGTAGATATGCAAGGATAGTTAGAAGTTTGCATATTAACATTGTAACAAGAATTGAAATCGAAGGATATTTTAAAAAAATCCCCCAGCCAGAAAAAAAAGAAACTTTGAGGATATGTGTAGGGCTTATGGAGATATGTAATATGTAATTTTATTTTTGTCTAAATTCATTTTAAGGGGGCAAATTTTACTCCCAGGATTATATTTGTATTTTTTGCTTTTTTTTTTTTTTTTTTTTTTTTTTAATGTAACTTGTTAATGGTAAGAGATAGAGTGTTCTATCAAATACTAACAAAGTAAGAATTGTTGATAACATTTAAAAATAAATAAAAAAATTAATTTGCATTTTGTTTGAATATACAGTAAGAATTATATTGGAGGTTTTTTTTACATTTAGGTAGATTTCGTAAGAAATACTACCTATTGCAGTCCTTACCATGGCTTTTGAAAAATTCATTCATAACTTTTTATTATGCGACCACAGGAACCCCAAAACACCCCCACCTAAAAAGTTTATGTATGTATATATATATATATATATATATATATATATATATGTACACTTAACATTTGTCCGCACGATAAAAGTCGCAATTATGCACGGTTCGTCTCGCCAAACACATTGAGATAACTAATATCTCGGCGGGGATTGCAAATGAGAAAAATCGGCCCAAGGGTGTGGAAATGGGGAAAGTTGAAAATTTTTAATACCACCTTAACATGATTCGGATAAAACCAGCTCTTACAGAAAAATGACAGGAAAATAAACATTTTTCGTTACAGCAGTTGCCAACAATTAAAAAAAAAATCTCACCACAACAATTATTTTTCTATTGCAAGATTTCCACGTGAAAAATGAAAATGAAATAAATAGCTTGGCATAACGAATTAAATTGACGAATTAAAATATATATAGTATATATAATATCATATTGCAAATATTATGGACGTCAACAGGTAAATATCTAACGTCATGTGAGTTTGAAAAAATGTATTAAAATATGATAAAAACCCGACTATGGAAATATTAACATATTTTAACAGTCTGAAGTTCTCTGAATTTATTTTCGCCATTTTAAAACCTATTCCATATGTATGCGTGTGTGTATTCGTGAATATTACAATTTTAACAAAAAGTTTAGGTCCCTAGAACTCATTCTTAGTGAAGAAACTGGGTTTATCTCTAATCTTGATTTAGGTTTTGTTGGTGAAATTAGTACTTAACTTCGAAATCTACCTCCGCCTGTAGGCCGAACCGGCAGGGATTTTTTTTTTTTTTTTTTTTTTTTTTAAATGTTAAAAATTGATATTTTGTTAGAATTCAATAGAATTAATGAAAATAAGTAACTTTTGTTTTAAAAGGTCTCCTGTATCTGAGTTATAAATTAAAGTCGAAAAGTAATCTGGAGATAAAATTTACCATATAAAGTTAAATCGATTAAAAAAAGAAAAAACAACAACAACAACAACAATAAAAACAACAACAACAACAACAATAAAAACAACAACTGCATTTTATACATTTCCATAAGCCATATAATCATTCTCAAAATTTCATAGTTTTGTGAATTTCTGGTTTCGGTATTTTTGCGTTTGTACTTTGATTGTTTTGACTTTTATTACTATTATTAGTATTTCATGATTGTAAATGTAGGCCAATCTATTATCAGTTATTCCCATTTGAAATAAATGGGCTTTATTCATTTATATGCGTAATTTAATTTCGTAAAGCTTAATTTCTGTTTAAGACCTATATAAAAAAAAAGTTTACAGTTTACATAAATCCTAACATTAATACAATCTATATGTTACATACTTGTTTATTTTTAGTTTTTACTTTAGTCTTTCCTTTAAACACGTTTCCATTCTACTAAATATAGAAAATCAATTGTTTTTCAGAACTATTTATATCTTTTTTATTATCTTCAGTTAAATTATTCTATATTGATGCTCTGAATTTAAATTTTCGTTTAAATCAGGCAGCATTATCAAAATACGTAACAAATTAACGTATTGAAGGGTCCTGTTCTGAAACTACAGTAGAGCGCCGATTATCCGAACAAGTCGGGATTGAACCTAGTTCGGATAAATGCACAGACAATTTAAGGGATGTTACTGACTGTACTAAAATCTTCACATTTTATTCACGCTTCGGACTGATAGCACTATAGGACTGACAGCACACGGCATGACAGATGATCAGCCTCGACCCTTTCCCCGTCGGTACTTTAAGACCACCAGAATTTTTTGAATCTTGCCATACATGACTCTTTAAGTGATTTTGATTCACCCAAGTTTCATCTAAATATATAACTGGACGCAGTGGAGACTCTTTTCAGATATTGTGCATTTTTCTGAGAAATTTAATGCGTGCAGCTACGATGTCATTTCTCTCCATCAAATTTTTTCTGCTGTCATTGCCCTTTTTATATTTGTAGCCCATATCTGTTAATATAGTCCACACAGACTTTGCACATCCAGGGACGTCTATTTTTTGTTCCAAAACTTCTTTTAAATTTTCGTAAGTTGGATAATTTCCGCTATCATAATATTCTTTAAGAGCCTACTTCAGTCAAATGAAAAGACGCGTTCGCTAATGCTAATCCTATGGAAGAAATTTATAAAGATATCTCGGTCGCATTTCAATATTTTTAAATGATTTCTTTTGCATTGAATAGTTGAGATCGATCTGTATGCAGGCCGTTTTTTACTTTTTCGATTTTGATTGCAAATGTTTTTTATGAGGTTGCTTTTACTTTCGAAACCGGTTCCGAAAATGAAAGTGACCTCATAAGAAATAACTATAAACAAAATCGAGAAAGTAAGCAACGGCCTTTGTACAGATCGATCTCAGCTATTCAATGCAAAAGAAATCATTTAAAACTATTGAAAGGCGTCCGAGATATCTTTATAAATTTCTTCCATAGGATTAATGTGTCTTTTCACTTGACTGAAGTAGCCTCTTAACTGTGCGACATACGACTTCTTTGTTAAAATCATCTAATCCTGTCATACGTTTTACGTGCGGAACTTTTTTTTAGGAGATGAAAATGACAGATTTTCTAAGCTGGAGTCTGCAATAGTATTATTAGCTTCAGCACAGATCCTTCCAACTGTACGAAGAGATACGCCACATGCTTTAGAAGTAGCTTATTGTGTCTGCATAAATATATCTTTGATTTTTGCATCAGGATTGGAAGCAACGAACTCTTTAAAATAGTTGTACACATTATAAATAACCGTCTTCGACTGTTTTCTAATATCAGGACTGGCTGCCATAATTAAAAGCAAGCAAAAGGTAGAGAAAATGGAAGAAAGCAACGTAATCAAACAAAGGATGGGGTAATACTGATTAACAGGATCTCTCAAACGGTGTGGAAAAAAGAAGAGCTTTCAATCTGTCACTCACGTGGCTGTAACCATAGTTACTAACCTAAGATAAGGGCTGAGGAGTGACCAACGAAAGGAGGAGGTTTGTCCTTGAAAAGTCAATTTTTTTCTACGGCGACTATAGTTACTGCTGGCATGTTTAAAAATTGAATTTTGACTTTTTAATTTTTTTTGTTTACTTTTTTATAGCATTTTCTGAACTCCAGAGATTATAATTTAAGCAAAAACGCTTTCGATTGTTGCTTGCTTCAAAGAAGACATTTTTTTCAATGCTGCCCTATCTCGAATTCTTCTTAAATATATTTGTTCAGAAATTTTCTGCCGTTCAAAACATTTCATAGATGTTTCCAAACATTCAAAGGCATGAGGGAAGATTTTCAAAATGCATATACAGACGAACTATTTATTTCTTATGCACATTACTTGAACCTTGTAGGACAAGATATTACAAACACAAACAAAGTTAATTCAATAATGAAGCATGTTATTGAAATGAAAAATTGCAGATGAGCATGAAGATAATATTGATGATAACATTGTTAAAATCATTAACAATACGGAATAAGTGGAAGAATAAAGGACTGCGGACGAAGAGAAGCCGCTCGCCGCGGCGGTTCTTTTTCTTCTTCTTCTTTTTTTTTTTTTCAACCTCGCTTTCGCTAGAGAGTCTTATACTATGTTCACACTACGATACTTAAGATATCTTAGGCCGCCGAACTCTCTTAATTTTGAAGTGGTACCCTCCCGGAATTGGAAACCTGTTCACATGGAAAAACTCACTTAAGATAACTCAGTGAACGTCACTGTGTTGTTTGCGCATGCGCTTAAGATAAGATCGCCCGCAACACCCAATCAGTTAATGCGAAGCTTTACAGCCAGCGAGAGTGAATGGTCGTGACTGTCTCTAGCCCGAAGAAAGTTGAAACTCTCTCAGAGAGTTTGTGGAACTCCCTCAGAGAGTTCGGAGGTTTAAGATAGTTCCGATAACGCAGTGTCAACAGGGTATTATACTCGGGACGTGACTGGGGACCTGCGTATCTTGGTTCCGCAAAAGAGTCGGGCTAGAGTAGAAGAATAAAGTGGTGCGTACGAAGATGGGCCGCTCGCCGCGGCGGTTGGACCTGGACCTGGGTCATTTTCAGAGCATTCGTTTTAATTTTCTTCAATTTTTTCTTCGTCTTGAATCTCATCCAAAATCTCGTCATCATTTAAAATCTGATATCCAAGTCTAATAGGGTATTTGGATAGTTGAAAGTTCGTTTAAAAAATTTTTTTGAGAGAAACAGGCTGTTCGGATAATTGGAAATTCGGGAAAAAAAAAATGCAATTTAACAAATTACAACGACCATTTGGAAAATGATTTTTTCAAAGACTAAAATTTAAGACATAAAAAATCGCACGGAGTTGATTATACATTACGTACGCCATGAATTAAACATTAACAGTGTTATTACACGTAAAATTGCAAGCGACAGAAATCGCCTGCGACTCGTACGTATTATCCACCTGAAACTTACGTATTATCCAAGCATTTCATTGGCTGTTCGGGAAAAGGCTGTTCCATCGTCAGATTTCCAAGAAATCTGACGGCCAATTTTAAATGAAATTTATTTCTTAAACTTCTAAACATCTCACACTATTACTTTTTACACCGTCGTATAGAGAAAAAAAGGACTTTTAAATGCAATTTGTTTGAAAGCTGTATCTCAATTTGTTTCTGAGTTATTCATTTTTTTTGGTAGTTTTTATTACTTTTTTGTCATAGTGGCAACACTCTGTTGTCCATCTTTGTTGAAAGTAAACGGAAATACAGATTACTGTATAGACCAATCAGAAAACGAATAAAATGATGATTAAACCAATAAAAACCTTCAGATATTCTTTTGATTTCCTACCCTGACAAGGACAATAACCATTTTTCCAAATGGTTAAAAAAAAGAGAGAGAGAGAGAGAGAGAGAAATTGGCTGTTCAGATAATTGAAGCTCGGTTAATTGGAGTTCCAATAATTGCGCTGTACTGAATTGGGGTCCTGACATTAGGTGTGATTCTAAAGATAAACATAGAATGCTTATAAGAGAGTGTTTAAGGGGGCAGTGGACATTAAAAACCAAATCCTGCAGTTTTCAATGGATTAATTTTGAAATTTGTAGAGTTGTTAACGATAAGCTTAAATAGGTATACAGTGTAACTTCAAAAATCCGGCATCATCGGGAACGAGACTATGCCGGATTTTTGAAAATTCCAGATTTTTGAAGGAATATCAAAAGTAGTAATTATGAATATCCGAAGTAGTGCTATATTCTTAATGGTGCCTTTAGCTATAATTTAATTCATTATTAGGATTAGGTGATAATTATGTAAGAAAAAACGAAAAGTAAATATATATAAAAAAATTTACTTTGATATTTTCCATGTTACAGAAAAAAAAAATTCTAATAAAGAGTGAAATTATTTCTCCTCTTGTAATTGCGGAAACATCGATGTCAACTTTGCTCGCTTAAATTTTTTTTGGCCGTTCTTTAACAAGTTTTTTTTCTTTTCTTTTTTTCATTTTATACAATGCAGAATCTCTATTTTGGAAATACAGTCTTGTTGCTATAAAGCATATATTAATTCTCCAGTCAAATTTATGCATTTTTTTAGTGACACCTTTTCTTCTGCCGTTTATTCATCCTCGTGTTCTGAGCTGGTACTAGAATTATCGGCGATTCTATTTAACACAGCGTTCGTGATCTCGCTGTCCGTTAAATTGTCCATTGCTAATGCATTTTCGCCAATTCTTAGCCAATCATCAATATCGCTTTTTTTTTTTTTTACACTTAATGCATCTTCAGATTCTGCATATTCAAACAGTGTACAATCATAAATTGCATCCTTTTCACGGGAGATGTGAAAGCCTGAAAATTTTCCCTGATGAAGCCCTTGCCGAAAATTCCTTACTACCATATTGTGCCATGTATTCGCTAAAATTGTGCCCGTTGCTAAGCAACGGTGCAGCTCCCATAAAATTTGTTCAGAAAATAATCGCCTCTGACAAATGAAAAACAAAAGTAAAATATTCTTTTTTTGCATTTTTACGTTCGATCTTTAAGTTTTAAATTCATAAAGAATTGCTATTTTTCTTCTCCCATAACTTGAAAGTGTAAAAGAAAAAGGAAGGGAAACGATAGTTTTGATGCCGGATTTGTCACACTGTGTTCAAAATTTGGTGTTAAAATAATAAAAAGTTTTTAAATTTTTAATATTATATATTTTTATATACAGATAAATTTCGACACTAAAATATTCCTGAAATGCAACTTTTTTGCTAACAATTATTTATAGAGGTTATAGAGTATAAATTTGAAAATAATCTGATAATTAAGAAGGCGCATAGAACGTTTCAAAAATTAAAAATGTGCGAAATTTTCGATTTTGTGAAAGAAGCATTTTAAGTAAAATAAACTGTATAAATATAACAATTTTTACAAATATAAAAGCTTATATCTCTGCGATAATGCGTCAGAATTGAAAAATTCTTTTTGCATCAGGTAAATTTGAGCATCTACGAGTAGTTTCATAATTCTGCAAACAAAAACTTTTCTGTTTCCTTCTTAAATAACCTAATCAAATTAAAAAACTTCTCTTTATGAAATATTATAAGCAGGGTTCGTAAATAACATGATATTTAAAAAGAAATACGATGTTTTGATAATTTTGTTTTATATACATCCGATATTTTTAAAAGATTAACTGCTGATTATAAATATTTTGAGATTTATTATAACTTAGAAACTAAAACATATTGCACTTAACATGAAAACTTAATAATAAAACAATATTCTAAATGTTCTTTCCTTTCTTTTTTTTTTTTTTTTTTTCACTTATAGCAAAAGTGAAGATAAACTAAGTGAAAACAGAATCAATTTTCTGAAAGGATTCCCTTTATGTACTGAATTATGAATTCATGAAAATTTTATCTTCTAAAGCATTTTTCGTGAATTGTTTAAACTACATTAGAAGATTTACATAATCATTTAATAAATTTGAGAAGGATTGATGGATTTAGAAGGATTAATTAAATTTGAATTTATAGGGATTTTGTGCAATATTTATAACCCCACTCAAATCTTTTATTTTATACACTTTTCTTAGTATTTTGTAGAATTAGGAAATGTAAAAATATAATGTTCTTACAATAGAAATATAGAAATATTTCTGAATTGAAAAATCCCCCCCTTCCCCAACATCAAGAACGCTGAAAAGATGCAAAGGCAAAATAAATCATCCTTTTAAAAATATTTTTGTTTTGTGTAACCAGTAATGCTTCTGGAACAAGATAAAGTAATGTATCTATAACTCATTCTAAACTGTATTACAACTAATCTATGCATTAAATGAATTTTATAACAAGTTATTTTAATGGTACTTATAAGTATCATTAAACACATAAGTAACAACAAAATTTCAAAAAATTACAGAATATCTTTTTTTTAATTAATTTTAACATAAACATAATTTTGTCTGCTTTTTTATTCCTTAACTTGTGCAGTTTTAAAGGGCTGTACATATATAATGTTTTCAAGATTTCAGCAATTTTGGACCCCCCCCCCCTTATGATATCATTCTTCGAACCCCTCCCCTTCCTACGGATATCTTAATCAGTGTTTAAAAAATCTTTTCATTTTTGCAATTTTTCTTTTCTTTTCTTTTTATACGTTTGCAATAATATACAGATATGGTTGTACATTTATTATTCGCAAAGTTTACTGATTTAAATGAGGGGAAGGACAGAATAAAATATTACTATTATATATGAGATAACTTATCAAATGACACATTAAAGAAACATTTACAATTAAAAAAATTTAATAATAGCTTTTTGCTACAGAATGCATGCTACAGTAATATTTTCTTCTTACACTATTCTCTCTGCACGGGGAGGGGGTAAGCAGAACTTCTTTTCAACAAAACAAGTGGTCAGCATTTTTCTCCATTTTTTCTTAGTAAACGTAACATGTATCTTTTCAAACCTGGTTTCTCTAACAACGCATTATATGCGCATATGGTAAAAGAGTAGGTGTGCCGAACGTTAGGGTATTGTATAATTTGGAATGAAATGATTTTATAGTCATTGGTTTTTTGGTTTTATAATTTTGTATTTTCATAAAAATAGATAAAAGACAAAGATAACTGACTATTTTGATGTAAAGTAAAAATTAACAAAAAAGAAAATTTTGGTTGAATCAAAATTGATAATGATACCAAAAGACTCCCCCCCCCCCACTAGAGATATCTTACGATATCAAGTTCAAGACTCCCCCAACCCCCTAAAGTGATAACGTTATACACGTACACTCGTGGAAAAAAAGCACCCCCCTCCCCCCTACTAGCTTTGCAACAAATTGCAGTAAAAGAAATTTACTGGTACCAAAGGATTGGAAATAAAGTATAATTTTAAGTGATGCATATAAAATTTGTTTAGGGGGCCATCTGCAAATCAAAATTAGACTAAACTTTGTTTTACTTAAATGGCAACACCCAATTTTGACAATACATTTTAAATTTTTGATTAAAACTATGCCTAGGTACGAAAGTTCAATTCATTTGGACGATAAGTTTTTGAATTGTAAGCAGTTAAAATTTAGAGCTTCTAATGTTAAATTACATTTACATATTTTTATTAATATCTCCTGAAATTATAATCTTAATTTGATTTTGTGTGGTTATAACACTAAAAAACCCAAACATAAATACATTGAATTTGTAATTAAAAAAAATATGACATGAATTATGAATTGTGAAATTAATATTCGAAAAAAATATGAATTGCAAACTACAGTTTTTTTTATAGATTTATTAACCATTTGGAAAAATGGTTATTGCCCTCGTCTGGGTAGGAAATCAAAAGCATATCTGAAGCTTTTTACTGGTTTAATCCGCATTTTATTCGTTTTCTGATTGGTCTATAACAGTAATCTGTATTTCCCTTTACTCTCAACAGAGATGGATACTTCTATTGCCACTATGACAAAAAAATAATAAAAACTACAAAAAAATTAATAACTCAGAAACAAATTGAGATACAGCTTTCAAACAAATTGCATTTAAAAGTATATTTCTTTCTCTATACGACAGTGTAAAAAGTAATATTGTGGGATGTTTAGAAGGTTAAGAATGAAATTTCATTTAAAATGGGTCGATGGAAAAGCCTTTTCCCAACCAGCCAATGAAATGCTTGGATAATACGTAAGTTTCAGGTGGATAATACGTAAGGTTAAGGAAATCTGAGGAGTCGCAGGCGATGTTTGTCGCTTGAAATTTTCACGTGTAATAACACTATTAGTGTTTAATTCATGGCGTACGTAATGTAGGATCAACTCCGTGCAATTTTTTATGTCTTAAATTTTAGTCTTTGAAAAAATCATTTTCCAAATGGTCGTTGTAATTTGTTAAATTGCTTTTTTTATGTTTATTATGTACTGCTTTATGCGAATTTCCAATATTTCTTCCAAGTTGTTTCCGAATTATGTTTAAAATACGTCAAAATGACGGTTTAAGGGGCCGTCTATGACGTGCAGAAAAGCATAATTTGAAAAAATACATATATATTAGCCATTTTATTGAAACATTTGGGCTGACAATAGTCTAAAAAATATTAAGCAAATGAAATGGTCATACTGGCAAAAAGTAATTAGGATGAGCGAATCGAATCCTCTACTAGGCTACACAAATTACATTTTGTCGTACACTTTACAAAAAAAAAAAAAAAAAAAAAAAAAAACTATTCAGGATTTCGACTTGAAATTAAACATAAAAATTAATTATGATCTGTATATTTGCACAATATTATTTTCTTTTACAGAATAACTTTAAAAAATTATTATTTTAATTAATTTATTTTACATGTTTTTCCATTACGGACACCTTTTTGCAAATAAAAAAGGAAACACGTATATTTTCAGAAAAAAAGTAAATCATCTAGTCATCATAGATAGAATCATGATTAATTAAATAGTTTCACGATTTCTTTCATGAAATTTTTAAAATAGCTTCTTTATGAAAATTATAGCATATTTTTAAAGAATTAAAATTCTGTGAAAATTCTGTCATATTTACATTCAATTATAAAAGAATTTCCCACACTGCAAATAGAAGCGTCTTAAATTTAGACACATATGTGACTGAAAAAGAATTTTAGACACTTAAGTGTCTTAATCGGAAAATTCAGACATTATAGATGTCTTAATTTAAGATACATAAGTGTCTTACTATGACCATGGTGCAAATGAACTGAGAATAATGTCTAAAATATCCGCAAACGTCTTATTTTAAGACACTTCATTGCTTTAAACGTGTCTTAATTTAAGACGTTTTGATTCTTCCGACGCAATAACCACCAGGGGGCACTCACACTCCCAGTTGCGCATGCGCTTTAGATGTCTTCCTCCGAAGTGGTATACGTTGTAATTCAAACGAAGTTTGTTTTTATGTACGCGTGTATTTTAATTCGTTTTTTGCAAAATATGAAGTACTGTGATTTACTGTGTTCGTATTAACTTGGATTATTTATTTATTGAATACATACATCTGACGTGTGTGCTCGACATCAAATGTCTCTTAGAAGCTGTCGTCGATATAAGGGCGGGATAGACACAGAACAGAAGTAGACGACGGTTGAAGATTACACCCGGAAATTCTACAAAGCGTGTGCAATGGGCTTAGTGTTAACTCGTATTAATTTATATCAATAATATTGTGTTATTCATCTTCGTCCTGTCAAAGCTGACTAAAAAAAAAAAAAAAAAAAGGAAACTTTTGTCTGGCAGGTCCTGTTTTGAGGATAAAACATCTCATTCTTTAAATATGGCTAGTCGGATGTATTATGGGATTACCTTTTAAACTGGTGCAAGTCTTTCTCCCTCACTGTGGTTGTGGTAGTTTTTAAAATTTCAAATCGAGGAATTTTTCTTACCTCTTGCAAACAGCGATTTAAGTAAGTGTTATAATTTCTTTATAGTACTAAAATTAGTGTCTTTTATGATTTTATTTATTGTACTAAACAAAATCTTACATGAAATTTAATTAGTTTTGAATCTTTTTGCAAAAAAAAAAAAAATAATAATAATTCTAGAAGTATATATTTTTTAATTTATGACGTTGTCTTTTATTACAAATTATGTATTATTTATTCTCATCTTTTTTCTCAAATTTAAAGTAATAACATCACTAAAAAACAGACATATTTAAAAGTTAAGTTCATTCCCTTGTTTTGTTTTGTTTTCAATATGGCCGTTCTTAGTTTCAATGACTAATGCTTATCTCATACTAAACGACCACAAGGAAATAGAAAAAAAAAACTTTGAAAGATCTCCTAAAGCTTTCTTACTTCCTAGCTAGGGATTACAATCCCGGATTGATATCCCGGGATCCCGCTTCAATTTTAATCCCGATTTTCGGGATTGCCTTTTTTTTTTTTTTTTCAATTGAACAATATTTAGCTGAAACTAAAAAATATATTTATAGACTTTCGCTTTTGGAAAAAAAAAATCAATTGATTTTTATGAAATTTATATATAATTGAAAAAGAATATTTATCTCAAATATTTCTTAGATATATTTCTAAAGCTATTAAATCTTTTACCGAGTAGATTAAATGTGCAAAGCTTTTGACTTGGAACCATAGATGTAACCCATAGATGATCAGAGAGGTAACATAGTCAGGAAAAAGGAAATCATTTGTTTATTTTGATTTTGCTGCGTGTAGAAAATATATTTCACTTCGAAGGTCATTTTCCAATTAGACTTTACTGATAAGCATCGCAAGTGTGTATCATAGTGATTATGTGGTAACTTCTTTTTTTGCGGCTTTATTTTGCTTTAAAGATATCTAATGAAAAGAGTTTAATAGGAATGATAACAATAAGCCAATGTGGCAATATAAATTTTTAAAAAATCTAATTTTTAAATGATAAGGATTTTCATTTTTTTTTCGGGGAGGGGGGGGGGGATTTTGTATGAAATTTTCGTAAAGCTGATACCTTAAATCTTGCACTGATTATAATTAAAGTTTTGAACTTTTAGATTAGGACCAGATTAAAAACACAAAATATAAATAAACAAAATACCGAAGTAATTTTTTTCTCAATATTAACCCTTTGCACTCGAGGGCTCCGGAGCGGAGCCATTTAAAATTTGTCTTCAAACTCGAGGTCTCCGCTACGGAGACAATGCAAATAATTTTGTGATACCATGTAATCTTGGCTTTTCTAGACAGGTATCACAAAATTATTTGCATCGTCTCCGTAGAGGAGCCCTCGAGTTTGAAGACAAATTTTAAATGGCTCCGCTCCAGAGCCCTCGAGTGCAAAGGGATAAAGTAGAATATTTATTTATTTATTCATAGTTGTGATTATCATCTGATATATATGTAAAATTGCTTATGTGGCAATATAAATTTTTAAAAAATCTATTTTTAAATTATATGAAGTAGAGTAGGACAAGATTATAAGAAATATATATATTTATCCATGTACTTTAAAAGCCATCAATAGCCCTTGCCGTTGAATTTGTCCGATAATCGGAGATGTCTACTTTTGTGAGGTAAAAATATGCAAATATGTATGCCATGCGGATTAAAAAAGTATTCGCTAAATAGATGCTTCATCTATTCGGGAATGTCCATTAACCTCCACAACGGATACTCCCGAGTACCGGACATCTCAATTTAGATAACAATAATGCAGGGTTGCATTTTTTTCAAAAGAACTTCTTAATTAAAGAATGGGCATACTGGGCCGTGCCCTGCCCGCCCCCTACGATTTTAGTGCCCACAAATTTGATGTGCAATATTTGTAAAGCTTATGTTTTAAATCTGTTTCGAAATTGTACTGATTATAATCAATATTTTGAACTTTTAAAGTAAAATAAGATTAAAAATAAAATAAATTTAAAAAATCTAATATTTAGATAAATATTTTTTGTTTTAATCTTGTTCTACTCCTGAGTTTAAAATATTGATTATAATCAGTAAAATGTCGTAAAAGATTTAAATTATCAGCTTAACAAAAATTGCATACCAAAATTGAGAGAACCAAAAAAATCAGGCTGTAGGGGGGGGGGGGAGGGGGATAAGGCAGGACCCCAGCCAAATATTTTTCCAGGATTCAACGTGGTCAAACATGGCTACGTATGATGCTTGAAAAAAAAAAATGGATGCTATTAAGACGTTTGAAGTGTCTGAAATTCAGACAAAAATGTCTGAAAAAATTCAGACATTTTAAAATGTCTGAAAATTGAACACACCGTTTCAGACACTTAAGTGTCTGAATTTCAGACATTTTAATTTTGAGTGCAGTGTTAAGAATTCCAATACACAATTTATTCTTATTATGTGAAATCATTTACGCAGACGATATTTACGCATTTTAAAAGAGTTATATTATGATTTTTTTTAAGTGGCAACAAAACAATTGTAAACAAATAAAATTAATTGTTAAATTCGTTATATCACAAATAAAAAAATTCCGAGGAAATTCTTAGTTATTTGGTTGAATTTAGATTTCTAAAATTAAAATGCGCCAAAACATACAGTAACGTTTTTGCTTAATAAAGATGCAAAAATAATATAAAAAATATTGTTGCTGTCAAATATTTATCTTATTAATAATGCTTCGCGAATCCAAACAAAGCATGGCTTTTGCTAGTAATTAATACAAGTGATTTAGTCCCTCTGTAGCATTTCAACAATCGAGTACCGAAATTCTATTTTGATAAAGCCCCCAAAATAGGCTCATTTTAAAATAATTAATTTCTTTGAAACTAATCGTACGAATTTCATAAAAATTTGTATTTAGGCTAATTGAAGGGTGAGAATTCATTTATGGTGTCAAACTTCGGTATTGCTATTGGAAAAATGAAAGTTTGGGTTTGTTTTTATATGTAGATGGTTCCGAAAGCAAATTTTATGTACATCATTTAAAAGTAGACTTTATTATCAATCGTTTGGTACAAGTAACTTCTACAATAATTTATTGTAGAGTTAGTAGCGGGTGTTTACTTTTCCCTGAACTAAACCAAAATCAGAATTGAAAATAAAATAAAATATAACTAGAGATAACTTATCAAATGACACATTAAAGAAACATTTACTATTAAAAAAAAAATTAATAATAGTATTTTGCTACATAATTACATGCAACAGTAATATTGTGTTCTTGCAGTATTCCCTCTGCACGGGGAGGGGGTAAGCAGATCTTCTTTTCACCAAAACAGGTGGACAGCATTCTTTTCCATTTTTTCCCTAGTAAACATAACATGTATCTTTTCAAACCTGGTTTCTCTAACAACGCATTATATACGCATATGGTAGAAGAATAGGTATGCCGAACGTTGGGATATTCCATATTTTGGAATGAAATGATTTTATAATCATTGGTTTGATAATAGTAAATAACTGATTACCTAAATTAGACAGTTTATCTTTCTGTAGCTGTTTTGAGTTGTTATTGACCCACATAATTATCGGTTCTCCATTTAAAAATTCCATTTCAAATGTATAGCTTGGAAACTTTTTTTCTTACATGATTTAAGACATTAGATTTTTTTCCCTTTGCAATATTATGCAGCGATTTCAACATGCAATTATTTTGTTTTTCTGTATGATTTAAAAAAGTTTTAATTTTTCAAAAGAATTACATAGAACGATCATTTCAAAAAATGACCTGTAGGCTCAATTTCGCTATGCATATTACTAAAAGTAACAAATTATGAACCAGGTATAAAGCATCCCTACTGAACGGATAACAGTAAGAATCTCAGTTATAATTTCTTATTAATACCTTTTTGAATGAAATTTAGATTTTTGAGGATTTTATACAGGGTGTCCAGGTCACAGTTATAAATTTTAATAGTATCAAATGTAACCGTTGTAGAGAGTTGGTTCAAGGTCACAAATAAAGAGAACTCAAACACTATATTGATACTTGGAAATTTTTCTACCAGAGATAAACAGGATAGGTGTTTGTTTCTCTCTGGAAGAAAAATTTCCAAGTATCAATATAGTTTCAATCGATGCTGGATTTAATTAAGTTTCGTGTTTGCCCCATGTCGTTGGCTCGCGGAAAGTATTCCATCTTGCGCTGCGTTTGTAGCCTTGCCAACATGTAATAGTGAGAAGTTCCAGGCTGGGTATCGTTCTATGTGGTTTAGTCGGTAGAATGTCAGTGCGCTATACTGACGGCCCGGGTTCGAGTCTCGGCATGGAATCTTTTTCACTAGGCTGGCCTTTGCGCATTTTAAGCAATTAATTTGAAATTTGATTTTCATTTGAAATAATTTGAAATTTGATTTTCATTTGAACTCAAACACTTTTAGATAAGCATATGCGCGAGTACTGATTTGTTGTTGACTCGTTTACAGTGCCACATACTCAAAATGGCGACTCCTGAGCGTAAAGCGTTTACTGTTCTGACATTTGCTAAGTGTAAATCTGTAATTTCAGTTAAACGTGCGTTTTGTTTAAAGTTTAACTGTGATCCTCCATGTGGAAAAAAGACAGAGAATTGAAGAGGCTATTGTTTCCATTACGCCGGACTTGTTAACCGAAGTGTGGGAACAATCGGAATTTAGTTTGGATGTGTGCCGTATAACTAAAGGTGTTCCTATTGAACATTTGAAAGAAAAAACAGGTTAGTTTACCTTCAATCTGATGCATGATTTGTTGTAAATAGCCTAAATTAAACTGTTACAATATACCGTTGAAACTGGGGCATTTTTTTATGGACACGTATATCACGATATATGGGGCATTCTCACAATCTTTTGATTTTCAAAAATAAAAATCTGGTGAAATTAAACTTGCTAAAATAACATATTAATCTGATAGACAAATGCCTTAATGATTCAAAATAAAGAAAAAATGGTCAGCAGCGAAATTTTTTTTTATTTAACTGAGGTTTAAGTGAAACTTGCGAGTTTAATTTTCCTTACCATTTTACCACTATAATTCTATTTTCTTCTAAATTTTTACTTATAATAAATTTGTATAGTACCCACAGGACATTCAAGTAAGAAATAATAACAATGTAGTATTTTTAGTGCAAAATTTTGGTATAACATTGTCTTAAAGGGGTGTTAAAGAAGGGACGGAAGGAAGAAAAAGGGGATGGTATAGGAAAAAAGGAGCAGTAATGGAAAAAAAAGGAATAATAAGGATGGGACGGTAAGCAAAATTACCAATATTTTTAGGCAAATCATGTTAAGACTAAGTGATAGCCACAATGTTCATTGATTTTTAGAAATAGTTATTTACAGTAGTATATTACAAAAAAAAAAAAAAAAAAAAAAAAAAAATTACCTCGAAAAGTGCAGGAATGAATAACCTTAACGGAAGGTAAGACTACCAAAAAACCACGATGCTTGAAATTGATATTTAAATGCTGATTTAAATTCTGCAGTAAATTTCCTGTCAAAGAATTTTAGACATTCTTTCTGTAGCATACTTCTGCATGAGAAAAAACTTGAAAAAAATTCTGTGGCTGCATCTGAAAGGATTTTCTGTATAAGTTTAGCAGTAGGTACGGTAAGGAATCATAAACCCAGGAACAGAGTTAAAAAATAATATCAACCGTAAAAATGTGTGCAGGTTAATTTTTTGCTACATATTTATATAAAACAATTGTCTCAGTTTCGGAAAAAAATTACATCGAATTACTTTTATTGAAACAATTTTATACACACAACTTCAAACATAAAAATCAGCATCAGGGACACGGGACGGTATAGAAGTTTTCCTGGTATTTGGGCCCCAACATCGTCCAAAACTGATTTATCTCGTTAATATTTTTATGCAATCATACAATGGGATGTTTCGCAGTATATCAAATAAAAAAGGCACCAGAATATGTACTAAAATAAAAATTATTATTCAGGGACTTAAAAGTCTAAAGATTGTGAGAATGCCCCGTATATCACCAAACCCTGATTATAAGCTTTCAACTTCTTATTACAAACATTTTTTCATTTTCTATATCCCACTCCTTTTTTATTAGCAATGCTTTAAAGAAAACATAAAATATCATGGATTAAACAATTACATAAATTAAAATACAGAAAATAAAAAGACTACACAAAAAACCCCCCAGAATTCAGTTCAACACGAATATTTTATTCTTAGACGAATGAAACGAAGAAAAAAAACGTTTATCTGGTGAGAAAGAAAATAAATAAGAAAGAAAGAGAAAAAAATCTTATAATGTGTTGATTAATGTTTGCGGAAAAAACATAAAGATTAATTAGGCTTGAATTTTTCACGTAGAGTTCTTCGGATGGCTTAGTTTATATGGGAGAAATGGATTTCGTTAAGTAATTACTAATTCCATTTAGTTCATTAGTTTAAGCATTATGGACACAAAGACGAGTAATTTAACTCTGGGAATGGAACTGCTTTTGCTCCGCTAAGTGGCAATGGTAATTTTGTGAAATATTAAGATGCTTAGCATAAAATAAATTTTTTGGAAGATATATGGTAAAGAAAATAAGTAAACTGTAGTTTATATTTAAGCTTTTAATGTCTCTCACTCACTTAATAAGTAATGGAAAGAAGTAGCTAGGAAAAATAATGTTTCTTTTTATGTTATGCGAAATAACTGAATAGTAAGATAAATAAAAATTTCCCTATATTTTTTTTTCTTTGTTTATGCTTAAAAAACAAAGTTACAAAATCGTCAAAATTTCCTTCTACAGAAGAGGTCCTTAACCCATTTATGCCTGAATTTTTATTTTTTCAAATTTATTGGTAAAATCGCTATAAAATGTTGCAAAATGAACTGGGAAAATACTAAAAAAATTTATGCTAAAATATTTTTGTATTTATTTGATAAAATGTAAAAGTACTAAATATGGGAATATGCATAATATTTATAATAGTATAATATGCATAATTATATGTGTTGTCTAAATTGATATAAAATAATGTTTTAAATTGAATATTATATGCTATAATTAGTATTTTTATATACTATAAAAATATATTTATTTCTTTACAGAGACTAATAACATTATAAGTATTATTAATAATAATTTAAGAATAAACGTATGTGAGGCTTAAAAAAATTTATTTCATAATCATCTTGAAAAGGACTTCACATAAATAACTGTTCCCTAAATGGCTAACAAAAATATGTACCCATTCGTGATTAGCGCCCTATATTTGGTACACTGTTAAAAATTTGCATCATTCTGGCAGGTCATTTGACCGTTTTTTCGAAAACGGTTACACAACAGTAATTTTAACACTATTCTGGCCATATTATTGACCATTTTATGGTCAGAATATAGTTAAATTATGGTTATGAAACCGTTTTTTCAAAAAACGGTCGAATGACCTGCCAGAATGCTGCAAAATTTTTAACAGTGTACGTTAAAAGCATGCATAAATAAACGGTCCAGTGCGAGTATTACTCGCGTACTTCCGTACAATAAAAATATGAATTAGGAATTGTATTATTAAAAAAAAAAAAAAAAGTGTTGCGAAAAGAATGCAAAGACTTTGTAAAAAACTATACAAAGTAGAGTTGGGTATAACAGTACACTGTTAAAAATTTTGCAGCATTCTGGCAGGTCATTCGACCGTTTTTTGAAAAAACGGTTTCATAACCATAATTTAACTATATTCTGACCATACAATGGCCAATAATATGGTCAGAATAGTGTTAAATTACGGTTGTGTAACCGTTTTCGAAAAAAACGGTCAAATGACCTGCCAGAATGCTGCAAATTTTTAACAGTGTATATTCTAGAAAAATGTAAATGGATATACCATGAAAGTTCAAAGAGATACGGAACCTAAATAACATCAAATATAGCTATTCTCTATAACTCATTTTTACTTTCTTATATCTTTTCAAGAAGAAAGTATTGGATTCGTGAAATTTTTCGAATTCCGGTTTTCGACGGATTTACATGTTTTAGGGGACAGATATCATGAAAAACATGTTTTTACAAAATGTCTGTTTGTCTGTGTGTGACACAAATTTTGTGGGCGCTCCATCTTAAGAACTATTGAACAGAATTTAATAAAACTTTAGATTCAGTTAGTCCCTGATATAAATTGGTGCTGATTACTTGTTGGTGTCAATGGCTCAGCAGCTGGCGCTGCTATGCTGCATTATTCATGATTTCCACAATAGCTATATTTCAAGAATTAAAGCACGGATTTTCAGAAAACTTCAGATTCAGCTATTCCTTGATACAATTCGGTGCTGATAACCCTTTGGTGTAAAGTGCTGCATTATTCATGATTACCGCAATAGCTCTATCTCAGGAACTAATGCACGAATTTTCATCAATCTTCAGATTCACTTAACCCACGATATAAATTAGTGCTGCTTAGGTTTTGGTGTTAATCGCCCAACAGGTGGTGCTACTGTGCTGCAATTTTCACGATTTCCGCAATAGCTGTATCTGAAGAACTAATGCATGAATTTTCATCAAACTTTAGATCCAGTTAGTCTCTGATATAAATTGATCCTGATAAGTTTTTAGTGTAAATTGTCCAAGAGGTGCCACTGCTATGCAGAACTTTTCACGATTTCTGAAATAGATCTGTCTCAAAAACTAATGCATGGATTTTCATCAAACTTCAGATTCAGAGAGAAGTTCATAATAAGTTGTCCCTGATTAGATTTTGGTATAAATCACCTAACCGGTGGCGCTGCTGTTCTGCATTTATCAGGAAGTATTAGCGTGTATGATATAGAAGAAAGTTTTAGGATTGACACACCCGACTAGTTTAATATATCTTAATCAATTTATAACGAACTTAACTCGGTACTGACAATAAAAGCAGTGCACATTTATATTTCCTTTGGAATTTCATAAAACTAAATTCAGCATAGTATTAACTTTTCATTCTACAGTGTAGCTAAAACAAAACATTCCTTCAAAGTTTAACATTTGGCATTGTGCTAAGCGCACTTCGAAAGGAGGTCACAAGTTTGTAACGCCGCCTTGGTCTGTGCAGCGTTTTTCCAGATATGTTTTTAATTAATTTTTAAAGTTACTCGAGGCGACTGAAAGATCCATTCAATGCAAAGTAGTCACGAATACCATAGTATTTATGTAATTCGTTGTAATTAAGGGGTCTCAGGACTCTTAAAATTGGAAAAAATGAAAAAAGAGACCAGTTTCAACATTTAATATCTCAAAATGTATGAGATTTTAAAACACAATTTTTATTGAGATGAAAGATGTAAGTACTTTCTTTCATTTTATGTATTTATAAAATTGCAGGATGCAGAATTAGGATTTACAAGGGGCTCCAAACTGTAAGACATTTGACAAGCAGAAAATTGGTATAACAGCTTATGCGCACGATTAGAAAATAAATATAGCAACTAGAAAAAAACAATTGGTGCCTACTTATACTTCAGGTTGTAATAATTACCTTGAACCTAAATAAATTTGTATTTAAAGCATTTTTATATTTTTAATACAAAGTTGTATTTAGCTAATACAAAATTTTGAAAATTTCAACAACATAATCTCTTAAAAATTTTTTTTGAGCAATAAAAAGGAAATTTTAGGTTCAGTTTATACAGATTAACATGAAACGTATGTTTTGAAAATGTCATGAAAAAAATATTCAAAAGTTTTTGAGATATCGTGCGCGTTATGTCCAAAAAAGTCATTTGGAGAAAAATGACTTAAAAGTTTCGAAAATGCCACTTAAGCTATTGAGCGGGTATACTTCTCAAAGCCATAACTTCTGTTCTAATGAGAATTTGAAGGAAAGAATTATATTAAAATGTTCAGAAAAGATAGAAGTTAATATCTAAAAAAAAAAAAAAAAAAAAAAAAAAAAATAAATAAATAAATAAATTTTTTTTGAAGGTTTAAGAGTCCTGAAACCCCTTGAATTTCTCTGTTTTTAACAATTTGACGTTTATTGCTTTTATATTGTTACTGGCCCTTGCCTTACACATATATATCATTAAAAGTTGTTAACTAGGCTTTAAAAGCCAATGGTACATAGAGTACGCCGCCCCTGTCATTATGTATATCCAAACCGTCCATATTTTTAAGGGTTTAATATCTCGGCTAACTATCTACGATTTTTTTCGAAAATCGTGATCAACAATGCTTTTATACTTCTGTTACGATAGGTACCTCCATCGCTGCTCAACACCTTTGCTAAATGCCCACAAATCGAAATTTGTGTGTAACGGAAAAATGCGATTTTCTCAAAAACTATGTATAACCTAGAGTAATCGCTATAACTTTCCTGCAAGGTTTAAATTAATGTCCACTATCTCTAATTTTTTCATAATTTTAGTTTCAGTAGATTAGGAATTAGATGGGGGGGGGGGGGGCATATTTTTCCGCTACATTTTCGACGATATTTTTGAAAATGTAATACCTAAAATTAAAAGAAATGTATTTTTGAATTCAGCGTCACGAAAGCTTTCACTGGATACCCCACACGATATACAAAGAAAAGATTTTTTTTTTCAAGTCACTTAATTTGTCCCTCTACATTTTTACTAAATATATTTATAAATGTTTAATAATATGAAAATATGTGGGTCAATAGTCTTTATTACTTCCCCGAATTTGAACTTTCCACGTTCTATAGTTTACGAGTAAAATGGCTGTGACAGACAGACACAGGAGTGATCTTATAATGGTTCCGTTTTTAGGTGCGTTCGTAATTATATAAATACGTAGCACCTATAGTCGTCGTTCAGTCCGTCCGTCTGTCTGTCCGCATATAACAGAGCAAAAACTACCCAACCGAATGGTCTGAAATTTGAAATATAAGATTGTTGCAAAATTTCGTCGAGCCATTTCAAATTTTATGAAAATCGGATGTATAGTTTAATTACAGGGACAGTCAAAAGTTTTTCTTTACATTACGGCCAATGGGAAAAATTATTGCAAGTGCATTTTAATGATGTTACAGCCTTCCAAATGGTCTGAAATTTTAAATATATAATTGTTACAAAATTTTGTCGAGCCATTTCAAATTTTAGGAAAATCGGATGTATAGTTTAATTACAGGGACAGTCAAAAGTGTTCGGGGAATGGGAAAAAAAATTATTGGGAGTGCATTTTAATGATGTTAAAGACTATGCACTTTATGAAGTGCAAAAAATTATACATTCAGTACAATATGGGGTGCAAAAAATAATTATAAAACTTGTTATAGTACGAACGCACCTCATTTGCCACGTTTGACGAGCAATTTCCAACTTGTTCCTTTTTAAGTAAGGAACCCTAAAAATAGACTTGAACATACAATTTCACAATAAATAAATAAATAAAAAAATACGTATTTCAAATAAGCCTACAAGCTAAGATTATGACTTATTTATTTTGATCCTTGATAGAAAAAATACAAATAAAATCAGTTTCTACATTTCGCCGTTTTGAAAAATGAAAAATGCATAAAGTACGAAAAAACCCTCCCTTTAAGCAAATAAATATCTATCTTATGCTATCATTTCTCGGTAACAGATAAAGACATTTATAGATAATTATTTCATACAATTTTTATGTTATAAAGAAGAAGAAAATCATAGAAATTTGTTAAAACTCGAAGCGTCCCAAAAATGGGACGCTAGGCATAAATTGGTTAACCTTTCTATTATAATGCGCACATCTGGGCTTCTTTATGCGCACTCCCCCTCCCCCCTCCAAAAAAAAGGAAAAAAAAATGTTGTCATATGGGGTATTTCATAAAGGACGCCCTAACTGCCAACAACTCACGGACTTTAAAAAGATTAAAAGAGAAAATATTTTTATAGATAGTTCAAAAAGTTTGTACAGAAAAATTGAACTAAAATAGTTCAAGCTTTCGTCAATTGATAGCGCTGTTTTGTCTCACACTGTACCTTACCCTATTTAATGATTGAAAAAAAAAGAAAAAAAAATGTTTTTATTTTGAAAATGCAACATTAATTTTAGAATATATAAGATCTGAAAGCGCCATTTATTGACGAAACTATTTTAAAAATTACTACATATTTTTACTACAAAAATTACTACAAAATTACTACATATTTTTTAGAAATTTACTACAAAATTTATCAGCGACTTAATAATAATTAACAGTTATTTCATCTATCTTTATTGAATAGTTATTGAATTTCAAAGTTGGTGAGTTCTTTAAGAAACACATTGTAAATTTGAACGTTAAGGGAGTCACTAAGGTGTGAAATTACGAAAAATGTAATTATTATTATTATTATTATGCTTGAACCTTTAAGAATGTCACACAGTTGGTCCGATAGAAAATCCCTAAAATTGCGGTCCTGCGAGTCGTAAACGTTGAGTCACACAAACCGGCTAAACCATGATACAGCCGAACTTTAAACCCAATTAACTCGAAATACTGTTTTGTAAATGTTTTGACAAGATAGTTTTAAAAAAAGTTAACGGACGGTAAACGTTGTTTCTATTTTTTTTCAAAAGAAATAAAATTCTCTTCATACTACTTGAATAACAAAGTATTTTCTTTTTCAAGTTTTAACAAAAAATATCAGTAATGTTTATGCATTTTGAATTTTTATTGTAATTTAAAATTTTTAAACAAATGTTTGTTTGTTTTTGAGGTATAATCGACAAACAACGTAAAAAGCAGTACAAAAGAGAGAAAATAGACAAAAAGAAAAAACAAAGGCTTAAAATGCAGCCTGGATTTGGATTGGAAAAATATGGAGCATGCATTTCAAAATCGTGGCAAAACTAGTTTTGCAAAATTTTGTTGTACATTATTACTGTTTTTTACAATTAGATATTCCCCCCCCCCCCCCTATAAAACTTAATGCAAAAACTAGTCGTTAGGGGCCACCGTAATATTTACCCATCATGGACATAGTATAATGTATGAAAATAAAGCATGTGTAAACTATATTTATAAAACAGCACTGCAATTCCAAAATAAAATTTAAACGTATATATAAATATTTTTAATACATGGTAACTCTCTATTACTGAATTGCGGCTACTACTTGATTATGCCGACGGCCAATTTCGACAAATCATATAAATCGCCAAACTACTCGAAAAATTATACAAATTGGCATAATTTTTATTTTAAATAACGAAAGAACAAACAAATTAGTAAAAGATTAATAAAAATACAAATAAAACGTCAAATTAAAAATCACTTGATGACGTAACAAACACGTGTATCGTGTTTAATGTGACATTTGACAAGTGAAAATTGTTTTAATGTGACAAATGAATGTGACATTTAATAGAAGCCATTATTGGCATTCAATCTTGCAGTTTGGCTGTAGTTTTTTGATCGACGGGATAATCAAGTAGTGCCGAAACATCCTTATAATTCCAAAAATGATAATCATATTAACCAATAATTTACTGAGTTAAATTAAGCGTCTCATTTCTAATTAAAATATATCTTTGAATTGAAATTTGAATGAAATACAGGGTGATGAAAAATCAAAGCCTGTGAAAAATATGATTACAAATATCTTGGCAACTAAATATTCGATTGACTTCCTTCTTTATGCAAAATTTATGTTTTTTTTAATTGTATTTTACATTTACTCCTTAAAATGAACATTTCGAAAAATTTTATATACCTTTTATCAAAACGAAACATTCGAGAGTCTGAAAAAAATATTTTCGGATAATCGAGGTTATTGATATTCAATAGGCTTCTTCCCATTATTACATACTATGTACACACCAAATTTCAAGTCTCTATCTCAATTTGTTCGGGAGATAGAGTGTTTACAGACGCGCAGACACACACACACGCACACACACGGAGGACAATTTTTTTTTCTTCTAGAAGTATGTTTTTCGGAATCTCCAGTGTCTGAAACGTATAAATCCGATCATTTTTTTTTTCAATTTTAAAACAATAACAAGACTTACCTTATACTACGTATGATGGGTAAGTAATATGGAATAAAATATGTCTAAATTAATTACTATGCCTAAACAGGTAGTATGTCTGAATTAATTACAGGTTTCGCAATAGATGATCAAACCTCGGTCAATTTTCGTCATTTCATACTTTTCTGGCCCCGTTAAGAAATGTAAGAGTTTTTACATCTTCTTTTAAACTATGATTATCTGGTTTAATAAAAAAGACGTATGGAAAACACCATAATATATTAAGAATGAGTTATTTAGAGTATGACTGTGAATGTGAAGGCGTCTACCTCCACATATTAATTTTAATAGTTCCTCTTTCCCCCCTTTAATGTATGCCTTTTTAAATTCTTAAATTTAATTATCTGTCTGCATTTGGATTCAATTTATTTTGTAACGCTCTTTTCCTTTCATAAAATTAAGCAGTCATTTCTCATTCTCTTTAATCTTTTAACCGCAGCGCACGGAATTTAAAAGAAATGAAATAATATCCTTTTCCGCCTAGCAACGCCTTTTCAGATTTCATGCTAATGCCTTATTTTTGATGCTATGCAGAAATTAGTCAGACACTTTACTTCTACATCTATGAGACCGTTAGTCCAGAAGCAATATATTAATCATTTCATTATTGGTACTCTGTCTTTATTTTATTTTATTTTATTAACGCTCATCTTGGGGCTTCAATCCCGTGAGATTTTTGGCAACCCCCTGTAGAATGTTCTTTTGCGGTTTCTGCACCATAATTACCACGCATATCTTTTTGGCGGTAAATAATTCATATTACTCTGTTTACGTCCCCCATTCAGTTACAATTAACGAGCTCTGACCACGTGTTTTCACTCACTTTATTCTCGCCATATAGCATACGAAATTGGCAAAAAATGTATATGTTGTTCTGCCAACACTCGATTATTTGGAGAAAATGTAATTTTGATCACTCCTGTCTTGACTGTGGCAATGTCAACATAAAAATTTAATACTTTGCTCTCCTCTCCAGCATCAGCATTCGCCGGATAATCTCGGCGGTGTTTGAAGGAATCCCGGCGCGTAATAAAGACCTTCAGTCATTATATCACCGAATCCATTTATTTCAACTGCCTCTTGTCTTGTTATTCAAATAATTAATATTTGATTTGCTGCCTTCTGATGTGTCTCGGATTTCATCAAAAAGGAACCACCTGTACAAGAAAGCTTCGTTACAATGACTAACTAACTAACTATATATCTAGTTTTTTTCTTTGGATCTCGTTGTTTCTTTCAATTGTCTACGCTTTTCAGATATGTTATAAGGAGCTAAATACTGTCATTTTAGGCATATTCCCGACAATAACGACGAAATAACATATCTTTACTATGAAGTAAGCTTGCATAGCTCCTCTGACGAATCTGTAGGCTATTCATAGTTTCATGTTTTTTGCCTTTCTGTTTTCCTATTGTCTTTCCAATTTTATTTTTATATTTGTGATTTAATTTTTATTATATATATATATATATATGTATGTATAATTATTATAAACCAATATATCCAATATAAACCAATATATAAACCAATTATCACCTACAATTTTAAATATACAAATTAAAAATGAAGTTTTAACCTTTATAATTTTTTAAAAATATTTGCATATCATGCGTAAATATTGGAAAATAAGAAATATTTGTGGAACCAAGGCAGAATATTCAGGCTCAAATTATTTTAAGTTCCACAAATAACATGTACGGTTTCATCCGTGCATGAGCCCTAACAGGTTAAAAAAAATGCCAAATCTGCACTACTGTACACAGTAAATACAGAAAAGAAGCAAAAATAACATTAGATAAACAATAAAATGATTAAATAATTTACCTATTTAAGATACAAAGAAGTCAGCAATGACACAACAAATTTAAAAAGTGCCAAGAAAAGATTTGGGCATGTTGCCAGAAATATTATAAATATAAAATTACTAATACATCCACGGAGTTAAGAAAAAAAATGTAATAATAAGGAAATAGATTAAGTACAGTTCTTCCCAGTATTATTAGATCAAATATAGTGCTGCTCTCTATCATTATATGATATGCAAAATACCTTTGAATCAAAATTTATCTGACAAGTTCAAATAACAATATTAACCAAATTTCTAAATGAAGATGGCATGTAATAATATTGTACCTTATATTGTTACACGAGTGTGGTTATATAATTATTGTCCTGTGTGCATAAAATATTTGTACTGCGATGGTTGACGGGGAATATCGAAGACTAATGTCTTGGATGCCTATATGCTCAATTTCAGAACCGTAGCTGCTATATTAACATATTATTTTTCGTTTTAGGTGTGAGAAGTGGCATCTAGCTTGAAAGGGAGAGAGGGGGGTGGGGGGTTGGAGGAAAGACTGGCATTGAGTTTATACGCATGGGGCCAGATCTGAAACATTTCTGAGATACATTTGTGACAGTGGATGAGTACTGTCGTTTGGGCTCGGGATCATCGTAATGTAGCTATGTCTCACCCACTGTCACAAATCTAGACTCATAAACTCCAAACCATGGAGGAAAGGGATATATGGAAATGCAGTATACTGTAAAAAAGGTTTGAAATATGAAACCATTCATAGCTCAAATTTAAACGTCCACAGAAGGCTCAAACAAAACAAGCATCTGGAACAGGGACCGAATTCTTTGACATCACCCGTGCATTTTTTTCTCTAAATGAAAGCTATCTGCTTATTTTTAAGCATTTAAAGCAGCATTCTATTGTATTATGAATTAAAAACTGTATTATTAAAAGTTTTCTTCTTTTTTTCGTGAAAGAACGTGCAAGAACAGTTTGGGCCTACTGTAGCGGATTTTAGGCTTACTTTTTTGGCGTCACCCCCAGCCACCTTACTGCATCTCTGTCTATCATTCCTCCATGCTCTAAACCAGTTTTTCACCCTCACACCCCCTTTCAAGCTGGGTGCCACCTCTCACACTAAAACGAAAAAAATATGTTAATATAACAGCTACGGTTCTGAAATTGAGCATATAGGCATCTAAGACATTAGGCTTCAATATTCCACATTAACCCATCGCAGTACAAATATTTTATACACACTCCGGACAATTAATGAACCACCCTCGTACTAAAACATATATTAATGTAAAGCTTCTTGGCAATTAGATACCGCTAGGAAATCTCAAAGTATTAATATTGTAAACATTTTAATTGGCTGATATAAAACAAAATTGAATTAAAAAGGAATTAATCACAAAAGGAACAAAATGTAACAGAAAAATATAATGAAGGAAAATAAAGATGACAAACAGAGCAACATATAGTATTTAATCCCGAGGTGGGAATACACAGTACTTTTTAAGGTGTGTAAAAAGCTATACGTAGCGATAAATGATGACATGAAATTATTGTTATTTTATTTTAAGCACATGTGTAGTATAAAGGCAGGAATGGTGAGCTTATGGTACACGTGTCCAAGGTGTGTACGCCAATTTCTCTGGTATGAGGGAAATTAAAATTCGTTAATAATAATGTATATACAACTCACTTTTTTTTGTTAAAATATACAAAATTTTGCTTAAAACGTACAGGACTATAGCAAATAATATATTTATTCTTACACGATTTAAGACAATAGAGTTTTCCCCTTAGGAAAAACTCTATAGGACCGGGAGGCTACAGCACAGACAATCACCTTATCGAATTCACAGCTGAAATTCCAGAATTAGTTAAAACTTGATTCGCATATTAAAACGCGATCGGTCTGCCAAATCATATCTTGGTGGAAAACACCTGAAAACCCGATTTTAGAGGTTGACTCGTATGTTTACTATTGTGTTTTCCTGCTCCCATCCCTCCATGTTTTCATACTTTTGGGTGCAGGAAAACATAATGATAAACCTACGAGTCAACCGCTACAGTTGTTTTCCACCAAGATATGACTTGGCAGACCGATTGCGTTTTAATATGCGAATCGAGTTTTAAGTAATTCTGAAATTTTATCCGTGAACTCGATGAGGTGATTGTCTGTGATTCCGCCTCCCGATCTATATGTTATACAGCGATTTTGACATGCAACTGTTTTGCAGGGCTTCCCCTGGTCCGTTTTTTGAAACTCAGTAATTTTTTAGAAAGAAATTCGTGGTACGTTTCTTCAACATTTGCAAGAAAAACGCTCTTACTGGTATATTTCTACGAAAATTAAAAAGAAGATTCTTCTTTAAATAAAAGTGGTGTTCAAAAATCAGACCGAGAGGGAGCCCTGTATTTTGCCTTCCTATATGAATTTTAAAAAATTTATTTTTTCAAAAGAATTACATAAAACGCTCATCTCAATAAAATTACTCGTGGGATCAATTTCGCTATGCATATTATTAAAAGTAGCAAGTTATGAACCAGGTATAAAGCATTCTCCACTGAACGGATAACAGTAAGAATCTCAATTATAATTTATTAATAACTTTTTGAATGAAACTTGGGTTATTATATGATTGAGATTTTACATTAATGACAGGTCACAGTTATTAAAAAGAAAATTCATAATCTGTCTTTTCTATATTACAGTAAAAGCCACTTAAATGAATCATAGTTTTTCCGAATAAAATTTTAATAAATTAATAGCTAATTGCAATATGCAGAAAAGTAACTTTTTGATTTTTGTTGTAAGTTGTTAAATTCATGAAAGCGATTGATTCTTTTAACTTGTGTTTTATATTTATCGCATATTCAAAAATATATATTTACGTAAAATATTGGTACATTGTAACAAAATGACTGTCTTCCCTTATTTTTATGGCATATAGATGGCGCTGTTGCCACTTTAGGGAAAATGTCCTGAGATATTTTGCCAAACATGAAGTGAAGTGAATTTAAGTAATTATGATTGCACGGGTTTGTAGTTTTTCGGTGTGTGTTCGGGATGTATCTCGTCTAGAGATGATGTAATGTTTGTATTTCCAGAAATTATGACTGTTCAATTGTTTGTGTGTAATATAGTGTTTTGTGCTGTTGGTAATTAAAAATCATGCTTGTCTAACTGCTATCCCACCTTTGAGATGACCAATACCCTTATAACGTTACAATATTGACAGTTGTTGTTTTTGAATTTCTGGCACGCGAATGTAAGAACATACTGAAATAGACTGGCGGTTTTTAAAGTTCAATACGAAGTAAACTGCGATATCTGCTGAAGTTGCTCTTGCAGTGTGAAGTTGCGAATTTCTGTATCATGCTTCATTATTTTAGCTCCAACTATCCCCGATAGATGGCATGTCAAATTATTAGAAATCTCAAACTAATATAAGGTAAATGCAGCAACAGTGGGTGCAACAAATGCCAAATATTTGTTTATTTTTTAGAGTGCCTTCAAAAATAATAAAAAACCATGGCAAATTCTTAGAGATTTCATTAAGAGATAAGTGTTTATTAAAGCATTGTTTCTTTAATATTATGTTTTATTTTAAATTAAACTACTGTTGGTATACTCTATTACATTGCAAATAATTTGTTCCATAAACCGAAAGCTTAAAGATTCATGCATCAAAAATTTACAAGATCCACTTCTGGAACATAGAGGGAGGTAACATTTTTCATTTTTAATAAAGAATATAGTATTTTGAAACTTTATATGTTTATTCTGATACATGAAGGTTAGGACTACGCAAAAAAAATATCTTTTGGAATTCGCTAATACTTTAATAATAATTACCTTATAAAGATGGATTAATGTTCACTCAGTGTTAATTTATAGTCTGTTTAACTGTAGAAATGCATAAAGAAAAGGCAGTGGTTTGAGCTTTGCGTTTTGACATTATTATTGATATTAGTTGTTTTTAAACTTATTACAGTTTTAGACAGTGCAGTGCCGTCTATCAGCAGTATTTGAAATTGCAACAGGGAAGTGTAATCAATAACCTCTTTTGAAGGCATAAATTCAACAGCTGTCAGTATTTAATTGTTATTGAGTTTTTAGAATGTTCAATTAATTTTAGTATACCTTGTAAGAATACTGATTAATAGTTAAAAGAGAAATTTGAAAGGAAAAGTTTGTTTTGAGAATGAAGAAAATTTCTTTTAGATGACAAAAATTGTTCACTTAAGAAAGAAATAATATACAGAAGTATAGAAAAAGTAAAAACGGAACCATTATAAGATCACTCTTGTGTCCGTCTGTCACAGCCAAACTATAGAACGGGAAAAGTTCAAATTGGCTGAAGTAATAAAGGCTATTGACAAACATATTTATAGGTTATTAACCATTCATAAATACATTTAAGAAAAATGTAGCAAGCTAATTAGGTTATTTGAAAAAAATTAATTTTTCTTTGTATATCGTGTGGGATATTATGTGAAATCTGTCGTAACACTGACCTCAAAAATATATTTAATTTAATTTTAGGTATTATATTTTCAGAGCTATCGTCGAAAATGTAATACAAAAATATGCCTCTCCACTATAACCTAATCTACTGAAACTAAAATTATGAAAAAATTAGAGGAAGTAGAAGTTAATTTAAACCTCGCAGGAAAATTGTAAGGATTACCTTAGGTCACATAGTTTTTGAGAAAATCGCATTTTTCCGTTACACACAAATTTCGTTTTGCGGGCGTTCAGTAAAGGAGTTGAGAAACGATGGAGGTATCTATCGTCGTTGAAATATAAAAGGATTGTTGACAATTATTTTAGAAAAACATTATCGGGAATTAGCCGAGATATTAACCCTTAAAGACACGGACGGTTTGAACATACATAAAGACACGGGCGGCGCACTCTATCGCAATCGTCTTTTAAAGCCTAGATAAAAAATTTTAATGATATATTTGTATAATACAATACTCAGTTACTAATTCATATATTTATTGTACGGAATTCCCTCCGTGCACGTAACATTCGCACTTCACCGGTTATTTATTAATTAGATAACCATTTTATTATTTATTTTATCTTTATTTTTGTTGAAAGTAACGCTATTTTTAACTACATATTTACAACATAAATATGCACTCCGCTGATATATAATTAGCTATTCTAATAAAGATAATGTGAATGACTAATTATATTAACATTTGCTCCAATTTGCTTCATGTTTAACGAGTGGAAATAATTGACAAACTAAGAGAGTCGAATTATATCTTGATGATCGAACGGCTATTCTTTGTGAATGTATGTCAAAGTTTAAGTAGCTATTGACGAACTGATGTAACTGACTAAAATTAAAATGATTCTAGTGCAAGTTACGATGCATAGTTGTTTCGAGTAATTATCATTTTACAGTTTCCGAGTTCAATTAACATTTAAAATTTTAGAATGGCTAAAGATGTTTATTTGAAAATGGAATTGTTTACTGAGAATAGAGAAATTTTACATTTTATTCTAACAAATAAGCATTTGTTTTGAAGTTTGCTTTGTAAAGTACTTAAAATATCAAATATAGATGAAAAGATAAAAAATATCATTTAAAAAAAATTATTACAGAAACACTGTAAAAAATTTATGTAACGTTACTCCATAAATTGGTGGAATCCTTTCTGCCTCCATTTTAATCAGTAGTTTAACCGATATACACTGGTGTTATGTTACACTAATGTGTAAGATTACACCAATTATATTAGTTTAAATTAAACCATTATATAAGTCAAATTACTCCATAAAATTGGAGGCAGCATGTTGCCACCAATTTTATAATCTTACATAATTTTTTTACAGTGTAGAGTTAAAGTTGGAAATAAGTTTCTGAAGATTTTTATTACTTTTTATCTCTTTTGGAAAGTCGCTGCCTTTCTCAAACTTTATTAAAAATGTATTGATATTGGCCTCAAAGAATGGATGAGGAAATATCATAAAATGAACTTGAAACTACATTATAGTAAATGCGTCCATCACTCATTATTCGCGAATGATCAAGTCATCGGAGCAGAAGATGCAGAAGACACCACTTACAAGTCCCGCAAATTAAAGGATACTTATGATGAATATACCGGGTGTCCCAAAAAGGACTGACTGATTTTAAAATTCAATAATTTGTAAACGGTGACAGATATTTAAAAAATTCTTGCAGGAGGGTTATGCATAAGGTCAAAAGTTTTTTTACAGTGATTTTCAATTTTAGTTCGAATTACAAACAATAGATGGCGCTGCGATCAATAGACGCAAAATTCAGGCTCGATTTTTGGTACTTCGTGGCCCGGATAATACATTTCCATCTCCTTTTTCTGCATGGAACAAGATAAAGGAGCGAAAATCGAGCCTGTATTTAGCGACTATTGCTTACAGCGCCATCTATTGTTTGTAAATCGAACTAAAATTGAAAATCACTGTAATAAAACTTTTGACTTTATGCATAACCCTCCTGCAAGAATTTTTTAAATATCTGTCACCGTTTGCAAGTTATTGAATTTTAAAATCAGTCAGTCCTTTTTGGGACACTCGGTATATTACGGGTAAATATGAGTAAAAATGAGCACTTAGTTACAAATTTGAATCTATATTATTAGATGATATAAATATAAAAAGTCGTGAGGAATTTAAATACTTTGGATCTAACATTCATGCCCTGTAATAATGCAGATTAAAAGAGAAATTTGAAAGAGAAAATTCCTTTCAGATGACAAAAAGAGTTCAATTAAGAACGGAATAATATACAGAAATATAGAAATAATACAGCACCAAAAGAGTAAATAAGGACTGAAGACTTTTTCTAATTTATTAATTAGGTAACCCTTTTATTATTTATTTTATAGTTATTTTAGTATTAACTACACATTTAAAGCGCAAATATGCACTCCGCTGATATATAATTAGCTATTCTAATAAAGTTAATGTGAGTGACTAATTATATTAACATTTGCGCCATGTTTAACGAGTGGAAATAATTGGCAAACTAAGAGAGTCGAATTATATCTTGATGATCGAACGGCTGTTCTTTGTAAATGTATGTCAAAGTTTAAGTAGTTATTGACGATGTAACTGACTAAAATTAAAATGATTATAGTGCAAATTATGATGCATAGTTGTTTCGAGTAATTATCATTTTACACTTTCCGGGTTCAATTAACATTTACAATCTGAGATTAGCTAAGGATGTTTATTTGAAAATGGAATTGTTTATTGTGAATTAAGAAATTTTACATTTTATTGCAACAAATAGGCATTTGTTTTAAAGTTTGCCCTGGAAAATGCTTAAAATAGAAAATATAAGTGAAAAGATGAAAAATATCATTAAAACTATTTATTACAGAAACAGCTCTGGATTTAAAGTTGGAAATAAATTTCTGAAGATTTTTTATTACTAGTGAAGTCCTTTTCAAAAGTTACTGTTACTGAGAATGAAGAGCAAATACCATAAAATGAACTTGAAACTGCATGATAGTAAATGCACCCATCACTCATTATTCGCGAATGATCAAGTCATTTGAGCAGAAGATGAAGAAGATTCCACTTACAAGTTACGCAAATTAAAGGATACTTATGATGAATGGATATTAAAGGTAAAGAGTAAAACTGAGCACTTAGTGACAAATTTGAATCTATATATAATTAGATGATATAAATATAAAAACTCGTGAAGAATTCAAATATTTTGGATCTAACATTCATCAAGATTGAGAATGCGAAAGACATGTAGAGAAGATTATTAATATTATTATTCAAACTTTGGTTCGATATTGGCCTCAGAGAATGGACGAGGAAATACCATAAAAATGGACTTGAAACTGTATGATAGTAAACGCATCCACTACTCATTATTCGCGAATGATCAAGCCATTGGAGCAGAAGATGAAGAAGACTCCACTTACAAGTTCCGCAAATTAAGGAATATTTATGGTAAATGTATATTAAAGATAAATACGAGTAACACTGAGCACTTACTAACAAATATCAATGTATATATGTCATTAGAAGATATAAATATAAAAACTCGTGAGGAATTCAAATACTTTGGATATAAAGTTCATTAGAATGGAGCACGCCAAAGAGATGTAGCGAAGAATATTAATATTATGATTCGAAAATTGGTTCGATATTGGCCTCAGAGAATGGACAAGGAAATGCCATAAAATTGACTTGAAACTGTATGATAGTAAACGCATCCACCACTCATTATTCGCGAATGATCAAGCCATTGGAGCAGAAGATGAAGAAGACTCCACTTACAAGTTCCGAAAGTTAAGGGATATTTATGGTAAATGTATCTCTCTATTCTAAAAAAAAGTAACTACCGCTGTCACCGCCGCCGCCGCCGCCGGTTTTGAATTTTTTGTGACCGGAGGTCTTTCTTCGTTAATATTAAGAAAAATAATGCATACAAAAATATGAAACTCGGTAGTATTATACAGAAATGTTTGATAAACACGCTGATGCAGACAGTTTTCAGATCGAAGAATTATTTTAAGAGATATTTAATGCTAAAGTTGGACAAAATCGTTCCACTAAAAAAGTTTTATAGGAGCAAAAACTGTTCATAGGAATTTAATCATTTTTAGATCATTTTATGCGTTAGAATTTGCCGGAGTGCAGATTGCATTAATTTTTTTATTTTGACTAATTTTTTGAGGTTTTATTTCTATTTTAAATTCAGATTTTCAGCATTTCTAGAGATATTTTTAACAGATTTTAGAAAGATATTAATTTAAACTGTTGCCAACTGCATAAACAGCGGAAACAATAATGTTTGCTTCAAAAAAAAAAATATTTATACGTGTAAATAAATTTTTAATTTATTTACACGTGACTATTATAAACAGATAAAAACATTTGGGATTAGAATTAAATAATTATACACAAAAAGCAGAAACTTATTAAAAATTACGTCATAAAAACTATAATTACACGTGAATTTTAAGAGAGAAAGGAATTTGTAAAACAATAAATTTATTAACATGCGTTAGAAGTTTTAAATAGGAGAAATTACGTCATATTTACGTCACATTACAGTTATTACATAAAATGAACACAAAATAATATTGCAAAACGGTTTAAATTTAGAAATCGCGCTAGACATTTATTTGATATTTTAAGAGGATACTTTTCAACTATTTTTGTTAGGAAAGCGCAAATAACTAACATCATTTCTAACACAAGCATTTTCACGTGAATATTAAAAAGAGAAAGAATAGTTTGGTCAAAATTACGTCAGATTAAAAACGATTAATTTAAAATGTCTCATTTAAAAGAACTTTCTTTTCACTTTGTTAAAAAATACCAGGAGACAAAGACTCTGTTTACTTAATTCCTTTTATATTAGCTTATTTTGAAATATTGTTACACGTGTCTAAGTCATTAAGTTATTTTTATTTAGACGTTTTATTTGTATTTTTATTAATGTTGTACTAATTTATTTGTTTTTTCGTTATTTAAAATAAAAATTATGTCAATTTGTATAATTTGGCGAGTGGTTTGACGATTTATATAATTTGGCGAAATGGGTCGACGGGATAATCAAGTAGTACCGCAACGGATTTGGCGTTAAAATTCCCCAATCAAAGAGAAAGGAATAGAAATCCGTTTATAGAGAGATCGCCACTGTTTTTTAAATTATAATTCAATCTTTCGAAATCTTTTTAAAGCCGATCAAATTAGCGTGCATTTAGAGTCTACGGTGTCTGGAAGGGGGTTGGCGAGCGTAGCTCGTAGGGGGCCGAGCCCCCTAGTATTAAAGATAAATACGAGTAACACTGAGCACTTACTAACAAATATCAATGTATATATGTCATTAGGAGATATAAATATAAAAACTCGTGAGGAATTCACATACTTTGGACCTAACATTCATTAGAATGGAGCACGCCAAAGAGATGTAGCGAAGATTATTAATATTATGATTCAAATATTGATTTGATATTGGCCTCAGAGAATGGACGAGGAAGTGCCATAAAATGTACTTGAAACTCTATGATAGTAAATGCATCCACCACTCATTATTCGCGAATGATCAAGTCATCGGAGCAGACGATGAAGAAGACTCAACTTACAAGTTCCGCAAATTAAAGGATACTTATGATGAATGGATATTAAAGATAAATATGAGTAACACTGAACACTTACTAAGAAATTTGAATGCATATATATTATTAGAAGATATAAATATAAAAACTCATGAGAAATTCAAACACTTTGGATCTAACGTTCATCAGGATGGAGCATGCCAAAGAGATGTACAGAATATTATTTATATTATTATTCGAACATTGGTTCGATATTGACATATTGACCTCAGAGAATGGACGAGGAAATGCCATAAAATGGACTTGAAACTGCATGGCATTAAATGCATCCATCACTCATTTTTCGCGAATGATCAAGTCATCGGAGCAGAAGAGTTAGAATACTTCATTTTAAGTTCCTCAAATTAAAGGATATTTAAGATGAATGGATATTAAAGATAAATTTGAGTAAATCTGATCACTTAGTCACAAATTTGAATGCATATATATTATTAGATGATATAAATATAAAAATCGTGAAGAATTAAAATACTTTGGATCTAACGTTCATCAGCATAAAGTAAGATGAAGAGATGTAGAGAAGATTATTGAAGACGATAGAAAAGCAAGTAGTAACGCAGGGTGTCCCAAAGGTCCCCGATATATTTTAAAATTCAATATAAAATCAAATAATTGTCGTACAGGAGATTACTCTAGGTCAGTACTAAAATACTTCTCATGATGAAAAGTTTTCTTTAAGCGAATAAAAAAATTAGTTCCAAACTTCGATCATAGATGGCGTATGTTTCGTTTCAAACATGCTTTTTTCTGATTTTCAGATTAGTGTAAATTTCGTTTCGAAGAACCAACCTACTTAATTAGCTTTTTCGCTGGGAGCCGTCATTTATATGTCACAGCGTCAAAACTAATCTGAAAATCAGAAAAAACGCATGTTTGAAATCAAACATACGGAGAAGTGGCGCCATCTATGACCGGAGTTTGGAACATTTTCATTCACTTGAAGAAAACTTTTCATCGTGAAAAGTATTTTAGTCCAAACCGCACTCCTATACAACAATTACTTGATTTTATATTGAATTATAAAATGTGTCAGGGGTTTTTGGGACACCCTGTATTATCTGCAGAGCTAAACGATTACGAAGATTTTGGTCTATTTGTTTGGCCTAAAATGTACATGATTTTTACTATTTTTTTTGTTACAAAGGAAAGAGATATCACTTTCGGAATATGCATTATATTTATTGACATTTCACTTACATATTTAATTTTTTGTGTAAAATAAAAAAGGAATAATATGTAATGTGCGCCGGCAGATGGGCGCCATGGATTTCCATTTGTGCGACCGTTTTTCTCCGGTCACAAGCAGCTCAAACAAATTTGGTGACCCGATTATGAAAGGAATTAAATTATCTAGAGCTTATGCCAACATTTTGTTTAAAAAGTTGATTTTTGATAAAATGGCGCTCATTTGAACAAATAAACTTCTCTATTTCGCGTCTTTTTTTCCATTTTGCGACCTCTAAAAAATATTTAATCAGTGAAAATTATATCTTTAGATGGTATAAGAACAAGCGAAAATTATTAGCTTTTTTAAAAATAAAAAATGAAGGAAATCGGTCCAATAGTTCTCGAGAAAAATGATCGCCCAGTTTGAAAATGAGCGACATTGCATTCAATGAGAAAAAGATATTGTAATGAATTGCAATATCTTGAAACCGCTTTAGGGAAACAACCTATGCATTCGAGGGATGCAAAACATACCAAATAAAAATAAGAGAAAATCATGCATCAAGCATAGATTATGAAACACTTTCTAACAAATTTAGAATAATGTGACAAAACTTCATCGTTTAATAAGTTGAAATAGGATGTCTAATTGAACCATTTGGAAACCCAGTTTCAGAAAATTCCATCTACAGTCGGCAAGTTATCCGAATCCTTTGAGAAGCCTTGTATATGATATATAGATTTGTATCTATAAACTACACTGTAAAAAAACCACTGTAGATTTGCCAGAAGAAACTCGATCACAGCGAATGTGCGGTATCTTTCTTTGGTTTCCTGACTATATTAACATGGAAAATACAGTAGTTGCGTAAAATTAACAGCCCAATGTACTGGCAATTTGGACGCATTTTTCTACAGCACAAACTGCTGGCGTCCAAATTGCCAGCACAGTATTTTCCATGTTAATATAGTCAGGAAACCAAAGAAAGATACAGCACATTGACTGTGATCGAATTTGTGCGCGAGATGAACAGTACTTCGTACTGTAAAAATGACGTTTTTTTTTTTACAGTGTACACGCATGTAAAAATTTAATTCAGTTAGGAAATACATACTACAGTTGGAAATTGCCCTTCATCATATCCGCTAATAAGGAGAATGCAACATGAATTCTTTTGTTCGGCCCTGTATAGGAGATAAAGAGTTTATACATAAAGAGTAACATTCAAAAAATTAGTTAAATTTAAAAGCGCATATACCGAAATTGAAAACGGCGATTATGGCTCAAAGACAGTATTTCAATCGATTTCTTTTTTGTGTCCCTGTAAATGAACGATAAATGCTATAAATGCCCTATTCTTTAGTAATCATTTTGCAGTGAAATTCAGTGATTTATAAGAATTTCGATGCATTTGACACAACGTAATTTCACTAAAATACACTGCAATTGATTTTCTTCATTGTCCATAGTGTAACGGAATGCTTTTGAGTGCTCCAGAAAATGAACTATTAATGCTACACACTTCATATTCAATAACGCACATGACATGGTAAGCATCATTAATATATATCAATTGCATGAACATCCGAGTATATTTACGCGAGTTAGAACGTGGACAGACAGACGGTCAGACGAATATACGGACAGAGAAACCGAATTCATAAACAGTTTTCAAGTATGTTGGAAAGGGTTAAAAAAATTCAACCTAAAGAACTAGAACTTCCCCTTAATTTATAGAGCAGTCATCGGCATGTAGACTGCTGGTGAAGTTCAGTAAAAACATCAAAGCTGGAAAAAGTTAAAAATTCAAAGATACGTGAAATCATCGAAATCTAACAGGATATTTTGCAGATGATCGAACTCAATAAACTTATATAGTATGGAAATGTTCGCAGAGTGAAACAGAAGCACCTAGTAAAAAGTATTTGTATATAGGGTGTTTTTTTTCGAGGTATACAAATTTTAAACGAAATAAAACACATAAAAAGAAGTTTAATGGTCATGATAGTGGTTTTATTAAATAAATAATTTTATGCCATTAGTGTTTAAAAAAGATTTCAGGCATATGGGCTCCGAGAATGGCTCGAATGTAGCGCAATCTGAAGCCCAATTTTCGAACACTTTATCGGGCAGTAGGGGCTGTATATGAGCAATAACGGGGCTAATGTTGATTTCCAAGTGGACTAAAGTCTGTAGTTTATCGGCGTAGACCAGCGACTTCACATATCCCCACAGAAAAGGATCCACTGCTGTGATATCACATGACCGTGGAGGCCAGTTCACAGGTCCATTACGCAAATTTATGCGCTCGCCGAATGTCTCCCGCAATAAACTGATGGTGTTTTGCACAATTTGAAAGCGCTTCTCCTGGCGTAAGTGTATTCATGGTGAAATGGCAAAACATAGTGACCACAAATCATCTGTCATCTGTCAAACTGACAGTGACTAGAAACAGTGTTGGCAATTTTAAAACCACGCCTCTAAAAAAAAACCCCTTTAGATTGGAGTCCGGCAGGTAGACGAAGGGGAGGCAGAACAAGGTTGAACTGGAAGAATACAATTGACAAGTCCTTGAAATATTGAAAATTAACTACAAAGTACAAATTAAGTGATTTTGATTACAATTTAAGTGAGTGAATTGATCTGTCCAGGTGTACAAACCTGGACAGGAAGAAACGGAAAATAAGCCCTGAACATTATTTTCTTTGGTTGAGGAAATCCACTACTTAGCGGAAATTCCTAAGGAAAAAGAAGAACAAATATTAATTGAAAAGAAAAAAAAAAACATATTGAATTTTCATATGCGTGTTTCACGTCTGCTCGATTTTTCATTTAAATACTTTTCAGGCTGTAAAAAATTAAATCAATATTGAATCAGTTGCTGGCTGGCTTGATTTTTCATTTGAAGAAATCGAATACTGGCCAAATTATTATCTAAAGCCAACATAACATCAATTCATGTCATGCCTTAAAAATCATACAATTTGAACATGTGATAAAAAGTTACATTTTGGAAATATTTAATTAAAAACATTTTGATAAGAGTTTCTACATAATAAATATGGAGTATATTGTTACGTAATTAGCTATACTAATAAAGTTAATGTGACTGACTAATTATATTAACATTTTCTCCATGTTGAACGAGCGAAAATACCTAACAAACTAACATTATCGAGTTATATCTTTATTATCGAATGGTTAATTCTATGCTTTGTGAAGGCATGTCAAAGTTTAAGTTGTTCTTGACGACGTTAAAGGCCAAGATTAAAATGATTATAGTGCAGATTATGAATCACAGTTGTTTTGAATCACTATAATTTTCCAGTTTCTGAATTTTACTAGTATTTATTAAAATCCTTAATAGTTAACTCTTAAATGCCTGATTTTTCAAAAATCATTGTAATAATGTTTTTCGGCTTGCATTTTAAAAATAAATCATGGAAAAAATACTTTAAAAAATCATATTTTGTTTTAACTATGGTTTACGGCTAAAAAAAAAGGTTGTTACTAATCGGCTATACTGGTCTTTAATTGAAAAAATAATTTTCCTTGATAAAATTCTATTTTAAGTATTGCGCGGCAGCGCAATACTTATTTATTTCCAGTGTCACTTCTCAATGTTAATTTAACATGGAAAAACCTATGGAGATCATAACTTTTTCATTTTTTCTTCCCACCTTTTTGTCCCTGATGCCACTCATTTTTTATTCTTTACTAATTCTAATGATATTATAAATATAAAATGTAAAAACGCTTGCCTGACGTCCGGGTTAAAACGAATGGTAAAATGCCTTTGCATATGGGTGAATTATAAACCAGAGAGAAACTTGGGGCAATTTTTGTTTTTACTATTCAATTATTTTTCTTAATAATTCCAATTTTCGCTTTTTTCATTGAAAATCAACGGACATTTTTCAATTCCTACTATTAGCTCACACTCTCCCTATATTTATTTATTTATTTATATATTTATCTTGTTCAAATTTTCAATCGTTAATAAAATACTCATTATTCATCCTATCAAGTTGAAATATTTTTTTTAAAACTTGTACTGGATGACAATTGATGTTAATACAGTTTTTTCAAATATTAATTAATTAATTAAATTTTAATTAATTAATTTTAGTTTTGCATGGGAAACAAAATGGCGGCCAAGATCAATGAAGGTTATTGAAGATCAATGAAAGTATTTTCAATAAGGGGTTGCCATAGGGGGGACCCTGTTCTGTCGCCAAATACCGCCAAGTTTGTTGCCAACTTGGCAATATATCGCCAAATTTGGCGGCCAAAATGAGTGGCCAAACGTGACGCCAACTTGGCGATATCTCTAATATTTCGCCAAATTCCCATAGAGTTCCATTGTAAACCTACTTGCTTATAGAAAATCAACAAATTGAGATATTTTAATGCAACAAAAACTAATATTAGCTTAAGGGATTATATTAAATTTTTCTTTGATGACCTAAGTAGGAATTGACTTTAAAAACAAAATTTTTATATTACTTGCTTCATAGAAAATGTAACATTTTTACTTCATTGTTGCAAAAATTTCAAAAGCCGTAATAATAATTTATTTCTTTTTAGTTGAAAGATTTTCACGTGAAATATTAAATTGAGCTAGGTTTTTTTTTTTTTTTTTTTTTTTTTTTTTTTTTTTTTTTTTTTTTCAAAACTTAAAAAGGTGAATATGGCGTCATAGTGGAAATAAAAAGGATATTTTCAGAATAAGTTTTTGCTTTGGTCAAGTTTATATTTTAGTAAAAAGTTTCTAATGGATAGCTATTTCTACGCAGGTAGCGAACTTAGTGGGGAATTACATAACTTAAATTTTAAAATGTATTTCTTTTTCCGAGATGAGAACTATTTATACCCCAAGTTAAACTTAGGTAATAATTTTCTGATGTGTTTACGTCACCCCTTGGGAGAGATTAAGGTTTAAAAATTTAAGTAAAACTTTTATTTTTTATTTTTTACTGTATCACAGCTACAATATTGTTAAATATTAGCAGTAAGGATTCAACACAATTTACATTTACATTCATAGCGTTCCTGAGTGGGAAATAGGGTATCTAGATTTAAGTGAAGTTATTTTTTTATGATTTGATTATAGATTTTTTATGTTCAGATTGGAAGTTTTTGTCCAAACTACCGCAACCTGCATTACTACAGTGGTGAAACATTTTGAATTACACATTGGTAAACTGCATCCTACATTGTGATGCAATACCGCATACATCAGAGCCTGATGATGATACTCTTTACTAATTTTGAAATGCGTTCGTCTGAGTGCAGTAGTTATTGAAAAACTTGACATATTAAGCAAAAACATAATTTGAAGAACAAATTAAAAAAACGAAATTTATTTCCTACAATGTTTAAGCCCGAGAAGGGACAGATATTAAGTTATTTCATTCAATTAGTTCTACATTTAATGTTAAATTTTTGTAACAAATTAGTTAAGCCAATTGAAGATTAAAAAATAAAAATAAAATTCATACAATATGATACTTAAAACACCCTAAAAAAATAGATTCCTTTCAAATGAAATCGAAATAAATCTTAGATTTCTTCCATTTTTAATTGAAAATATTTGTATTGCAGGTTTTGTATTATGTTTATGACAATTGTGCATAAAATGAAAAGATGATAGCAAAATACAAAACTTAAAATAATGTCTAAGATTTATTTCGATTTCATTTGAACGGAATCTATTTTTTTAGGGTGTTTTAAGTATCATATTGTATGAATTTTATTTTTATTTTTTAATCTTCAATTGGCTTAACTAATTTGTTACAAAAATTTAACATTAAATGTAGAACTAATTGAATGAAATAACTTAATATCTGTCCCTTCTCGGGCTTAAACATTGTAGGAAATAAATTTCGTTTTTTTAATTTGTTCTTCAAATTATGTTTTTGTTTAATATTATTAAACACACAAGAATTTTAGGAACTATAATAAGAAATAAATTTTACTTGTTCACTGCAGAACAAAATAGGGTATTTCGCAAGCTTCCAAACCAAACAAAAAGAACAAGTAGCAGCAATTGAAAAAATAAATCTACCTTTATCCTTAAACAGCAAAAATGTTGCCATCTACATGTTGAAAATCGATTTAATAATATTTTCAGAATGTATTTTATTGGTAACATTAGGCATTATAGCTTCAATATTATTCTCATAGCAGTTTAGAGACTAAATTTGGTATGTTGCCTGAAAGCAACACTCGGCATTTAAGGGTTAAAGTTATTTATTTGCTGAAGTAAGTTCTTATTGTATACAGGGTGTACAAAATGGTCATATTGTAACCTTTATTTATGCAATCTCATGTAATGTAGCATATTTTTTTAACCCTTTGAGGAGCAAGCAATTGTATTTCTGTAATATTGAAATCCCAAAAGAAATTTGAAATTTTTGTACTTCAAAATAAGGAAAAGCAATTTTTCAGCTTTTTTTCACCAAAGTAAAAAAAGTAAAACTTAATTAAAATTTTCTGGTGCAAATCTTGATTAAAATTAGGTGGGATATAATATATCCACCGCCGCTCAAGGGGTTAACTTTAAACATAGCGAAATTTAAGTGAGTTTAAAAATTTAAATAAAAATATTTTGACGCGAACGCCGGCATAACAAATATGAAATTCAATGACTTTATAAATAGCTATGCTAATTTTTTAAAAAAATGTCTTATATTAACAAATTTTCTATGTTTAACGATAATAACTGACAAACCAAGAGGATGAAATTATATGTTGATGAGCGAATGGCTAATTCTATAAAATGTCTTAAAGGCTAAAATTAAAATGATTTTAGTGAAGATTATGATGAACCTTGTTTCCAGTTATTATTATCTTTATGTGTCTTAATTCTATTAGCATTTATTAAAATTACTGACTGTCTAAAGTTATTAATTTGCAGACGTAAGTGCTTACTGTATATAGGGTGTCCCAAATGGTTTCTAACTTTTATGTGCTGTTTGTCAATGTTGAATGGCTTGTTGCAAGGTTGATAGATCTTTTAAAATTTAATTATAACAAGAAAGAAAAATAATGCATCAAGCGTAAATTATGAAACACTTTCTAAAATATTCAGTAAATACCGTTAAAATTATGCTGCAAAGTGTCCAGTCATTCGACAGTTTTTAAAGATAACAGCTACTTGATCATATTATGAAGCGTATGTGGCAATATTATTGATCTAATTATTGTCAGAGTACAGATAAGTTACGGTCACTTAACCGTTTTCTGTAAAATAGATCGGATGTTTACTGTAAGTTTTTAGCAGTCAAGGTACTGTAACAATATTTACAACAGACTTACACTGCTTTCTATGAAATGTGATAGCTTTCCAAAAATTTTAGGAAGTGGGCACCATCAGATTCCAAAGAGCACTGATCTGGATGCTCCGTGATTAGGAATGTAACTCATACACTGTTAAAATTTTGCAGTAAACTATCCAATCATTCAACATTTTTAAAGATAACGTGACAGTATAGTGTGTAAGACGTCGAGACCTAATTACAGTGTATTTTCCGTTGTATCTTCACATTTCACACGAAGTAATTATTCTGTTGAATATTTTGAAAAATTACTTTCAACGTTTTAAACTTATAAAATGGAATTTATTCTCAGGGTGAAACTCACTGTATTTAAGACTAAATACAGGCATTCGGACTCTGGCTTCTTATATAGAATTTTTTTGTTACAGTTTCCTGTATCATCTCTTAAAGTTTGCATCTTTTGTTATAACCTGCATAGAAAAGTTTTATGTTTTAATGTAACAGCTATTCTTTAAATAAAATTTATACGAAAATATCATAGCACGTGTGTTTCTTTTTTGTTTCATTTTGTATTTAATTTTCCAACGCTAAGAAATTGAAACATAAATATTCTATTGCAATCAGCTGCTGATTTTCTCAAATTTTCATCTGAAAAAAAAGGCGAATTCTGGTTAGATTTCTATTAAAGACAATATGATTTCTTAAAAAGTTCACACAAGCAAATTATGCCGTACTTTTAAATATCATATTTGATTTCTCTTTCATTTTGTATTTAATTTTGCGGCGCTAAGGAATTAAATCATAAATATTCTATTGAATCATTTTCTGATTTTTCGAATTTTCCTCAGAAGGAATGCAAATACTGGATAAATTACAATTAAAGACAATATGATTTCTTAAACAGCTCACTTAAGAAAATTATGTCATACATTCAAATACATGTTATTTAATTTCTATTTAGTTTTGTATTTAATTTTTCGGCGCTAAGAAATTAAAACATAATTATTCTAATGAATCAGTTTCTTATTTTCTCAAATTTTCATCTGAAGAAATGCAAATACTGGTTAGATTACACCTAAAGACAATATGATTTCTTAAAAAGCTTACACAAAATTATGTCATACTTTTAAATCTCATGTAATCTGAGCTTGTGATAAAATGTAAAATAAAATATTCTGATGCGAACTTCTACATAATAAATATGGAGTACGATGGTACATAATTATCTGTACTAATAAAGTTAATGTGAGCTTGTAATTATAACAAATCATTCATGTTCAACGAGCGGAGATAATTGACAAACTAAGAGAATCGAATTATATTTTGGGGATAGAATGGTTAATTTTATGCTCTGTGAATATATGTCAAAGTTTAAGTAGTTCTTGACGATGTTAAAGGCCAAAATTAAAATGATCATAGGGCAGATTACTACGCACGGTTGTTTCGAGTCATTTATTATTTTCTAGTTTCGCAGTTCAAGTAGCAACTAAAATCTCTCAATGGCTAAAATGATTAATGTTCTGTTTCTCTTGAAAATATTACACGGTCAAACCCCGCTATAGTTAACCTCAAGCGACCGAAATTTCGGTTTACTATATCCGTTCTGCAAACAATTTTAAGTAAATAATTCCGAGCTCCTCCCTCGAAATACACATTATTAATACACCAATAAATAAATGTCCAATAAAAGGAAATACAAAATGGCTGAAAAATGAGAACAAAAAGCATGTTAACTTACTTTTATTTTTTACTCTACGTCTTGCGTACAAAAAAAAAAAAAAAATAATAATCTTTAGCTGATGAGAGGCTAATTGAAGAAAAAAATTATCCATGCTTCTGTCGAAGGACCGAAATGTTTCCATCAATCTGGACGCTACATTTTGTGTACACAAAAACTTGTTCAGTACTTGAATCTCTGCTTTTCCGTATAATGAGTGCGCATTCTTACGCGTCTCCCTGGATTTCCGGGAATGGATATTGCACTCACTGACCTCCTACAGGTGCAACATCTTCCGGGGATGGCTTTTGTTTAGGGAGGGTAAAAGGAGATAAAAAAGACATTCCAGTGTATGAATCAGTGTTGAATTCAGATACTTTTCTTCGGGAAGGATTCATGTGGACCCGGGGGAGGGATATTATAGAGTTCCGGGGGGAAATTTTACTTTTCGACCATTGAAAACACAAAATATCAAATCTTCCGGGAGGGGATCCCTCCCTCGGGCCACCCTCTGTATTCAACACTGCTATGGATGGTTTTAAAAATCGGCATAGGTATTTATTTTGAAGCAGCAACTTCAAAATTACTGCCAAAAAAAAAAAACAAAAAAAAAAACAGTCAAAGACAGAAAAAAGTTCATTATATCCAACCTCCTCATTTTATGAGTTTCATTATATCCACAAAAACAACAATATACGTGTATTGCCCGGCATGGGACCAAACATTTCGTTCATTATGTTCGGGGTTCATCATAAGCCGTGTTCACTATAGCGGGGTTTGACTGTACTAACCAGTTCGTGCCTGGCGTCCAGTTATATTAATACATGTCTCTATATTGACTGTTATTTTGTTTTAATAAATATTTTTGTTGTTATTATCGGCATGAACCTATGGTAGTATATGTCTCTCCATTTATTGTTATGATTTCATCTATGATTCACCATTTAGTAAAAATCTTTCCCTAAAATCTCTTTGTAATACCATTGGTGATTCTTTTATTTAAAGCATATGTTTCATTCTTTAAATTGAGCCAAGAAAGAAAAATCACGTGTTACGCATAGGCTAAGAACATTTCTACCATTTCTAGAATAGTACGAAACTTTTAACAAACGCTATTTAACCCTTTGATTACTGGTTTGGGACATATGTCGTTCCAGCCATTATTTCTTTATTTTATTCGTACCACTTTTTCAATTTATTCATTTTTTAAATTACGTCAAGAAAGAAAAATCACGTGTTAAGCGTAGATTAAGAACACCATACCACTTCAAAAATTGTGAAACGAAACTTAACGAACGCTATTTAATCTTTTGATTATGGGGCTGGGATACATGTCGTCCCAGCCACTATTTCTTTGTTCTATTCGCAGTACATTTTCAATTGTTTTATACTTTAAATTAAGTCAAGAAGGAAAAATCACGTGTTACGCATAGATTAAGGAGATTTACACCTCTTCAAGAATAGTGAAACGAAACTTTTAATGAACGCTGTTTTACCCTTTGACTACGGGATTGAAACATATGTCGTACCACCCACTATTTCTTTATTTTATTCGCAAAACTTTTTCAAATATAATCTCTGCCATGCAGTTATACTAAGATGCTTTAAAAAGAAATTTAATTTTTTGGGGGAAATTGTGGTACGAGTGAATATAAAAATAGTCACCAGTCCTAGACTATAATCAAGAGGTGAATAAAGTAAAAGAAGATATGTAGGGGAAGATATATTGGGAGACAGGAGACACTTTCCTAAGCGGCCGACCGATTGGGTTTAACCTATAACTGATGTTACCGGTCTCACAGACCACTGTTTTTTTTTATTTCTATAGCTTAACTTGTAACTTTTAGTTTAACTACAAACACTACCAAAATTTTGTTCCGTTTGGAACTTTAATACTATCACCAGAGACTTTTGAACAGATGAATTTTAATTTTAAGAGTCCTGTACAAAAAGTTAAGTACAAAAACGCTATCCTGTGATTTAATCTCTCCTTTTATTCATCTTTCGATGGAGCGATAGACAGACTTCTTCACAGTAGTTATGTGACAATTTCTGTCACATCAGGGTTCTCCTGTTTGTTAAGTTTGGCATTTAAGAGATTTTTTTTTTGTAAAAGAAGAGATTTTCGATTTTTTGTTACTTTTAGCGTTTTCCATTTTTAGTGCTCAATTCTTTAATTACTTCATAAACATCTAAACTGTTGCTGAGTTCATACTCAATTCCTAAAATAGCATGGTCTGACAGTGCTGTCCAATGATGTTGTTTGCAAATAGTTTTTGATTATTTTTAGTTTGCAAAAATTACGTTCCCCGGATCAGTTATTGGAATAATTAATAAAATTCTTAGAGCAATGTCTAAGTTTGGAGCAAAATTTATTTTGGTTATCAATTTAAAAATTTCCAAAGGTGGTACGTCTTTTTTCGATACAGAAAACACCTCTGATATTTCGTCACGAAGTTCCAGGCTGTTTATATCTTGCCCCCATCTTGTTTTTATATCACAGCTGAGAAAATCTTAGTTCTAATGAATTGATTACAGTGTCAACAAGATGGTACAAGAATTCAGTAGATTTTACACACGGATGGTAACGGTCACACCTCTGCGGGTAGGTACACTCTGAAAAAGACTGATTATTTGGCGAAGGGGAAGCAGTGTTAAAATGTTCTTCACGACTATTGGTGATTTTCTTCTATCTACCTGCGGCTGACGTCACACTGGGTAAAGTCCATTTCGATATTTCCTGTGCATCGATTATGGGATCATCCTGATTTTAATAATCTTATATATCTTGTTCCCATCTTGTTTTTATATCACAGCTGAGAAAATCTTAGTTCTAAAGAATTGATTACAGTGTCCACAAGATGGTACAAGAATTCAGTAGATTTTACACACGGATGGTAACGGTCACACCTCTGCGGGCAGGTACCCTCTGAAAAAGACTGTTTATTGGGCGAAGGGGAAGTAGTGTTAAAATGTTCTTCACGACTATTGGTGATTTTCTTCTATCTACCTTCGGCTGACGTCACACTGGGTAAAGTCCATTTCGATTTTTCCTGTGCATCGATTATGGGATCATCCTGATTTTAATAATATTATATATCTTGTTTTTATATCACAGCTGAGAAAATCTTAGTTCTAAAGAATTGATTACAGTGTCAACAAGATGGTACAAGAATTCAGTAGATTTTACACACGGATGGTAACGGTCACACCTCTGCGGGCAGGTACCCTCTGAAAAAGACTGTTTATTGGGCGAAGGGGAAGCAGTGTTAAAATGTTCTTCACGACTATTGGTGATTTTCTTCTATCTACCTGCGGCTGACGTCACACTGGGTAAAGTCCATTTCGATTTTTCCTGTGCATCGATTATGGGATCATCCTGATTTTAATAATCAAATTGTCTTTTTCGCCGACGAACTCGATGTCACGATATTGATTCAAAATTTTTATCTGCATCCATTTCGGATGCCATTTCGCCAGCATCGAAAAGAAATGGCATTAAAGTGATTGTCCAATCTCGAATTCCTAAAAAACGATTGGAACTTTCTAAAAGTTTTATTGTCAATACAATGTCGTGATTTTTTTCCCTCCATAAGTTTACTAATGGGACTGACATAAATCAAAAACTCATACAATATCAAGACAAGAACAAAGAAATTTGAATCTTTTTATTCGCGTAAGTGCCTCAGATGCTTTACCACTTACAGAACTATCTATATCTTTGCCCTCGTAAATGCTATGCAATGCATCATATATTTCATCTATTTGATACCCCAGTCGCTTTATAGCATCAATTCGAATTTTCCACCTGGTGTCGCTGAAAGGTTTTAATGCTAGTTCTTCAATGAGCTTCAAAAGAATGGTCCATCTGAAAGGCGATGAAGAAAAAAAATAAGTACAATTTTTGGAATATATTAAAGAAGTTTGGCCATATCATTTACCACCAGGGTAATGGAGCAGCAACCACATGGCATAAAAAGCACGTTGGTTTATGTTTATAATCATTGCTTCCACTCCGTACGTTCTCCTTTCTTATTCGTACAATTATGATATCCTTGGCTTATCACGTTTGTAACGGCAATCCCAGGTTTTCTAGCTCTCCAAGTAAGACATCGAAAAGTTGCTGGCTTGTTGATTTTTCAGTCGGAAGAAAGCCTAAAAAATGTTCGCGAATTCTGATGTCTTCTTGTTCAATCGACACATACTTTATAACGAAGGTCATTTGTTCTGTTTTACTCAAGTTAGAAGTGCAATCTAGTATAATTGAGTGATATTTTGATTTTTTTTCACTTCGAATATTTGCCTTTTGACATTATGTGCAATTAGATGAATGACTTCATTTTGAATGGTTTTAATCAAGTATGTGATTATTTTATGTTGTTTTTTTCAAATCCCTCCTTACATGCTCCTTCATGATAGGATCAAATTCAGCTAATGCTTGGACTAGCTTTAAAAAGATTCCATTAACATCTTCATACAAATTTTCGTTGCTGCCTCTAAATGTGCCAAGCAACTTTCTCTAACTGTTTGACGGTCAAACTATACGAAAAAATGTTCCAGTGCTGAATTTCTTCATTCCAAAATCTTTCAGAAATAGCATGTAATTTGTAATATTTACGAAGTTTTTAAAGAACTAGGGGGCTCAGCCCCATACGAGCTACGCTCGTCAACCCCCGTTCAGACACCGCAGACTCTAAAAGTACGCTAATTTGATCGGCTTTAAAAAGATTTCGGAAGATTGAATTATAATTTAAAAAACAGTGGCGATCTCCCTATAAACGGATTTCTATTCATTTCTCTTTGATATGGGAATTTTAAGGCCAAATCCGCTGCGGTACTACTTGATTATCCAGTCGACCAATTTCGCCAAATTATACAAATTGACATAATTTTTATTTTAAATAACGAAAGAACAAATAAATTAGTACAACATTAATAAAAATACAAATAAAACGTCGAAATCAAAATAACTTGATGACGTAGACACGTGTAACAACATTTCAAAATAAGCTAATATAAAAGGAATTAAGTAAACAGAGTCTTTGTCTCCTGGTATTTTTTAACAAAGCGAAAAGAAAGTTCTTTTAAATGAGACATTTTAAATTAATCGTTTTTAATCTGACGTAATTTTGACCATTTGACCAAGCTATTCTTTCTCTTTTAAATATTCACGTGAAAATACTTTTGTTAGAAATGAAATATTATTTGCGCTTTCCTAACAAAAATAGTTGAAAAGATCCTCTCAAAATATCAAATAAATGTCTAGCACAATTTCTAAATTTAAACTGTTTTGCAATATTATTTTGTGTTCATTTTATGTAATAACTGTAATGTGACGTAAATATGACGTAATTTCTCCTATTTATGACTTCTAACGCATGTTAATGAAGTTATTATTTTACAATATCCTTTGTCTTTTAAAATTCACGTGTATACTTTTTATGACGTAATTTTCAATAAGTTCCTGCTTTTTATACGCAATTATTTAATTTTAATTTGAAAGTATCTTTTCTATTTACAATAGTCACGTGTAAATAAATTTTTAATTTGAAGCAAACATTATTGTTTCCGTTGTTTATACAGTTGGCAACAGGATAAATTAGTACAATTTTCTAAAATAAGTAAAAAATATCTCTCGAAATGCTGAAAATTTGAATTTAAAATAGAAATATGTCTATATGTCACTATATGTCAATACGTTAATCTCTATAGCCATCTTTTGTTAAAGAAGAAGTTGTAGCCGTTGCAAAAATTTTGCAGTAGAAGTAGAAAACTTAATCTTTGGCTACAGAATAGGGTAGACTAGGGAGGTTTGACCCACTTTTTACAAAATGATTTTTTATTTTTTAAACATTGAAGGTAGAATAAAGTTTTATATATCATTTTATTCGTTATACAATCAGTTATCAAAATAAAATTGCTACATGAGTGTAACATGTAAGAAATTTGAAAAATGATTGATTTTAATCATGAAAAAATAATGGGTCAAGGCCCCATGGGAGGATAGGGGATGGGGGGGTTGACCCACTTTGTTTTATATTGCAATATTTGTGAAGATAAATAAAATCAGTTTAAAAAAAGCAAAATAACAAAATGCTGCATGCTTTAATTATTATAAAAAATATATTTTTTAAATATGATACTTAAACAAACCTGTTGAGACGCAATCGCAAGTCAGAGGAGAAAAAATTTGTTTTAAACAGGATTTTGTCTGAGCAGGTATAATTGTACAGCAGGGAAAATAAAATTTTAACATTTATGTCATTATTCTGTTAGAGACAGGTTTGTTTTCATACTGTTTCATATTATTATGTCCGGATTTAGGAGCCGCAGTCTCGCTTTTTTTTGTCTCCTTGTCCTATTTTTGGTGATACTCAACTTGACAACTCAAGTTGTCGCATAATTTGGCTTCATCTCACTGTATTCCCTCTGATGAAATTTGTCTACATACCTTCCTAACGTCTTTCGATAGATGCTACGTTCTTTTGCAGCCGCATGAGCACTTAACTTATCATTAACATGATTAAAACCTTTAATGGGCAAAGTACTTTCAGTACTAAAATGTTGACATAAATGACTGGCACCGGAATTTACGAACAAATTTATTTTGAAAAAAAAAAGGCTATATTTCACATACATGCTAAATGGAAAAGATTTTAGCAAAATTCTGGTGCCATTGTGACGTTTCGGAATTAAAATTAAGTGGTTTTATAAACATACCACTGCCCCTGACAGGGTTAAGACTGCTACTTTCGTCCTTTCTAGTCTTTTCCACTGTTTCTATTTACTTATTATAAGTAATATTTAAATGGAAAAAAGTTCCTATCAACTTTCCCATTTTCTAGCAATTGTTTACATCCTTCTTTAGTCAGTTTTAAACATTTTCTTTTCCATCACACCATTTACAGTAGCTTTACAGAATAAATTTACATTCTTTTTTATATATATCCATTAATTTTTCATTATGCACAGTGTATAATAAAAAGATTTCCGAAACCACTTAATTAAGGTAGCCTTGAGCATCTGGTCAACCCTCCCTCACATAGACCTTTTCTAAAGGATAGCACATTGTTATGTTACGCCCAGTGTTGGGCATGAACGCGCTCATTGAACGAAAACTCACGAACTTAGTTCAATTTCTGTGAACTTTGAACTGAACTTAACTCAGTTTTTGATAAACGAATGTGAACTGAACGAAAGCTAAAAAAATACGCGAGTTTGAACGAAATTTAGAACTCGAACTCAATTTTTGTCATTACTTATTTAAAAATGTTCCAGCCATTAAGATCACGTTTTTCCCATTCAAATGCCATTTAGAGGCCTAAACGGACTTGGGACGGGTTGAATATGATCATCAGTTTCTCTGGGTCGTGCTCGGGTCTTGCTCTCTCTGGAGGCTCGGGCCGGGCCGAACCGGACTTATTTCTGGGCTTGTGCTTTATTATTCCTAAAAGTCTGCACCGACAGAAATTTTCTGGCCCGGTCACCCCTGCTTGTATGAAAACTACTGCCCCGTCCCAGTCTGACTCGTGCAAAAATCTGTTTAAGGAACAACTTACCTTGGGTCAACAATTTTTTCCGAAAAAATATATATTTTTTAAATTACCGCCATTCTACAATTAAGATTCTCTTTAAGGAATAGTAGTACATATACATTTCTAGGGGGGGGGGGAATACAGTACTGAAAAACCTGTTTTAAGAATCTGTGTATTACGAAATCCTGCTTTAAACGGAAAAATTTCTTGATCGGTGGATCTGGATCTTCTAAATGGATATATTAATCCGTTTAAAAATAAATAATACACTTGCAAGAGACGACAGACCTGGTAAAAAAGGAACTTAACTATAACGATTTTTTTCTCTCCTTCGTGATTCCGTCTTAGAAGGTTTTTTAAGATAGAATTTTTCAGATTTTTAAGTCTCCAAGCCTTGTAAATTTCGTAAAACTCCAAACGTGTAAACGGATTAATTGTATTAATAATAATTTAGATATTTACATACTAATAGAGATCCATTGAAAAATCAATAGAGCTTACAATAAGATATATGGAAAGAAATGTATTAGAAACAGTATTTTAGAACAGAGGTCTCTGTACATGCAGCCTATGGCAGCCTATGGTAGAGGTCTGCACGGGCCGAAATTTCAAGGCCCGGGCCCGTCCCGATCCGTAGAAGAAAAATTCGGCGCGGCCGATATAAACATTAAAAGTTCGGCCCGAGCCCGGCCTGGCCCGTGCAAAAAATATTAGCCCGGCCCGTAGAGAAAAAATTATTGGCCCGACCTGGCTCTATATAACAGCTAAAAGTTCGGTCCGGAAAAAAGTTAAATTCTCTCGGCCTGAGCCCGGTCCGGCCGGAATGAATTGCTACTAAACATTAATTTTTAAGTCGATTTGGTTAAAAATTTGTATCGTACGAGGAGTTCAGGCAAAACACTTATAATAAAACAGACATACTACAATATATATTAAAACACACATACACACATAAATAACGTCTGCATTCAACAGTTAAAGGTATATATAAATATTATACAGACATACATACAATAAATACAATAAACCCAACTGGACTGAAAAATTAGCCAGATCCAGGAATCGAACCCGGGACCACAGTATACAAGACTGCTGCTCTAACCACTGAGCTACTCCAGCTGATGCCTGAGTCTGCAATTTCTCACTAATAAACCATGTTGGGGAAGTCACCAGCCATCTATACGACAGCCTTGGATGACCGGATAACGATGAATAGATTTTACAATTACATCGATCTACGATAAATATAATAAAACACACATACACACATAAATAACGCCTACATTCAACAGTTAAAGGTATATATAAATATTATACAGACATACATACAATAAATACAATAAACACAACTGGAGTGAAAAATTAGCCAGAGCCAGGAATCGAACCCGGGACCACAGTACTGTGGTTCCGGTTTATTAGTGAGAAATTGCAGACTCAGGCACCAGCCGGAGTAGCTCAGTGGTTAGAGCAGCACTCTTGTATACTGTAGTCCCGGGTTCGATTCCTGGCTCTGGCTAATTTTTCACTCCAGTTGGATTTATTGTATGTATGTCTGTATAATATTTTTATATACCTTTAAAAATACTTATCTTTGATTCTTATTGTCATGTTTACAGTTTCATTTTTATAAAACTTATTGAGATATTTTTTTAAGGAATCGCTATGTATTGTATATAAATGTTTCAGTTATTATTAATATAGTTAATCCATATTCCATGTATTGGAAACTTAGAAATCTAAAAAATGCTATACAGTAAAATCTCCTAAGACCGAATTGCATAGGAAAGATAAAAATACGTTATAGACAAATTCCCATCTTAACAGTTGTAAATATATTATATATGATTTTCTCATGTATTAGTACATCCATTTTGTATGGATCAACATATTTTTCAGGTTAAGAGAGGATTCCGTCACAGACAGGTTCTTTTTCACACGTTTTACTATATTTTAATTTAGCTACATTTTAATAACCCTAGAAATGTACTATCTATATTATAAAGGACAAACATATCTGTGCGTAACGCATACGTCATTTTGTGACTGGCAGCACTTTGAAATTTGAAATGAAATTTCGGTTTTGCAATTTTCGCTATTACAAATTTTTAAACTTCTAAACATTGCACATTTTTAATTTTTACACCTTCGTACAGGAAAAAAAATGTGCTTTTAAATGCAATTTGTTTGAAAGCTGTATCTCAATTTATTTCTGAGTTATTAATTTTTTTGTAGTTTTTAATACAAATTTTGTAATGGTGGCAACTGAAGTACTCCATTTATATTGAAAGTAAAGGGAAAATAGTCATGGTTTATTATTTTTATTGATTATATCCTTATTGATGCCATTTTCAGATTACAAATAAAAGTAACTTTTTTATAATTTTTGACCAGAAAATGACGTCAGACATTAAACAAAGCACGCATTCTTCTTCATAAATCAGTTACATTTCAATAATTTTACATTACGCTGATACCGAGTTTGAGATGCTAGGCAAAATGAATCAGTGGGTTGAAACATTTTGAACAATTAAAACAAACCGATAATTTTTTTTTTTTTTTTTTTTTTTTTTATGAAACTATGACAACTAAAGGCAAATTTCTGAATTTTTTTTTCGCAGGTACTGAGATTAGAACTTAAATTTTGTGCGAAAAGTTGTATCGGACAAACGTAACTTTAAGTTTGGAAATATATCCATTAATAATCTATTGCGCGTTAAAATACTTTCAAATTGTGAATATGAGTAGTGCGTATGTAAATTATGAGAATTTGAAAATAACGTACAGTTTACACTTTATGGAGTAAAATTTTATGTGACAAAGCGAAATCCTTTTTACTGATTTTTCATCCCGTAAAAACAAACATAAGAGCCTCAATCGATAACTTCATCATTAATTACTCATCTTGATTACGTATTCTAATACAGTTTAATTTTTCAACAATTTCAGCAGTTGAAGTTTGTGGAAATAATATTTTGGTATATTTAGGTTAAAAATATTATTTGTTTTAAGTGTTAGACAACCAATGTAAGATGAATTGTTTATTGTAATTATTTTTGTAGGTTTATTATAAATTTGATCTGACAGTATCTTTGTTACATTTTAGTTCGTCGAATTTCGACGGGTTCCAACTCGTTCTTTATAAAGAATAAAATTAAATGTTTAATTTTAGAATAATGGCGATTTAAAAATGTATGCATTTTTTGCAAAAATTTTTGGGCCAGGCTAAATTTTATTGATTTTTGAATGGACCAGGCCATGCTGAAACAATGATTTTCATACGGGTTAGGTCAAAACCTGGACTGAAAATTTAGGCCCGTGAAGACTAGAAAGAATGATACAAGTCCCGGTTCGGTAAGGAAAAAATAAGTTAAGGCTCTACCCGGTCCTTCAGGATAAAAGCTGGTCCCAGACTTGTATAAGAAAAGAATAGAGAAAGCATATAAAGGAAAAACTCCACACTAGGACAAAAAGTCTCGTTCAGTTAGATTATATAAGCAATACCTTTACAAGAGGAGGCGCCAGAGACTTTTTTTGTGCTTTGTTGCGCAGACTATAAGTAATTGGTGAATTTCTTATTATACCCATTTTAAAAGGTTGGGAAAAAAAAAGAAAACGAAAAAGCTTACCGCTTATTTGAAGTATCATTTGAGATAAAACGCTTCTAGTCTTGCTAGTGCCGCTGCTAGTTCAGATAGCTAATCGTATATCGCTAAATTGCTATGATATGAATAAAAAAATCTTTCTATTGATGAAAGGTGGTTTTCTTTGAACCTTGGATTTCCTTGAGTAAATGCGGATTAGGTTCCCTTAGAAAGACCCCCATGGAGGGCACTCCCTCCCCTTCTGGCCCATACCCCTCGAGTAGATAATTGGCCGTCATGAACAACAACTATTGATGAAAGTTGTTGAAAAGACAGGGAACGGACGATTCTGGGAAACGAGAACAGTGGGTACGCTTTTAATCAATTTGTCAATTGATGGGAAGCATCTTCCCTCTTCTTTCAAATCGGAAGCGGTAACTTTTTTCATGCAGATTTTGCCTAAATTACAGAGATTTTTTTTTCTGTAGAAAAATGCTATCAGCTTCGTATTTGGGGATGAATCACAAATCCTTAAATACACAATGATTTAATGATTTAATTATTTTTAATTATTTTACTTTTCTAGCATCAATGTGTTGTATGTATTTATTAGAATAAGAAATCTATATGTATAAATATAGTTTATATATGCATTTTTTAATGTATAACGCGATGACAATTGATTAATGAAAGGTTTTACTTCATAGGCATTCTCTATACGTTTAAACTGATTTTTCCATTAAATAAGGTTATTCACTTTTAAAATTGACACAAACATTTTAACAAAATCACGCATCATATATAAGATAAATTTTCAACAAATGGGAAATTATACATTATGATTTAATAAATTTTGAATAATTTTTAAAAGATATATAGACAGCATTCGATTAAGCTCCCCCCCCCTTTTTGGAGGGGGGGGGGGGGGGTTACCGTATTTTGTGAAAAATTAAGAAGTTATTTTTGTGAAATGTATTACATTGTTATGAAAAATAGGAATTTGAAACGAAAGATGAAATCCACTTACTCAAATATAAAATTTGAACAAAACAAGTTTTGTTTGCAAAACTTATTTTTTAAAGACTAACAAAATAAATATCATTTATGAAGTGTACGATTTCATTAAGACAGTTCTTAACTGCTCTGCTCAACAAGCGCAAAACGTTTTGACACATTTACAAATTCATTTTTTAACAAAAAGGTATAAAATTGGAAAGGCTACCCATGGAAGCGATTTGGAATTGAACTGTTTTTTTTTTTTTCATTTTTTGATCAATTAATTATTTATTGAGTTATAAGCGATTTTGATCACGTGACAAACACGTTTTTCGCCCGCTCTTGAGTGCTCTTTCTTCCTTCGCGCGGTTATTCGGTTCAAAACGTCCACTTTGACACTATTTTCTGAAAGATCTATTGCGTTTGCAAAAAAAAAAAAAAAAAAAAAAAAAAAAAAAAGAGAAAAATAGCTCAATTACATAGTTTCTGAACAACAGCACCAACCAGTTTCATGCATTTTCGAACAAAAATAAATTAAAACTTATGTCAGAAAGTTGCCCTTTTGGATTTGAATTGTCCCTTAATGAAGTGTAGGATTTAAAAAAAAGTGTTCTGAGCTGTGGTATTTATTTTTTAAATGCATCTGATTATATATAAATATCACTGTTACCATTAATATCGTTAATCCACATTCTATGGTTTGGATATTTGAAAAATTTAAAAATTCTATACAATAAAATGTTTGGAATTGCATAGGAAAGAAGAAAAATCCGTTGTGGGCTGGTTTCCCTATGAGCAAGTTTATCATCTGTTTAAAATGCTTTACATTTTTTTCACAAGTACTGTTATCCTCATTTTACATAGATCAACTCTTTTTTTTTTTTTGCGTCATAGCCAGGTTCTTTTTCTCGGGTTTTACTGTAATTTAATTTTATTGCCTAGAACGGCGGTTCCCAACCTTTTTAGTTGTGCGGACCACCAATTTTGTAAAAATAACTTTGAGGACCACTAACTACTTAATATACAAGTTAAAAATATGACAAATAGACACCTATATAGTTATAGTATATACACCTGACGAATATATATATATATTATGTCAGTAACTAGTAAAAGATGCTGTACACGAAGAAAAAAATATTTTTTATAAAGAAAATAGCTTTATTTATTGTATTCAATTAACTATCAAAATTATATAAAAACTCAAAAAAAAAAAAACAATGATAAAAAAACCTTAATAGAATTTTTGACACTGTTTGTCCTCGACGAGAGTGTCAATATGTGGATTGAAACTGGATAGTTTTAGTCTCAAATAACTCTCGGCATTCATTTTATTTCTATATTTATTTTTCAAAAAAACTAAAGTTGAAAAGGCTCGTTCACATAGATAGGTTGTAGAAAAGACCATCAAGTGTCTCAGTGCAATTTTGAGAATAGCTGGATAGTCTTGCCGAACTTTTATCCAAAATGAGACCAATGGTGTTGTCCTAAAAATCGATTTTAAAGTCTGGTCACATGATAGTTCAATTAACTAGTCTTCTTCATTTGAAGATAATTTAAATTTTTTTAAGTAATTTTCTTCAAAGGTGTTTCTGATCCATTGTATTTCATCTTCAATTTTAGGGAAGAAGTTCCTAAAAAAATATGAAAAGGCTTAATTACTGCTTCAGTTAGTGTTGGTAGATTTCTCATTCATATGAATGATTAATAAAAGTATAAGACAAGTAACTAAAATTTTTTAATAATTTTAAAAAGGTACCATTTGAAAAATTTACCAATTTTAAAAAAAGTTACTGTTTTAGGAAAATAAATGTTTTTTAAACTTAAACTTACACTATGTGCAAAACTACTTAAAAGATGACAGAATACTAAAAAGATGTTAAATTATTTTAATACCTTAGTACTTTCAACTATAAAAAACATAGTCTTCGTCTGAGGAATATAAGAAATACAATTGTTGTTGGCGTCTAATTTTCAAAATTCAGGTAGATGGTGAAGAAAGGAGTGAAAATTGAAGTTAATTTTTAGATCCGGAAAACATTAATAAATAAAACATGGATATAGGGAAGTGGAATATTACTCGTTTTATGATTATTTAAGTAAACTGATTCCACTGAAAACAGAAAATATTTATCTCGAATACATAGAAATGACTTTACGTAAACTTAAAGTCCGTATCAAAGAACATTTGAGAGATTTAAAGTATAACCGACCTACAACAGCCCTGTCAAGACTTAACCAGAAGCAGAATATACAAGTTAATTTCAAAGACGAAAAAATTATATATCCCTCAAAGAATTATCATGATTTAATCATCCGCGAATCAATAGAAATTATTACTAAAGAAAATACTGTTTGCAATGACGTTTTATCCTACAACATACACAGAATTTGGCTCAGTTTACTTAAATAATCATAAAACGAGTAATATTCCATTTCCCTAATATCCATGTTTTATTTATTAATGTTTTACGGATCTAAAAATTAACTTCAACTTTCACTTCTTTCGTCACCATCTACGTGAATTTTGAAAATTAGACGCCAACAACAATTGTATTTCTTATATTCCTCAGACGAAGACTATGTTTTTTATAGTTGAAAGTACTAAGGTATTAAAATAATGTAAGATCTTTTTAGTATTCTGTCATCTTTTAAGTAGTTTAGCACATAGTGTAAGTTTAAGTTTAACTTTTTAAAGATGAATTAAGCATTTCTATGTATTTATTTACTGATAAATGTTTTTAATTACGCTTATTAAAAGTAATACAATAAAATTAAGAAAAATAAATAACTTTAAATTACCTGAGATTAGAGGCCAAAGATTCGAGGTGTTCTTTTATAGTTGTAGCTGTTGTTTTATCAATTTTGACTTCGTTGGTTTCAAGAAAATCATGTAGGACTGGAAATGCGTCGAAGGAATCTTGCTCCACTTTTTGAGCCCATCGTTGAAGTTTCTTTATCATTGCTTCTATTTTGTCTTGCACAAAAAAATTATGAGCGTCCTTGCCCTGCAGAGTTAAGTTAAGAACATTGAGAGAACCAAAAATATCCGCCAAATAATGCCAACCGTTTCAACGAGTTTTCATTGGTCACACAGTCTAAGTAGGAATTTGCAAGTTTTCCATCATAATATCCATCCCTCAAGAAAACCGTGAGTTCATCACGGAGTTCGAACAATCTTGTCAACACTTTGCCTCTCCACAGCCACCGAACTTCGCAGTGAAGTAGAAGCTGTTTGTGTTCACTGCTCATTTCATCACACAAAACACCAAACAGTCTGGAGTTTTTAGGTCTTGCTTTGATAAAGTTAACTACTTTTACTGCATCGTGAAGAGTTTTTTTAAACTCTCGTCCAAACCTTTAACTGCAAGAGCTTCTCTATGTATGCTACAATGCGTCCATTGAACCAAGGTAGCGACTGATTTAATTTTGGCGAATAAACCCATATGAATTCCAGACATAGCACGTGCCCCATCCGTTGTCAAACATACACTTAGTCCAATCTATTTCATTTTCTTTTATAAAATTGTCAATAGATTTGAAAATCTCTTCGCCAGTTGTTTTTGTCCGCAAAGATCGACAAAACAACATTTCTTCTTCAATATTGCGATTCAACTCAAGACGACTAAAAGCTAATAAATTAGTTTGTCCAGCAACGTCTGTACTCTCATCAAGTTGCAGCGAAAAATATTCACTTTGTTTCAAAAAAGTAATGACAGTTTTTTTCACATTTTCCGACATTTCATCAAGTCTTCTTTTAACGGTTGTATTTGATAATGGAATTTCGTTTATTTTTTTTGTACATTTTTCATCAAACAAAGCATTACTTATTATTTTTGCTGCGGGTATAATAAGTTCCTCTCCCACGGTGTGAGCTGAGCTCTTCTTTGCGATTAACAAAGAAAGCTCATAAGAAACTCTGGTGCTTAGTTTGTTCTGTTTTGAAGATTTTTCCATGGTAGATTTAGACATACAAAAATTTCTTTTCTTGATTTCAAAGAAATCCAAAGACTTTCCTACAAATTCAGGATGTTTAGTTGATAGATGTCTTTCAAGTTTTGAAAATTTCCTACATTTGTTGGATAGCATTTCGAAACAAATCACACACTGGGGCATAGGCTTTTCCTCAGAACCAGAAAACACAAACCCACATTTTAAAAAATCAGGGTTATATTTACGAAAATATATTTTAGTTTTCCTTGCTATTTTTTTACAACTTAGACTGGATTTCGCCTTTATTTCAAACTCACTATTTGTAGAAACAGATGTAGAAGTCCCTTCATTACTTACCAACTTCGTCTTATGACAAGATCCCGTCCGAAACCAAGCATCCATATTGACGTGAAGTAATATTAGCTCAGAGTACACATAACGATATGATACATCAACAGAAAACCACAGCCACTGACAAAGGAGTCAATAATAAAAGTGCGGAATGCGGACGTGGTGGGGAGAAGGCGGTGAAGAATGCCGGGGGGAGGAGAGCGTTGACCTTGATGACTGACGAATGTAAGCCCAGCGATCAACAGCCAGTGCTTCTGTAGTGAATTGTCCCGAAAAACCGGTATTAGACCCCAAGATTCTACGGCCCAGTACCACGGTGCTCGCGGCCCACAGATTGGGAACCGCCGGCCTAGAAATTCAGCTACCGTCTACCTATCTTAAAGAATAATAAAAAAAATTATATGAATTTTAATCGTGGAATAAGAGCGATTTAAAAACGCGTGCATTTAAAATTTAAAAAAATTGGGCCGGGCCAAATTTTACTGATATTTTTACTAGATAGGCCAGAATCGTGCCGGTCCAATGATTTTCAAATGAACTGGGTTGGAACGGGGACTGAAAATTTCTGCTAGTTCAGGCCTCAAGAAAAATGCAGTCAAGCCCCTGCTTGGGTCTGAATATAAATCCAGTCCCAGTCCTGGCCCATCTCGTTCCGAACCTCTAGAAAAAAGTAATCTCCAAACCAATCTCGGACCGAGTGTTAGGAAGGAAAATTGGGCTGGGCAAATGAAGACCCTTACATCGAATAACTAAAAGATTAGTTCACAAAATTTTGTAAAGTTGGGCAAAAAAATTCTAAAAAAAGAAGAAAAAACGAGTTTTTAGTGAACTTTGCTCACTTTCTGTTGTAAACATATTTTTACAACATACCTTTTTATTCTATATTTTACAATTATGCAGCAATAATTTAATTATTTTTATATTTGAATATACTAACTATAAAGAATTGCTCATTATTTTATTATTTTCAAAATTATTAAAATAATAACTTAATAGTTAGTATCATTTTAAAGCTTTCAATTTTTCACATTAAAATCCAAAAGTTAAAATGTAATAAAATTAATAGGTAAGTAATTAAAGGCAAAAGTTAAAATGGAATCAGTTTTTTTTATTAATTTGGTCACCCTGTTTACAAAAAAAAAAAAAAAAAAAAAAAAAGAGACAGGATGTTATCTCTTTGGTTCCTCATTGTCACAAGAAATGTTCTAAAAGCGAAGATTCCAGAAAAGCCTAGTATATGGGAGTGTCTGATCAGCCAATAAACGACGTCAGAGGACCCATAGTAACAAGGGCCCATGACGGAGGCTGCATCTCCCGACACAGTACACCAGGAGTGATTGCTTGTAGAGTGATGGAGTCGGATGTGAATCTAAGAAGAGTGCCCTCGCTGGCAGAAGAAAAAAAAAATGGCCAAGCAGATACCGTAGTGATGCAGTAAATAATTATCCTGGATAGAAAACCATGCGAGCTGTAAATGGGTGAGCCACTCACAAATAATAATTTACGTATATAAAATGCTGGTTACCAAAATTATTTTTCCATTTTTTTTTTTTTTTTTTTTTTTAACTCTAACTAATCTAAAAGTCTAAATTCTATTCACGTGGACAATCCACAACAAAATTTTGTTTACTCTTAAAATATATATTTTGATTCAATGCTTATATTAATTAATCTAATTATAGATTGTTAGAAAATGGATTTATTAGCGATGTGCAATTTAAAATAAGAAAATGTTAGCTTATAGCACGTTCTCACCATTTTCCAATGGTAACAGAATCTAATTTAATCTACTTATGTAATAAAAAAAATAATGTTAATTAATGAATTAAAATCTAAAATGAAAATTATTCGGTAGTAATTGTTGAAAAAAAAAATTACATGAAAATTATAGTGTTACATGTGATCAAATTTTTACGATTAAAATATGATTTAAAAGGGATTCTAGAGTCTGTCTTATTTTACATGAAAAGTGTCTATTTTTATTTATTTATTTTTAGGGAATTTTGGTATACTCTTCAATCTTTAAAAGATTTTATTTTACAGATATGCGCTTTTAAATTGGGAAACTTATTTTATTTCAGATGCGCGTTTTGTTACTTAAATGAATATATGTTGTCTTCTCTTAAGATATAATTATTTATTACTTTATACCTCTCATAACTTCCATTTTAATTTTGAAATGCTTTCTTTTCCTTTTCTTTCTTGTTTACTCTTTATTTAACCTTTTATGGTACATTTTACGCATTTATTTAATAGAGTACTCGAAATAATTCAGTAAGATTAAGAGTACGTTAAATAATGCGAACCAGAGGTTATTGCCCAAAATTATTCTCTTCCTACTTTATTAATTTTAATATTACCTCATTTTGTCATTTTCACAACGCATGACGAGGTAATATTTCTATACTTTTGTACTAATCACTATCTACTTTCACGTGTCCATGGCGTATGTTTGTGATGATCAAAAAATCGTCACAACACTTTCATAGATGAGTTTGAGTTGAACGAGTTCGTTCCAAAAATTTTGAATCTGAACGTGAACTTGACTCATTTTTGAGAAATTGAGTTTGAGTTTGAATTAGTTCGTTTATTTTGTGAGCGTGCCCAACACTGGTTACGCCTAACTTACTGTACAATCTTTATGCCTGGAAAGAAATATCGATATGTCTGCATTACTTTAAACCTACTTACTTAAATTTCTATGATATAATTTATCTGAGAAAAGTTTACAAAATATTTCTAAAAAGCACAATTTTTAGGTTGAAAACGCCTCACAATTGATTTTTTCCTCACCTATTTCGATTATCGCTAGGAAACGAAGACTGTTGTTTGAGCATTCCAGTAGCTTTGGTTGACACCTATTGATAAAACTCTGAAATTCTTTTAAATAGGAAAATTGATGGGTGGGTCGAGCCTCCCGTATGGTCAACCGTCCCTAGTCTCCCCTACCCCATCAAATTTTTGTGAATTTCTCTTCGTTACTGAGATCTTTTTTATAGTTGTTTTAGGTGAACCTACATCCTCTGACTGGACCTTCTTTCGAAAGACATATTCTTTCTGCATTAGAAATACTTTCAGGCAATAAATAGTCCTCGATCAGAACTCAAAACTAAACCGACAAGACGATCTCCATATGTTTCTGTCACCATCTGCATGTGTGATTCAGTTTTTACCTCTTTCGCTTCATCCTCTTCGTTTTCTCGTTGCTCAACACAATCAGGCGCTGCATCTACAAATCAGTTTTCAGAAGGTTGCTTTTTTTGTCACTTTGTTTTGGAAATTTTGCGCCCCTCGAATTTTTTTACTACGTGCCGGGGCACGGACTAACGGAATGTTCGTCCGGCCCTGATCACTGTAAAAAAAAAACACATATTTCTTCATTTGCGAAAATATATTATAATCAAGAACGGAAACGTGCAATAACCTCTTTCGAGTTGACCGCGATTCTTAAAAGCTGTTTCTATCATTAGAAACCTCAAAAAACGAATCTATAGTCGAGATTTAAAGAAACATTTATAAAAAAAGACAGTTTCTTCTGCTACCACTGATTTTCGGAAACGTTTCCCAGTCGTTTTTGTAGCGAATGAATCTCTTTTCTGAATTCGGAATAACGGTTTTCAGGATGCGATTCATCCTCAATGAAACATTTCCAGATGCGTCTTTGAATACAAACACCCGAGAATAACAAAATGATATTAATTTTAGTGTTCGTGTGGATGTCGTTAATTTATCCTATTTGTAAGTAAAGCATGCTTCCTGAACGACAAAATGTTGATTTGCGAATGGTTATAGCATCCGAAAAATCTGTATTCCGAGTTGAGAAAAGTGACTAACAAACTACAAAAGCGCAGAGGCGTCGCGATGGGGGGTTATGGAAGCGGGGAGCCTCCCCCTCCAATATATATGAACGTAGGAAATTTGAGCTTAGAGTTGGAAAATTCTAGATTTTTGAAACTTTTTTTCTTTTTTTTTAAAAAGTAATTGTACAAAAATTTTTTTTTTTTTGTACAATTACTTTTTTATGGTTTTGCCGACTACCTTTCTGAGTTCTGTAACAGTAAACTAGTTAAATTATCAAAAGAAATACAAAAAGCAGCCAGATTCAATTTGTCATTGTGTTTCTTTGTGCTATGAAAATATCATAATCTACCAGACCTAAAGTTCCCTACTGTTGTCCATCAGCAATGTCTGTAATCTATTTCCTCCAAAACTTTGTTCCTTTCGTAAAATATCATGAGGCTATTTTCATATGAAGTACAATTATGACTCCTACACAATAAAAGACAAAAACTTTCAATAAATGAAGCAATAATTATAATTTTTATGTTTTTAGTTTCAGTATTTTTCTTTGGAAAGAAATTTTTTTTATAAGTATCATCATCATTAAACACACATTTCACATATCATTTCAGTTGGAAAATAGAGCAATTTGTTTCAAGTTTTGAAATTTTTGAATTCTCTCCCTCCCCCCCCCCCCCCCCCGAAAAAATATCTGTAGCTACGCCCCTGCAAAAACGACCCGGGAACGTTTCTGAAAATTGATGGGACTCCCACCAAAGTCGCCTAAAGACGTCTTAAGGCGGCTTTGCTCCCACCCATTGGGGGCAGTAGAAACTGTTTTTGTGAACGCTTCTTTAAATTTAAAAAATAAATCAGTTTCAGAGGTTTGAGAAGATAAAGAACGCTTTTCGGCATCGTGGGTAATTGGGAAAGGGTTAGTGCACATTTTCGTTCGGGGTTAGATTAAGGAAGAGTTGTCTCTTCCGAACATAAAATACAGTCACCCATGAAATCAGTTCTTCCATTACACACGAAAACATAATCTTGTATCGTGCGTAAATTATACAGATTTACCTCGCCTTATAGAGTTTTAATGGGTGCGATAATGTTTTTCTCAAACGGTCTTTTGATGAGAGCGAAAAGCACTCTTGTCAATCGGCGCCGAATCGTTATGAAAATAAAAAAAGTCCTTCCGAGGAAAAGGTAGTTTTCCTATTTCTTGGTTTTAAGATTTTAGCTAATTTTACTCAAAAAAACTAATTTAAAACGCGAAGAAACCGATTCTAGAAGATTCGTTAATAATGAATTTGAATGAGAATTTCGTCATCCGTAATAGCCAAGCTGGCTTCATATATACCATTTTATTTTTGGCGACATTTCACAGAGTGTCGCCAAGCTTGACGAGAATTAGACGAAACAGATATGAATATACTATAGTTACTAGTTAAGTAATTTATTCATTAAAAAAATTACAAAATGCCATTTGATCCCAAATCATTTCGATGTTCAAGCTTGCCAATTTTGTAGTTTACGTTTGGAATATTTTTGTCTGAAAATAAGTAATCAAAGTCCTCGGGGTATTTTTTAGTTACAACTTCTTCAATTTTCTCTGCATTCATATAAAAACTAGTATGTTGTGACCATCACAAAACTTTCTTCTGTATAAATCACGCCAATTAAATAATTTAAAATGTACAAGAAATTACATCAATTTAGTGCCAATTCATATCAAAGTATATCTGAATTTGAAGTTTGATGAAAATTCGTGCATTAGTTCTTGAGATAGAGCTATAGCGGAAATGCTGAAAAATGTAGCATAGCAGCGCCACCTGTTGAGCGATTTACACTAAAACATAAACAGCACTAATTGATATCAAGGTATACCTGAATCTGAAGTTCGTTGAAAATCCAAGCATTAGTTCTTGAGATAGAGCTATTGCGGAAATCGCAAAAACACAGCATAGCAGTGCCACCTGGTGAGAGATTTACACCAAAATGTATAAAATGTCAATTCATGTCAAGGACTAACTGATTTTGAAGTTTGATGAAAATTCGTGCATTAGTTCTTGAGATACAGTTTTAGTTGAAATTCTGAAAAATGCAGTATAGTAGCGCCACCTGTTGAACGATTTACACCAAAATCTATAAAATGTCAATTCATGTCAAAGACTAACTGATTCTGAAGTTTGATGAAAATTCGTGCATTAGTTCTTGAGATACAGCTATATAGTGGAAATTCTGAAAATTACAGCATAGCAGCGCCACCTGTAGAGCGATTTGCACCAAAACAAAAACAGCATTAATTCATATCAAGGTATACCTGAATCTGAAATTTTTTGAAAAGTCAAGCATTAGTTCTTCAGATAGAGGTATTGCAGAAATCGTAAATAATGCAGTATAGCAGCACCAACTGTTGAGCGATTTACACCAAAATGTATAAAACTTCAATTCATGTTAAGGAATAACTGAATCTGAAGTTTGGTGAAAGTCCGTGCATAAGTTCTGTAGATTGAGCTATTGCGGAAATCATGAAAAATGCTGCATAGCAGCGCCACCTGTTGAGCTATTTACACCAAAAACTAATCAGGACCAGTTTATATCAAGGTCTAACTGAGTCTGAAGTTTTGCGAAATTCCGTGCATTAGTTCTTGAGATAGAGCGCCCACAAAATTTTTGTCACATACAGACTCACAGTGAGAGAGTGACAGACAGACTCACAGACAAACATTTTCTAAAAACCATCAAATCGTGTTCAGGACATTCTAAAACGTATAAATCCGTCGAAAACCGGAAGTCGAAAATTTTCACGAATCCAATACGTTCTTCCTGTAAAGATAGAAGAAAGTAAAAAGATGGGATAGAAATCTAAAGAAACTGTATGCAGATCTGCATTCCATCAGGCAATTATCTATTTGTATCAAGAAGTTATCTAAAATACACATATAAGAACTTATCAGAATGCAGGAATATCAATAATGAACTGACGCCAGAATTTATAAACGAATTTATTAGAAAATGCGAACTTGCTTATTTTCACGTACGTGATAAAAGGAAAATTTTAATTAAATATTCTTGGTGCCGTTTGTCTGTTTTGGAATTAAAATTATGTGTCCGTTTTTTAAGGGCATCGACCTCGAGAGATTTAATTAGAATGAATTGCATAAATACTGTGGGATTCGCGATAGTTTGCATTGATTGTATCTCTCAATACGCCTCGAGTGACTTTAAAAGTTAATTAAACACCTATCTGGAAAACTTGGCACTGACCAACGCGCGTTGCAACTTTGAAACCTCAAATCGAAGCGCGCTTAGCACAATGCCAAATTTAAACTTTGAACAAATGTTTTGTTTTAGCTACACTGTAGAAATAAAGCTTATTACTACGCTGAATTTAGTTTCATGAAATGCCAAATGAAGTTTAACTATGCACTGCTTTTATTGTCAGTACCGAATTAAGTTCATCATAAACAGATTAGGTTGATTGTTGACGGCCAATTATCTACACGAGGGATATGGGCCCTAGGGGGAGTGCCTTCCGTGGAGGTCTTTCTAAGGGAACCTAATCCGTATTAACGCATGGAAGTCCACGGTTCGAAGAAAACCACGAAAACTCCGAACGATTAGGCCGACGGGCGCGATTGGGTTCGAACCCAGCACCTCCCGTCTACCAGCTTCGAGAGCAGAACCTCTCAGCCACTGGTGGGGCTCATAAACAGATTAGGATAATATTAAAAAAAGAGTTATTCGAATAGCTATATTTGATATTATTTAGGTTCCATATCTCTTTGAACTTTCATGGTATACCCATTTACACTTTTCTAATATATACAGTTATACCCAACCCTACGTTGTATGTTTTTTTACAAAGTCTTAGTATTCTTTTAGCAACTTTTTTTTTTTTTTTTAATAATACAATTGAAAATTCATCTATTTATTCTACGGAACCCTCTGTACGCGAGTAATGATCGCACTTGACCGTTTATTTGATAAATAAATTACTTATCGAGTTATGAGAAAGTATGTTCACATGACGACCGGTTTTTCTCCTTTATCACGATGCTGCGTCTGAAAATCAGTTCAAAACACCAAATGAAAGATCTTATAATTTTGCCAAAAAATTCACTTTACGTGTAATTATAAGCTTTAATTAAAGTATTAGATCAAGAGTGTTTCTACTCTAAATAAAACATCACTCCTAAACGCAAACTTAATTTTTTTTATTAATAGAAATTAAATCTACAATGATTTGATGAAATGATGTCATTTTCCATAAATTTTAAATCGTGACATCAGTCAAGAATTTTTTTGAGAAAGGAAATAACTTCTCTCATTTTACTATAAATCACAGAAAATGTTACCACTGAATCTAAACCAATACAACACTTAGCTATAACGTATAGCTATAAGATATGGCTGTAGGATACAATCGAAATAATAAACAAAATATAAAAGCCTTTTTTTTTTTTTTTTTTTTTTTTTTTTTTACAGTGAGTTTGACTACACGTAGAAAAGATTTGATAAAATGTGACGTCATATCTAGCCTTTTTTTTTCTTTTTCCTAAATTGTTTTCATGAGATTAAAGTAGATGTTTTAATTAAAAAAAACGAACATTAAAATATTAAAATTAAGGTGCTACGTCATTTTACCGCTCTTATAGTTAGTTTTTATGTTAATATATATAAAAAATGTGCATTTTCTGTTTAGATTGACGTCAATTACAATAATGCAAAAATATAGCACGAAAATCTAAATTTTTATTGGCAAACTAAATTGAAACACACGCGTTATCGTTATTTTTTTACATTATTGTGTCATTTTTTTGGGAGTGGCAACATGAAAGAAACGATTGAATTACAAATTTTAAAAAGAGATATTTCTGTAATGTTAAATTGTAAAAAGTGGTAGAAAAAAGGGATAAATATTGGTCTGCTGATTTTTTAAAGTAGACAGTGATCTTTTCCACGTTCTAAAACGTATGTACATGAAGTTTCGTGCAAATCGGTCAAAAACTGAAGATTTGTATAAAGGACATACACACAGAGAACGTCTTTTATATATATAGATATGTATATATTCAACAAATATTCACAGAAAGTGTCATTTTATTTATTTTTTGAGGTGCTTGAAATATTAAAAGTAATTTTATTCTTTTGACCCCCCCCCCCCCCCTCCGCCTTGATCCAAAAAGAGGATTTTACAATAGGAATACTTAAGAAGGTAAGAATTTCTGCTGTTTCAAATACTCAAATCATGTTTCTTTTTTTATATAATGATTCTGCTTTCTATGCAATATTATTCTATATATTGCGGGATATTTTTCAGTTTACATAAATATTTTCAAGAAATATGTTTTAACCCTAATATTTAGGAATACTCACACGGTGAACACGAGAAAATTGAGATATTTACCTTGATTTTAACAACATATTATGGGGAAAAAAATATGGGATTTATCCAACTTCCCAAGTCAAGTATTTATTTTAAAATACTACAAAAACAGTATCAGCATATACTTATGTAGTTATTTCATAAATATGAAACATATCTACTGAAGCTATACTAATATATTTTACATACATCTGACATTATTTAACTTTCAACAACATAAAATATTCAAAACTTATGTATGACTTTCTAAAAGCAATGTGGCTTTATAAAAACACCCAGGAAAAATTTCTTTAGAATGAGAATAGAATAAATAAATAATTTGTTTACTTCAAAACAATATTTTTAAAGTCAGACAAGTCAGTTTTCAATTTGTATTATTATAAAAGTTAAGAGTTCTGAAATATCATTAAATAATATATACAAACACACAGTACCACCGGAAGATAATCTTCTATTTATAAATAATATTTATTAAAACATAAAAAAAAAAAAAAAAACTGTAAGTGAGAGACAAGGGATTTGTATAATTATATTTTAGAGTGTATTTTAATAATATCCTTCCAATTCAAAACACCTAAATACTTTCTCGTCTTCGTAACCCTTAAAGTTAGGGTTAGGACATATTTGTCAAAAATATTGATATAAACTGAAAAATATCACGCCATGTGCAGAATAATAATGAATATAAAGCAGAATCATGATAAAAAAACACAATAAGAATATTTAAAATAGCAGAAATTCTTACTTTTTCATGTATTCCTTCTTTAAAATTGTCTTTTCGGAGCGCTTGAATAATACTTCCACCGACAACAACGAGCTTTTAACCGCGTGAACTACACGACAAATCACAAATCGGAGGCTACAGATAAAAAAATGTTCGCCTTCGGTCGATGACGTCAGCACATTGTCGTCTGCTCAGCGAAATGGCATTGTGGAGGGGGCAGTAGTACACGGCGTATACCTCCGTATACCCTCCACTACATCCCTGTTTCGGATACGATACATTACTGCATACGAAATCTTTTGAGTGTCCCTCTAAATAAATGATAAATGCTATGCATATTTTACAACAAGTGTCTTGTAATAAACCTCCGTATCAATTTCATTATATTTGAAATAGCGTAACATAATTAAATATACTGCAAACAGTTTTTCCCCGTAGACCTATTTTATAACCGAATTCTTTTGCATGTCCATGTAAATATGTAAATGAACGATAAATGCTTTACACTCCACTATTCTATAGAAAACGTGTTTTAGTGCGACTCAGAAATTCGCCATTGTACCATTGAAAAGTTATACATAGAATTGAACCAAATTTTTTGTGTATGCTTTTGTGAATGGCCAGCAGGTCCTCCTTGAATTTGCAAATATTCCGCCAGAAGGGGGCGCTGTAATAGCGATTTTGTACCATTTTCATTACTGTACCATCGAAATGTGTATGGAATTATGCATAGAACTGAACCAAATTTCTTATTTATGTTTTTGGCTATGGCAAGCAGGTCCTCCTTGAATTTGGAAATATTCCGCCATAAGGGGACGCTGTAATAGCAATTTTGTACCATTTTCATTATTGTACTATCGAAAAGTGTATGAGGTTATTCTTAGAATTGAACCAAATTTCATATTTATGTTTTTGGCTATGGCAAACAGGTCTTCCTTGAATTTGAAAATATTCCGCAAGAAGCGGGCGCTGTAATAGCGATTTCTGTGTCATTTTTATTATTGTACCGTCAAAAAATGTATAAAGTTATGTTGGAGTTTAAGTGGCCTATTAAGCCAAAAGCACTCCATTCTCGATAGCAGGAATTCGCTGTCTCATATTTAAACAATTAGAAAAAATCTCTTGTGGCTATGCTGCTTTTGAAATGGAAATAGGTAAAATGCGCTTACCTGGGATTCATCAATATCGCGATGACGTATAACTTCATCGGTGTGGCGTGGCCAGGGATTATCCAAAAGCTTCTTGAAGAAATTATTTTTAATTTATTTTGTGAAGCATTATTTATCCTTTAAGGATCCTTTGAGAGCTTAATATAAATCCGCTCAATCCATGGGAAGATATAATGTAATTTGAATTAGTATTGTGTGTTTTTACGATAAAGAAAGATTCAAATTTTAGCTTTAAATACTTATAATTAAACATATTACTGGAGTATAAGAAACTCCGTGTTAACAGAGAGGCTACATGATTAAGAGTGAGAATACATAAAGCTGCTAAAAAACATATTCGCAGCGTAGAAAAAATATATAATAATTAAAGGCGTCTGGCAAAAGTCAAAGTGTTCAGATGTTCCTTTTAGTTACATATTAGTGATGAAATCTTAGTTATTAGAACATATGCTTTAGAGAGTTACTCAAGTGGGCTGTAATAGCACTCATTATCAAATGCGGAAGTAAAAGAAGTAGTTCGTAAATTGGCTTGTTAAAATGATCTGTGTTTAGTAACAAGTTCTTTCTTTTATTTTTTTAATCACTTTTAGCAGTTGCCGAAGAACATCTGGGGAATTAAATTTAACACCCCTCCTTAATCTCCTCAGATGGATAAGGTAACAAGTTCATAGTCTTGATGTCACACAAAAGTTGAGGTTTGGGTGTGGGCTTTGTCAAGCAGTCAGCAATCATGTATTGCGTGGGACAATATTTTAATTCGATAATTTTATCTTCCTTTAATTGTCTTATGGCGTGAAAGCGGATATCAATGTGTTTTGTCCGCTTCGAAAATTTTTCATTTTCTATCATCTTTATACTGCTTTGGTTGTCATGGTAAAGTAAAATAGGTTTTACTTGATACAAGTTAAGATCTTCTAGCAGTTTTAATAGCCATAAAATTTCTTGTCCTGCGGTTGCTGCAGCAACATATTCCGCTTCAGCGGAAGAATATGCAATGCTTGACTGTAATTTTGTAGTCCATTGAATGGGATTATCACCCAGAAAAAAAAAAGCCGGTGGTTGATTTTCTATTTTTAGTGTCCCCAGCCCAATCAGCATCAGCATACGCGATGAGTATTGGTGGTTTATTTTTGCTTATTGTTAGGCATAGGTTTTTTGTGCAATTGAGGTAAATAATAATTCTTTTTGCCGCTTTCCAATCCTTCTCGCGTGGCGTTGCACTTCTCCTACTAAGTATATTTACTGGTGCCATAATGTCGGGTCGAGTGACTGTGGCAATATATAAGAGCGAACCGATCGCTTGCCTAAACTTTGTATTGTTCGGAAGTAAATTGCCGCTATCTTCTAATTTATAGAAACCTACTTCCATCGGTGTGCCAATAGGTCTTGCATCTGTTAAATTTAACTTTCTAACCAAATCTTCTATTTTTGACTTTTGGTTTAATTTGTAACCATCATTCGTTTTGATTATGTTGGTTCCTAGGTACTGACTTATTTCGCCTAAGTCTTTTACTCCGTACTCATTTTGCAATTGTTTTATTACATCTTTAATTATTTCACTTTTACTCGCGATTAAAATATCGTCAACGTAGACGATGATATAAGTGAAATTTTCCTTTTCTTTTCTAGTAAACAAACATGAGTCAGCAGTGCTTTGCACAAAATTCATGTTTTTTAATGATTCTGCGATCTTTTTGTGCCAGGCTCTAGCTGCCTGCTTTAAGCCGTAGATTGTTTTATTCAGTTTACACACTTTGTTTTGACAATTTTTTTCTATAAAACCTTCTGGTTGTTTCATGAAAATTTCTTCTTCTATTTCGCCGTGAAGAAATGCAGTGTCGATGTCAATGTGTTGAACAGAAAGACTTTTATATGCCGCTGAGGCTAAAAATGTGCGGATTGTTGTGTGTGAAACTACGGGTGCGAAGGTTTCATCATAATCTTCGCCGTACTTCTGATTATATCCTTTCGCTACTAAACGGGCCTTGTATTTTTGTACATTTCCTAAATTATCTAACTTTCTCTCAAAAATCCACTTGCAACCAATAATTTTCTTATTTGGTGGGGGATCCACTAAGTCCCAAGTTTTATTTTTCTTTAATGAGTTGATTTCTTGTTGAGCGGCTTTGAGCCAATTTTCTTTTTCTACTGGGTTGTTCATGTTTGCTATGTCATAAAAATCGGTTGGTTCGAATGTGTCATTTGTTTTTACGTGACATACGTATCTGTCGGGTGGTACCCCTCTATTTGACCTCTGAGACCTTCTCGGTTCTACGTCGGGTTGTTTGGACGCGGTTGGTTCTTCGTCCGAATTACTTAACTCTGTTTGAATGTAGTTGTTGTCATTGTCTGAGTTTTCTACCTCTTCGCTTTCTTTTAAGTTGTTTTCACTATTTTCTATAAATTTAACTGTTCTCGCTATTATTATTTTGTTTTCTTTTGTGAATATACGGTAACCTTTTGATTTGTTGTCATACCCCACAAGTATTCCTTCCTGCGCTCTATCATCTAATTTATTTCGCTGATGTTTTTGTATATAGGCATAAGCTTTACAGCCGAATGTACGCAGGTAGTGTAAGGTGGGTTTTCGGTTGAACCAAATTTCGAACGGTGTTTTGTTTGTTATTTTGGTTGGTAGCCTATTCTGCAGGTGATTGGCGGTATTTATGGCTTCTCCCCAGAATTTTTGAGGTAAGCCTGCTTCGGAGAGTAGACTCCTAGTCATATCTAATAATGATCTATTCTTTCTTTCCGCTACGCCGTTTTGGCTCGGACAAAATGGTACCGTAAACTGGTGTTGGATACCTCTTGCCCTTAGGTATTCTTCCGTTTGTTTACCTAAATATTCCCCTCCATTATCGGATCTAATAGCTTTAGGGAATCTGCCGAATTGGATTTTCACCATGGCTACATAATCTTTTAACTTTTCGTGAACTTCATTTTTATGCGAAAGTAAGTAAATTACTGTGAACCTTGAATAGTCGTCTATAAAAGTGACGAACATTGTTTTTCCCCCGATAGTAGGTGTACCGATAGATGTGCACACGTCCGTGTGTATCAGATCGAGCACTCTGCCTGTTTTGGGATAGTTTGTTGATTTCGGATATGGGGCATCACTTATTTTTGTTTGGATACATATTTCACACAATGCATTATGATTACAGTTATTTATTTTTATACCGTCTGCTAAATTTTTATTTATTAATTCTTTTATCGCATTATAGTTACGATGGCCAAGCCGTTTGTGCCAAACTTCTATGCAATTTTTATTTTTACATTCATGTGCAATGTTTACTTTATTAGTTTCAGCGCTTTCTAATAATTCGACTTGATATAAATTATTTTTCATTCTTGCTTCAAGATAAATATTCCCGTTTCGGGATAACGTGCATTTTTCTTTATCGAAAATTAATTTATAGCTATTCTGTGTTGCTTTGCTTACCGATATGAGGTTCGATTCTAATTCTGGTACATATAATACTTCTTTTAATGTGATTGTGTTTATCCCTCCATCGGATGTTTTTGTTTTAAATGTCGTTTCACCTGTACCGTGTGAATTCAGCGTTTTGCCATTGGCAATGATGACTGTCGTCTTTTCAGTGTCGTTAAACTTAGTGAATGCATCTTTACTGTTTAGAATGTGTGTCGATGAACCTGAGTCGAATATCCAGGTTTGTTTTCCTGGTTTCTGGACTAAAAAAGCTGCGTCGCTGCTTTTTCCTGAATTGCCCTGTGTTTTGTTAATCCGAATTGGTTCTGTTTCGCGGTTTTTGTTTTCTCTATAATAGTTTGCGTCTTCATAACATAACGATGATGTGTAATACTTGGATTTGTGCGGCTGTTGTTTTTGTGACGGTGAGTAAGTGTTTCTGTTCTTAAGATGCCAGCACTCTCTGTATGTATGGTTTTTTAATTTACAGTATGTGCACTGTTTGTCCTTTTTATTATAGTGTTCAGCCGGAAACTTTTTATGCGTTTTAAACGCTTTTGAGGAATTCTCGCTCTGATCTGTGTTTTCTAAACGTCTTGTATATTCATCAGTGAGTTTTCCTTTTATAAACTCTGAATTAAGTTCATTTTCTGGACGGGCCTCGAGGGCTATAATTAAGGTGTTGTAGCTAGGTGGTAATGAACAAAGTAACAGAGCTGAAATGTGCGAGTCATTAATAGTTTCGCCTATGGCTGAAAGTTTATCAACAAGTTCTAAAATATGTGTAATGTGTTTTATTAGATTGCCGTTTCTGGGAGTTTTGCTCCGTATAATTTTCTCAGCAAATATAATTTGCTTGAGAGATTGGCCCTTTCATGAATTGTTTTTAAAGCTTGCCAGGTTTCTCTGGCAGTGTTTAAGTGCTTTACATGCACGATTTGTGAGTCTTCAATACTCAAGTTGATAATTGCACGTGCTTTACGGTCCCTTTTCGTCCAGTCCGTGTTAATTGGATCTGGGGGATTTTCTGTTATTACATCAAACAATTCTTCTTTTATTAAAATCATTTCTACGCGAAATTTCCAATTTGAGTAATTATGCGAATTCAATTTTTCGACAATTTGGACGTCTTTGATCCCTGCCATGTTTACTCTTATTTATATATGCGACGAACCTATTTCCTTTTTATTTATTTATTTACTGTAAAATGAACGATTTCTTTTTTTTTATTTTTATTATTACTCACAACCAACAAATTGTTCATTCACTAATTATTTAAATGTTCATTACATAAAACATAAATATATAAATGTTTCTTTTTCATTCACCTTTATATTTCTGGTACAATAACATTCATTATTTTATTCAATGCAGCATCTTTTTATTTTTTTTATTCAGAACATGAATATTTTTAATATTTATAATCTAAGCCACTATATAAAATTTTTCTTTTTTTTCGCTAAACATGAGCACTTTATCTGTCTCATTAATCTTTTTGTTGGAGTTTAAGTGGCCTATTAAGCCAAAAGCACTCCATTCTCGATAGCAGGAATTCGCTGTCTCATATTTAAACAATTAGAAAAAATCTCTTGTGGCTATGCTGCTTTTGAAATGGAAATAGGTAAAATGCGCTTACCTGGGATTCATCAATATCGCGATGACGTATAACTTCATCGGTGTGGCGTGGCCAGGGATTATCCAAAAGCTTCTTGAAGAAATTATTTTTATTTTATTTTGTGAAGCATTATTTATCCTTTAAGGATCCTTTGAGAGCTTAATATAAATCCGCTAAATCCATGGGAAGATATAATGTAATTTGAATTAGTATTGTGTGTTTTTACGATAAAGAAAGATTCAAATTTTAGCTTTAAATACTTATAATTAAACATATTACTGGAGTATAAGAAACTCCGTGTTAACAGAGAGGCTACATGATTAAGAGTGAGAATACATAAAGCTGCTAAAAAACATATTCGCAGCGTAGAAAAAATATATAATAATTAAAGGCGTCTGGCAAAAGTCAAAGTGTTCAGATGTTCCTTTTAGTTACAAATTAGTGATGAAATCTTAGTTATTAGAACATATGCTTTAGAGAGTTACTCAAGTGGGCTGTAATAGCACTCATTATCAAATGCGGAAGTAAAAGAAGTAGTTCGTAAATTGGCTTGTTAAAATGATCTGTGTTTAGTAACAAGTTCTTTCTTTTATTTTTTTAATCACTTTTAGCAGTTGCCGAAGAACATCTGGGGAATTAAATTTAACAAGTTATGCACAGAATTGAACCGAATTTCATATTTATGCTTTTGTTTATGGCCAGCAGATCCTCATTGAATTTCTTTATATTCCGCCAGAAGAGGACGCTGTATTTGCGGTTTTTGTATAATTTTTCTCAATTTTTTGTAGTTGTATTATACATCGGCGGTTCGTGCAATGAGGGGAACTTCGCATCCTACTACGCCGGCTATTCACAAACAGCTGATCTGCAAAATAATAACGAAAAACTATTGTACGAATTGAATATTTTTCCAACTGAGGGAAAAAATGCTCAGGTCGGGAATCGAGCCCAGATCTTTGGATTACAAGGCCAATGCTTTACCTTTTAAGCTAACTGGGTCGACAACTAGCCAGCATATTTCGCTCAGATAACCTTATTGGTAGTAACATCTGGTCTGTCATGTAGACAGCTCAACTCAACAGAATCAATCGCAGATAAAGAAACTCCATTTAGATGATGGATACGTAGATGAATTATTATTTTAACACAATCAAACTGGTTGGTAAAGTTATCATAAGAATTGAATATTTTTCCAACAGAGTGAATATTTTTGAATATTTTTCCAACTCAGTTGGAAAAATATTCAATTCGTATGATAACTTTACCAATCAGTCTGATTGTGTTAAAATAATAATTGAAAAACTATTGGTTTTAATAAATATCATGTTCGAGATTAACTTGCTATAACTCCGATTAATAGACTGAAGCAAAAATTTAAGATAAAGGTCAAAGTTGGTTAGTATTGAAGTAATAATATTGAAGTATTAAAATTTGTAACTACTTTTTGAAATATTAAAATGTATGAGATAGAAAAAAAGTTTTGGGATTGGCACATCCCACTAGTTAACATAATGTGCAAGAAGAGAGAAAAGTAAAACATTATTTAAACTAATCTAGTGAGGAATTCTAATTTTCTTGTACTTTTCCATTATACCAACACCATACCAAAATGTATTCTAATGCGCCTTTTATTTTAATACTGACTCTGCAAATGACTTTTAATGCAAACCATGCCAAACATTGTGACTCGCTATTTATTGAACCTGGATCGTTTTTTTATTATTATTATCATTATTAATCAATCGTAATCACGCAAAACCGTAATTTGCTATTTTTTGAATCAAAAATACTTTTCATTAGGTTACAACTTGCATTTTTCGCTGACGCTGATATGAATTTTGGCATTTACCTGATGAGGAGGAAGCTGCAATAAAATTGTTTCAGGGCTGTGGAATTATACATAAAGTTTTTTTTTGTGAGAAGTCGGCTACGAACATTTCGCAGTAAGTCACAAATATAATTCTGTTGATCCTAATACTGGATTGGATGTGTTGAGAGAATCGAGGGCAACGCAAAATGACGTTATAAAAACACTGTTTGTCATTATTTATAATCCTATTTCATAGAGTTCATGTGGTGACGTGGCGCCTTTTTTCAGAAAGTAAAATAATTACTCCAATGCCAAGAGAATTTACATTTTCATGCTTGCAGCTTAAAGTGATATTTATTTTATTATTTAAGTGTGAAAAATGTACATGAAAGGGATAAAAAATTCAAAAATTAAATTAAATTCGAAAATCCGAAGTCTCATTTTCCTAACTTTAAATCTCATTCTAAAACCCGTTTCACTCCTCATAACTTTGTTTCTCACCGCAACCTTTATTATGTTCATCATTAAAATCAGGGAGTAACTTAAGATAAAAAATGCTGACGTTTGGACAATCTCTTTCGTTTGTGGTTAGAGTTGTACATCGCAGATCCGGGAAATTGTGCGGATCTTCACCAGGATCTCAATCAACAGCTAATTAACCAATTAAAGTAAATGGTCCTATCAAATTGACACTTTCGCCCCCTGCTGGAAATCGTCTCTAGGAAAACACTCCATCAGGCTTACAGCTTGGAACTACGGGTTCGGGTTTCCATTTCCCTGCTGGAAAATATTGCAAGCCCCAATATATTAGCAAGAACGTGCGTGAAAAAGCTTAGATTTTGCACATTTGAAATGCCTGCACAACCTAGGACCACGTAACTCTAAAAAATAATCGTAAATGGCTCGCGGGACCTCCGATCGAACTCGCAAAGATGATTGTAAGACGTAGCGGCTTAATAAACGAGTTCTGTGTGTGTGTGTGTGTCTGTCTGTTCGCGATGGCTAGCGAAATCTACCGCAGGTAAAACTGAAAATTTGGGTAAGGATAGTCCAAGACAGGTCCTGATGCACCTGAGGCTCACATTTTTAATTTTTTAAGCCCCGGGCCCCTTTAAGTTTTTATGCCTTAAATGGTTAATAACTTGCCCCCTTTTTATCCGATTTTCCTCGTTTTGGAGACAGATTCTCCATTTAGTTATTCCCCCATTTCTACATTCCAGTTAAGACCCTGGCCCCCCGGACAGGACCCCTTGAAGTTTTTGTGCCCTAAATTGTTAATAAATCGCCCCCTTTAAATCCGATCTTCATTTTTGGGCTCTTTTTCCATTTAGTTATTCTCTTGTTCTACATTATAGTTAAGACCCTAGAGGCCTTTAGGGCCCAGTCTGGGACCTGTTGAATTTTATGTGAGCCATGCATTTCTAACCCCTTAATTATGCCACCCTCTCAATACATAACTTTAAAAAAAGTTGAGTCTTTGACTCATCTGCCCGTAACAACACCCTCATATTTTTATTGGGGCCTTTTTTTAAGCATTTCCCTCCATTTTTTGCTGATTTCTTTAAAATTTTGTTCTAAAGATTAATTCTTATCCTATGCTCAATTTCGACTAATTTACGATTTAAAGAATTAAGTATAAAGACTCTTTAAAGAGCCTTGCTCTCAACTATCAGTTGGTCCCTTTTGGGCCCTCTATTATAGTTCCCTTAAAAACAGTCCTATTCATTCACTAGCTTTTTATTCTAACAACTTGTTATGTCCCCTAATTAGGGGTCGAACTTTAAAAAATCAATGTCCAATTCATGTATTGCCTCCGGGAATACATATACAGTGAAATACGCCTAACACGAAATTGAGGAGGCGGGAAATTTTTTTCGTGTAAAAGAATTTCGCGTTAAAAGATTCCCCCCCCCCCAAAAAAGAACAAAACTCACAAATGTTTTCGACGTCGTTAAATTTTATTTCGATTTCCTGTTAAACTACTAGTAGTAGGTTGCATTCATTAGAATAAAAAGCAAGTTAAAAAAATATTGATTTTTTTTAGAAAAATTTAGATATCTTTTTTTGAAGTGTCTTTTTCAGCATTCTGAAATCTAGCTTGTTTGAATCAAATAAGCAAAGCTGTCTCTAAATATTCGTGCTTAGCGGTTCTCATACGTTTTCTCTCTGTCTTAAACATACCGCGCTCAAACATTAACGTAATGGGATACCTGTTTTTAATTATCGTTGATAAAGTAGAATTGGCAATATTAGATGTAAATTTCCAACTGGGCGAAAAATGTCCGGACCAGGATTCGAGGACCAGGAATAATTGTGTGAAAATTAATCTAGTGTAGAATTGGCAATGTCAAATTCTTTGCAGATTTCTGTTTTCGTCCTTCTTTTTCCCAGCTAAAGTGAGGGACATGCCAGGAAAGAACCCCGATTTATTGAAGCTTTTAAGAAAAAAAAAAATACATTCTTTTATAATGACATTACAATTTCGGATTTTACATATAGAATTTTGAATGCCATGATTCCAAAGGTATGCATTTTTAAATTATTGACATTAACAATATTTTTGAATATACATGAAATAATAAATAAATTCATTCAGTTCATAAAGTTTCTTTAGCTTTCAACTTTCAGTTTAAATTTATAAACAGCCGAATCTAAGTATATTATCGCACAGATGAGAAATTATTCTTGAAGTTGTTAAAGAAGTTTTAGGAGGAACAATGATCTACTGTCTAAAGTTAGCACTTCTTTTATAATAATTGAGAAATTCTTGTATCATAAAAAGGTTTTTATGAAGTTCTTCTTAAATATGTTTTATATATAACTGAAGTTTCAAATGCTACTAGATATTTGAATGCTTTATAAATAAATTATCAGTGATTGTAGTATTTTCAAGGTCTTGATTGTCTTAATAGCTTTTTATTAGTAAATAGATAGATGAATAAAATATATGGTAAGAAATTAATTATTATGCTTGGTTTTGAAATCTTAATCAATAGACCCTTTTAACTGATACCTAGTGGTTGTGTGTAGGATTTGTTATTATAGGAAAATGTTTCATAATCTATGCTTGACGCATGATTCTTCTTTCTTGATTCATTCTTAGATTTTAATAATTTTTGTGTAGAAAAATTACATCATAGCATTCTGAAATTCAGTACCTACACATTCTTTGCGGATATCTGTTTTAAAGAAAGCGTACCATAATAAATGCGTAATGCATAATTTTTCTTTCATTCTTTAACTTTGTTTAAACTAAAAAAGTTTTAAAATTTTATAAAATCTATCTACAAATAAAGTGAATTAATTGGCTTTAGACAAAAAAAAAAATCGTATTAATATTTAAAAAGTAACTTAACTAATGAATTTCTATTTTTGAGTTTTAGAAATAATTTTTATTTCTTAGCATTTTACCGAATTAATTATTTCAGTATATCTTTTTAAACTTTTTTCTACTTGTATCAGACGTTTTAACATTAAAAAACTAACAGTCATTAAATTTAAGTTCAGTCCACAAACATTACAAACAAAAATAATTTTTATTACTCTGAAAGCTATAAACTTTTCAATAAAGAGAGAAATATGTAAATTTTATTTTAAATGGTGACTGGTTTTTAATGACAATCAAGTACGTAATGCCCACTAAATGGGTACTCATAAAAAGTTCTTTTTCGAGAGAAAAATAGTCATACAAATAATTTTCTAATGGTAAAAACGTCAATAAATAATTGCTATAAAAAATAAAAACAGCGTGTTTAAAGAAGATTAACAAATGAATAATTGAAAATCTATATTACGTTTTTTCCGTTTCTTAGAATTAAATGAAAAACTCTTGTTTTTATACCTTGTTTTTATTTTATTAAAGAATGAGATATTTCATTGGTTTATTCGCTTTGCTATTCATATTTTCCCCCCTTACAACTTTGTGCATTGTTTATTTAAATGTAGGTGTACATATAACATTTAGATAGCATAATTCAGAATTATAATAATTAAAATAGGAACATTTCTATTCGAAAATAATGGTGCTCAAAATACGGGATTCTTGGCTGGTATGCATGTCGGAAATATAGAGTTCTCGAACTCTGATTTTGAGTACACAGTAAAAAATAACGGTGAAAATTACAGCAAAAAACACCGTTATTATTTCCCGAAAACTAAAAAACACACTTCACAGCCTTTTTTGCTGTTTTTTCTGTCTTTTTTCAAAGCGCCCTCTACTGGCCGAATCGCGAAAGATTCGTATTGGAATATAAACATCACAGATTACTCTATTATAAACATTTCGATTTCAAAAATAAGCATCCTGGACAAGAATCAAGTCGAAAAGATATCAATTTTCAGTATCATTATTGAATTCCCCCCCCCCCCCCCCCTCATCCCGCTCTTTTGAAAAAGCCAAAAAAAAAAAATGTTTTACTGGAAGGTTTCTTGGTCTCTGCGCTTGCGTCGTTGAACGATGTCCACTCCTCTGCTGGGAGGCTTGAGACGAAGACGAAAGAAACAGAACAGCCAGTGTCAGGCTCAGGCAGCCATAGTCCCATATTGTTCGTGAAAATGCAAGTATACCTATGAATCTGCTAAAGACGAAAAGGTAAGTGCTGGCTCTATTTTCTCTTCTGGTGTCACTTAAATATTTTATCTTTTTTAAAATTGATCATGTGAAACAAACATATGCAACTTTTATCGGTAGTCACATGTGAGCGAAACGTGCTAGGCAAAAAGGATTTCTGTATTATTAAAAAATCCTATAAAGATAATAATATAAGATTTTTTTTAATTTATTGACATTCATATGTATTATTATAATGCTTTACTGATTTGAGCTATTTAATTAAAATGACAATTACATATTTTAACGGCAACACCATAATATTAAAAGAAAAGTGTTGCAATGCATAGCTAGGGGTAGAGGGGTGCACGGGCCGAAATTTGAAAGCCCGGACACGCCCCGATACAAAAATTAAAAGTTCGGCTCGTCCGCGGCCAAAAATTCTTATCTTTTTTATTTTTTTTTTTCATGTTTATAATACGAATTTTTATAGAAGTGCCATGGCCTGCAATATTTATTTTTTTAAAGAAATCTCTATTTGTTGTATGTAAGCGTTTCAATTATTAATAATATTGTATATTGTTTAATCCATATTCCATGCATTGAAGCAGGGTTTTCAAAAACCGGGTTTTTTTTTTTTTTTAATCATTTCTTTTCTTATTACATATACATGCATATTTATTGATAAAACAGACATTGTTGGCTATATAAGTAGTATAACTTCATTTGAAAATAATTTAAATTTAGTAATTACAGTTAATTTATGTAGAAAATTGAAAAAATTCATATTTTAATTTAAACAGTATCAGTAAACAGTTGGGTTCAAAGAACAAACTGCTCTACACTGTGAAACATTGATACCCTGATAATCTTTATAAACAATCTTTTGATTACTAGTAATAAACATTTGATGTAGTTTGGTGAATATAAAATTCTTTTTCACAGTTATTCAAAAAAATAATTTCAAATACTTCTTGGGGTTGACAATTTGAGTAACAATTCCGAGTCCACATTTTTGGTCATAAGATTCAGCTGATAACAGGGGAAAAAAATATTATATAGATTGGTATTATTAAAGTGCTATAACTAGCACCCAATTTTTGATTACTCTCTCATTCTACTTCATATTTTGATTTTACTTCTTAAAGGTAATTTCCCCAATCAGGAAAAATTTCTTTTACAGCTTGACCAAAATCTTAAAGATCTTCGTTTATGTGCAGTTATGTGGCTCCATATTCAAAATCACCATGCGTGTTTTGACAGATTGCTTTAAGTATTCTCCATTTTTTAAAAATAAAAATATTTTATACTAAATATTGAATATTTTAAATCTATTTTATCTTTGAAAATTTCACATGTTTTAAAACTTTTTCTTTAGAGCGATAGATATGTTTGTCAACACATACTAATTTTCATCCTATACTTGTAAACATGACCTAGACCCACTATATCTAATGCTCATTGCTGAAATAAAGTGTTAAAATTAGAATTTTTATATATCCGATAATTTGAAACATTTAAATTATAAAGAAAGAGAAAATGTCATTAGATTTCTTTTAAAAAAACCAGTTCGTTTAAACCGTGGTTAAAACCGATTTGGTTTAAACATGAAAGCGATTTGGAATCAAACTGTGTTTTCCATTTTTTGATCCATCAATTACCTATTGAGCTATAAAGAGATTTTGATCATGTGACAAACACGTTTTTTCACCTTTTTCAGAGTGGTTTCTTCTTTCGTGTGGAAATTCAGTTCAAAACGCTCACTTTGACACTATTTTCTGAAAAATCTATTGCGTTTGCAAAAAAAAAAAAAAAAAACAAAAAAAAAAACAGAAAAAACAGTGCAATTACATAGTTTCTGAACAACATCTGCTAGTTTCATGCATTTCTGAACAAAAATAAATTAAAACTTAGGTCAGAAAGTTGCCATTTTGGATTTAACAAAGCCTTAATGACAAAATATAACATATCAAAATGGAAACAAGAAATTAGAAAAGATGTTTTATTTGAGGAGAGTGGTACATAAGTGTATAAAAAATAGAGTATTTAAACAAAAAAAAAAAAAAAATTCTCAAAATAAAATTTTGAAAAGCTTGTTGCTGCGCATATTCATGCATATGCTATTCATAATGTTTTTAATAGTGAGAAATGGTGGTGTTTATTAATATGACTATGTATAATTTTAAATGTTTGCTAGAAATAAAATAAGACTTGTATATTAATAGCTCTTAAAATTAAGTAATAAAACATAACTAAGTAACCATTTTCCTCTTTAATTTTATAAAGCAGTAAAAATAAAAAAATTGGCAGTTGGTTGGTATGGCCCTTTTAAAATGTAACAGACATATTTGCAATTCTGAATACAAATCACTAGCAAAATCATCTAAGTTTTATTCCAGTATTATGTCCTCATTATTGAGAAATTGGGTTACTTATTAAACTGTAAATCAATTAAATGTCATTAAAACTAATTAAAAACACTTTAAAATTACAATGCTTTATTGTATAAAAGCCAATTATGGCCAAAAAAAGCCGGTTAAAACCAATAAAAGCCACCGGCCTGGCTTTTTTTAATTTTAGCCGGCTTTTTTGTAACTCTGCCTCCCTCTCTTTAAAGTGATAATGTTATATATGTACAGCCCCTTACTTTTCAGTAGATCAGATTCAGCTGACATTGTAAACATTTTCATCCATCAACCGAGAAGAATAATTAAGAAAATGATTAAAAAAAATATAGGACACTACAGTGGACCACTTTTGCATTTTTCATTTTTTTTCTCTTTAACGAAAAGTCCAGTCCGCCTGAAAATTTTGAACATTCCTGAAACATTTTTACATGCCTCAGAATTTTTTTTCGAACATAGTTTCAAATACAATTAAGAAAAAAAAATTGTATACGTTCATTAAGTATTATTGAAATAATATATAAATTTATTTTTTATTAATTCAATTCCTTTTTATTTCCCCTTTACCCCCAAAATAACATAATAATGCAAATTTGCAAGTTGTAACATCAAACAAAACAGAAAAATTATCCAAAAAAATTATATTTTTTAAATAATAGATTAAGATACAGGAACAATTGCAAATAAGGTAAAGTTATTAAAAACAAGTAAAATAAAGTCATTTTCATTAAAATTTGAAAATGAAACTCCAAAATACTTATGAACCTGAAATTTTCTGAAAATTCTTTTGGATCCAAAGGCAATTTTACAACAACGCTGATATAAACAACAGAAAATAACCATTAAGTTTTGATTCCAAATTTGTTTTATTTTACGTGTAAAATGAGTAATAAAATTTCAGAACCTGTGAGGGATTCTTTTAGTAATAACAGGCTACAGTCAATAAGATATTTTGATATTTTTCCGTTATACAGACACCATGCCAAAAAGTATGCTAATGTGCCAATAAATGTTTAGTGCAATGCTAAAAGATATTTGTAATTTTATGCCAGCAGTTTAATATGAGTTTTATTTTATTACTTTATTGCATAAAAGTTATTTGTTCACTTATTTTCAGTATATATTTGTGATTTATTAAAACAGTTCGTAAATGTCTGTAATTTTCAAATGTTATATTTTTAAAATGCTCACTTTACTATCGACAATGTTTTTTTATTTTTCAAATGTTTCAATTCACATGATATTGGTTTTGCGCCAACTATTATGCTTGGTGACAGTGGTATCCATATAACGGAAAAGTACCTATATTTTTTAAAAGCAGTAATTACAAACCAAAATATTTCTTACTATGTTAAATAGACATTTTTCTATGTTTACTTTATTTTACAGTTAAATAATTACTTAGTTAAATTATTATTTCGTTAAATTAATATCCTTGTTTAGAAAAACTAAATTGGCTTATCTACAAAATACATAAGAATAGAATATGTAGTAAGAACGTCACATGCTAGTGTTGCATTTAAAATCAAATGTGATGTCACACTTTTGTATTATTGGCATTATATCCTATAATTCTGCGATACTCTTTTATTGTTAAATTTGCATTTGATAAAGCTTATTTTTTGCCGAATTAAAAATCGGTTTAAAAATATTTTTGTTGTTGTAAACTGCCATTTGTTCATAATTTAATAAGTTAATGCAAATTATTAAAAACCCTTTTTTCCTTTTTTAGAATTTAAATATTTCTTTCCTTTTATTAAAATTTGATTTTACAGCAGACTCCCTCAAATCTGGCAAATCTTAAAATTTGCAAACATCTAGAATCTGCTCATCATTGCAGATCTAAACATTGAAACTTACAGTTAATATTTGGGTGAAAAATTTAAGGTTCTTTTAATTTTTATATCATTTAATATATAATTTTGGTCAATATGAAATTTTTTTGAAAAAATCTTGTTTTTGAGAACAGTGCCGCGGTGCATGTTCCGAGGCAACTCCCGCACTCCCCGTTCATCCTACATCATAATGTCATGTATCCTATTTATTGCAAACTTTGCTTACTTTCTGATTTTCTAGATACTTTAAAAACTTTTTTTTTTGGGGGGGGGGGGGGGGGATTTTGGTGGGAAGTTAAAAATTTGGATTCAGCGCCCAAAAAACTTAAGTAAACCTTATAAAGGAAAGTTCAGAGGGGAGACGGGACAGCGAACGTAAATGATGTGAGTGGTTAAGTGAAATTGCGCAACTTAGTCCATGCAGTTCCGAAGCAGGTCCCCTCCCCCATTCATCATACGTCTTAATGTCATATATCTTATTTGTTGCAAATTTTGTCTGTTTTCTGAATTTCTATATACTTTTCCTAAAAGAATAAAAAAAATGATTTTATGAATAAAAACCTCTTTTGGGGAAGCATTTTACCAAAATTTAGTGGGGTTGCCAGGGGAAATTTGGGTGGGAAGTTACAAATTCGGATTCAGCAACTCAAAAAACATAAAGTAAGTCGATTTCCAGAACTACCATTAAGCGCAAAAGGCATTTTGTAAAACGCTGACATACACACACAAAAAAACTACTAGCAAATTTTGCACTTTTATCCTGATCGAATGATGAATTTTGCATTTTTGTCCAACGATCGATTTACGATTATCGTAATATTTCATGTTTTCCCCTCTGTTAACTGCCGAATTTCGTGTTTTTTTTTTCTCGAACTTGATTGTTGAATATTGCGAATTTTTTATTCGCAACATGATAGAAGAAATTTGAGATTTTCCACAATTCACTGACAAATTTAGTGTTTTTTAACTGCAACCGATAGGTGAATTTTGCGATATTTTTCTTAGACTGATTGGCAAAAATCAGTTTTTTTTTCACACGACTAATCCACGAATTTATTGGTTTTTTTTTTTTTTTTACCGACTCATTGGTGATTGTTCTAGCTTTTTTCTGCGACCAATTGGAAAAAATCACGGATTTTTTTCCGCAACTAATCGAAGAATTTAGCGATTTTTTATTTATTTATTTTTTTTTTAACCATCTTCTGACAATTTTAGTTTTTTTACACGTGATTGGTAGGCAAATCTAGTTATATTTTCTTTTTGCCGATTGGGAAATTTTTTCTCTTTTTTTTCTTTTGGCTGATTGGATTGACGAATTTCCAATTTTTTTTCCCAACGATCCACTAATAGTCCAGGCAATAGAGACCGTATAGGGGCTCTACCTAGCAAAGTTCATGGTAGTTCTGGAAAAAGGCTTACTATATGTTTTTTGTGTCGCTGAATCTGAATTTGTAACTTCCCTCCAAAATTTCTCCCGGCAACCCCCCCCCCTTAAATTTTGGTAAAATGCCCCCAAAAAGGTTTTTATTAAAAAAATCATTTTTATTGTTTTAGAGAAAAAGTATCTAGAAATTCAGAAAGTAGACAAAATTTGCAACAAATTAGATGTATGACATTATGACTTAGGATGAAGGGGAAGGGGGGATCTGCCTCGGAACATGTGCGCGGTGCTGCGTGAACTAAGTTGCGCAATTCCACTTAACCACCCACGCGTTTACATTCACCCTCTCATTTCCCCTCTGAACTTTCTCTATAAGGTTTAAGTTTTTTGGGTCGCTGAATCTGAATTTTTAACTTCCCTCCTGAAAATCCCCCAAATAATTGTTTTTAACTTAAATTTCTTATTGTTTTAGGGGAAAAACATTACGAAATTCAAAAACTAGACAAAATTTTCAACAAATAGGATATATGATATGACGTAGGATGAACGGAGAGGGCTGTCTCTGAACATGCACTGCGGCGCTACATGCACTAAGTTATGAAGTCAGGCAATAGAGGATTTACCTGGAAAAATTAATACTAGTTCTGGATTTCGACTCACTTTATGTTTTTGGGGTCGCTGAATCCGAATTTGTAACTTCTCACCAAAATTTTACCCGGCAACCCACCAAAAAATTGATTTTTTGAAAAAATTTGGTTTTTGAGAAAAGCGCGCGGGGCAACTTCCGAGGCAGCCCCCTCTCTCCTCGTTTATCCTACGCCATAATGTCATATATCCTATTTGTTGCAAATTTTGTCTAGTTTCTGAATTTCGTAATGCTTTCCCCCTAAAATAATAAGAAATTTAAGTTAATAACAACTATTTCGGGGGGGGGGGGAATTTTGGGGGTAAGTTAAAAATTCACATTCAGCGAGCCAAAAAACTTAAAGTAAACCTTATAAGGAACTTTGTCGTTTTTTTTTCATCCGATTGACAAAAATTGTGTTTTTTCCGACTTTCTACTAACAAATTTCGCATTTTTTCTCTTGACCGATTGGAGAATTTTGTGAAATTTTCCTTGTACCAATAAGCAAATTTTGCAGAAACTTCTTGCAACCAATTGGAGAAAATCGTGCATTTTTCCTGCTACTTAATCGATGAATTTCATGTATTCTTACAAACAACCGTTTGGCATAATCTGCGATATGTTTCTACTGATTGGCAAATTTTTTCCGTCTTTTCTTGCGAACGATTGATAAAAATCAGGCTTTTTTCTGTGACGGACCAATTTCACGTTCTACCTGCGACAGATCAGTGAATTTTGCAATATTTTCTTTCTTTGTTGAAAACTTCGTTGCTTTTTTGCAACCAATTGACTAAATCTCTGGTTTTTTTCCACGACTGATCAACAAATTGCTGATTTTTTCTGACAATTCACTGGTGAATTTCGCATTTTTTTAAACCTATGACCGATTTTTAAATTTCGCAATATTTTTCTTGTACCAATTGACAATTTTTTTTTGTTGCCGATTGGGGGAAATCATGAGGGTTTTTTTCCACTACTGATCGACAAATTTCGCTGTTTCCTCCGAGAATCCACTGATGTGTTTTCCATTTTTTAACTGCGGCCAATTTGCAAATTTCGTGATATTTTCCTTTTACTGTAAGAAATTTTGACTTTTTCTCGTGACCGATTAGAGAAAATCATCGCAGTTTCTTCCAGCGATGCACTGATGAGTTTCGTGGTTTTATTAACTATGACCGATTGGCCAAAATTGAAGATTTTTTTTCTGTGTACTGTTCATTGAATTTTGTATGTTTTTACACAACAGGCTGAAGAATTTCATGATTTGTTCTCCTTGATTGACTGACGAATTGCTTGAGTTTTTCTTGCAACCAATTGATGAATTTCGCAATCTTTTTAAATGAATGATTAAATAATTTTGATTTTTTTTTTTTTTTTTTTTTCCCAGCCATTGAGTGACCAATTTCACAATTTTTCCTTCGATTGAATGGTGAATTTTCTTGAAAATCAGAATTTTAAATGTTCTGCAGAGAAGTCCGTTGTTCTATGACATACGTCACACTTTTAAGCATATTCTGTTTCGGGGGGCTGATACAATATTTCTAATGAAAAAAAGCAGGAAAAGAAAGCACCTTAGTTTTATGATATTCCAAAAAGCTTGATTCTGGTTTTTAAATTAAATTTTTATTTTATGCAATTATTTATTATTAAATTAATAATTTTCTTTATTCTAAGCCTTCATTATGGTTTCCAATGCTTGGAAAATGGGAAAAATGTCTAATTTTGTCAATCAGTCGCAAGATTTGCCAATTGGTCACTAAAAATAGTACAAACTTTGATAATCGGTCACAAGAGAAAATCGCGTAACTTGTCAGTCAATCGCAGGGGAAAAAAATGTAAATTTAGTCATTCGGTTGTGGGAAAATATCGAAATCGGTCAGTTGTGTGAAAAAAAAATTAGAAAATTTGTCCAGCAGTTGCATTTAAAAAAAAAAAAAAAAAAAAAAAAAACTGAGAGTTTTGCCAATAAGTCGTGGGGAAAATATGGAAACTTATTCTGTCGCCAACTGTGTCTGTAACAGGGACACACACAAAAATTCACAGATTGGTCACGAGAAAATATGAAATTTATCGATTGGTTGCAGGAATATATTGCTAAATTTACCAATTGTTCAATATAAAATATCACAAAATTGTATGTTTATAACAGGGAATTTTAAATAAACCAGTTCAAAATATGTTTTTTGAATAGACCATGGGTGTTCTTTTTCAGAATAGTGTACCCTTTTTAAATTAAATTCTTGCCTGATTGTCCTATTTTGCTGGAGTGAGCACAATGGTCGTCATTACTCCACTGATTCTTTTCAATTACCTCTTTCCAACATCAAAATCGAATGTCCAAACACAAACCACATTTAAAAGAAAAAGGGGGGGGGGGTTACTACCATAAACAATGCAGGTGGATTCTTGTTTCTATAATTAGTCTAGTATAGTTTTATGTGAAGGGGTTGTTCACAGTGGTTCGACTCAGTTCAATATCAATACATTTTAAATTATCTTTAAAAGTTTTAACCATGTTTGAAGTAACAGTTTATGAAAGTTTAACTAGAAGTATTATATTAAACAACGAAAAGTAGAATATTTTATTAATGAATAAATTTAATGATTATTATATTATAATTTTATATTTATTTTAGGTTGCAATGTACCAACTGAGTCTACAGTGAAATATACATTTGCCTTGTGCATCATGCATTCTAGTTTCTGGTATGTATATAATAGTTGTAATAATTATCTCAAAATTTGTTTTATAATAAATACACATTGTACGGTGGAATTTTGATAACTTTTTAAAATAAAATGGTTAAACATTTCTTTTTTAAACTCAACTTTTTGCCAAATCCCAAAATAACTTTTAAATTAACAATTTTATTACAGTGAAGTTTTGAATGAGAAAAAAGTAATTGTATATTTTTTTTTTATATCTTTTTATTATTCTATATAGTCCCCACTGGGAACTTTTTAGGTAGATTTCGTAAGAAATACAGTAAACTTCCAATTATCCACCACCCTATAAACTGCCCCCACCCCTTCCTATTTTTTTTTTCTTTTAATCAGACACAAACAACGAAAATTCAAATGCACATAAACCTGAGTGCACTTACCAATATTTTGAATCCTTATTATAGTCATCTTGATATAATTAATTATAAACATTTTTAATCTCAATTCAGTAGACTCCTTCAAATCCGCAACTTTTAAATCCTGCACATCATCACAGATGTAAACAATGAAATTTTCAGTTCAGATGTATGGGCAAAATTATTATTTTTTAAATTTATATCATTCTATATGTATTTTATTTTTAATATGTATTTCTCGATAATATGGCTGAACTCATGTTTTTTTTATGAAGGAAGTTTAAATTTATTCTGAACAAATCTCTTCCAAATTGATGCAGAAAATCTCTGTTAAGTTTGCTAATGGGCAAAATCAAACCAAGGAGGTGGAAATAAGGAGAATTTTTGTGAAAACAGAAAAAAAATCCCATAACTTCTTAATTGTGATACGTATCAAATCAGGTTAAAGTTATTACTTCTAGGAAAATGACCAAAAATTTATGTATGGCAGATTTTTTATGTCATTAAAAATTGCCTCAAGCAGCGGGAAAAAAAAAAAAAAAACCCAGGAATTTGAGAAGAAGTAAATTTCATAACTTCGTCAATTCACAAAATATCAAGTTTGCGTAAATTTATTATAAATCTTCTTAATATTATGTACAGTTTTATATTGACAGGATTTTGATAGGACCAACTCTAACAGGGGGAAAATAAAAAGAAAGAGTGGGGGGGGGGGAAACCATATCTCAGTTAATCCGCCACTAAGGTGATAAAGTATCATTGCAGGGTTGCAAAAAAGCCAGCTAAAATTTAAAAAAGCCACGCCGGTGTCTTTTATTGGTTTTAAACTGCTTTTTTTGGCCAAAATTGGCTTTTATACAGTGAAGCATTTTAATTACAAATGACACATTTTTGTGTTTAATTAGTTTTAAAGGCATTTAATTGAGGTCAGGGTTGCCGGCTTTTAGCCAGGCCAAAAAAAAACCGGCCGGCTTTTTTTGGTTTTAACCACTTTAAAAAAGCCGGCTTTTATTTTTTAAAGTTGGTTTACAGTTAATTTGTTTTAAATTTGGATCAATTAATTTTTATTACACTTATAAATATTTTCTACTAAAAAAAAAATATAGATTTCTATTACTTATTTGTCAAATAAGTAAGTCCAAAATGTGAAGGCATTATGTCTGGAAATATATATATATATATTTAAACATTGAAAATAATATAAGTTAGGCTCCAAACTGGTATTTTGAAATTCTATATTACATAGCTCCACATACACTACACATTTTAAAGATTAATTAATGACAAAATGTAGCACATCAAAATGGAAACATTTGTGTGTGTCCATATGGAGAGATTAAGTTATAAATGTTAAAAGAGAAATTAGAAAGGATATAATATTTGAGGAGAGTGGTACATAAGTGTATAAAAAATAGAGCATTTAAACAAGAAAACAAAATTCTCTAAATAAAATTTTAAAAAGCTTGTTGCTAAGCATATTCATGCATATGCTATTCACAATGTTTTTAATAGTGAGAAATGGTGTTTTTATTAATATGATTATGTATAATTTTAAATGTTTACTAGAAATAAAATAAGACTTGTATATTAATAGCTCTTAAAATTAAGTAATAAAAACATGTAACTAAATAACCATTGTCCTCTTTAATTTTATAAAGCAGTAAAAATGAAAAAATTGGCAGTGAGATATGGCCCTTTTAAAATTTAGCTGACATATTTGCAATTCTGACTTCAAATCACTAGCAAAACATCTAAGTTTTATTCCAGTATTAATGTTCTCATTATTGAGAAATTGGGTTACTTATTAAACTCTAAATCAATTGAATGTCATTAAAACTAATTAAAAACACTTTAAAATGTGTAGTTTATAATTACAATGCTTCATTGTATAAAAGCCAATTATGGCCAAAAAAGGCCAATTTTGGCCAAAAAATAGCCGGTTAAAACCAATAAAAGCCACCGGCTTGACCTTTTTTAATTTTAGCCGGCTTTTTTGCAACCCTGATTGAGGTAGAAATCTACATAACCCAATTTTTCAATTAATGAAGACATTAATATTGGAATAAAAGGTCATACCAATTGCTTTGTCTGGTTTGCACTGACCTTAACCTTTTTTTTCCCCCTTACTGCTTTATATAATTAAAAAGGACAATGGTTGCTTAGTTATATATATTTTATTAACTAATTTTAAGGAATATTAATAATACAAGTCTTATTTTATTTCTCATAAACGTTTATTTAAAATCACACAGTCATTTAATAAAAACATCATTTCTATCTATTAAAACAGTATTATGAATAACATGCATGAATGTGCTGTGCACTATTTTAAATAGCAACTAGCTTTTCAAAATTCTAATGGACCTTATGCACGTGACCTGAAGTCGAGGCTAAAATTAGTCTGCTGGCGGTGTTTAGCGTAGCAGTCTATGGAGTGTGAGTTATTAATGCTTGTTTGTTAAAAATGCTGCAAAAAAATTCTTTGATGCTGCAGCATATACTTAATATATTGTAATCTAAAGTTAAAATGTTGTTCTGTATGCGAGAAAATTCCCTAAGTTTGCAAATTTTCAGTTAAAATGTATGCACTCAACCTGGGTCAAGGCTAAAGTTGTGTGCTTGCGCTGTTTGCGCCTGCGCATACTGGTATTCTGCAGGTGCAGTAACTGGAATAACAGATCATCATACTGCCGTCTCTGGCATCTGACGTCACCTGAATAGGGTCCATTCAACAAGTTTTATTTGGAGATTTTTTTTTTTTTAATATTGTTGTCTTTAATTTATGCACTTACATGAACTAAAATTTCCTCAAATGTTATATCCTTCCTAATTTCTCTTTCAACATTGTTCATTCTACGATTTTAATCTGTCCGTATGGACATATCTGGAATAAGTTACATAACAGCTTAGTAGCAGAACTTTTTACATATATCATTTTTATAAGTTATCATAATATCGATTGCTTATTAATTACTTATTATCGATTGCTTATTATTGCTCAAGTATTATATAAGATAATTCCAGAAACACATAAATTCAGAACTTTTGCAATAATTTATAGAAAATACTGGAGCTAAAGAAGAATGAAAGAATGACATCATCTGAACGTTTCTTGTAAAACAATGTATAAGAGAAAAAGAACCAATTGGTATAAAATGTTAAGCACAGCAAGAGCTTCTTCGGTAAAAGTTGAATTAAGGTTTTTTTTATTTTTGAACTCATGTACACCAAATGAAAATTGTTACGGATTAAAAAGGCTATTTGAAGGCAAAGCTATTTCAAACTGAATGCTGAGAATCCCCACTGAGTGCTAATAATGCTATGCTGTTTAATGTTTTGAGGATTTCATATATAACTGGCTATTCCTTATATTTACTCCGTATGTGTGTATGAATGGGTAACTAATGAAATTATTTGCAACTTTGTAATTACCATATATACTTGCATATAGGTCGACTCGCATATAAGTCGACCCCCTAACTTTCGAATGCAAATTCTGCAAAAAATCAAAAACCCGCATATAAGTCAACCCCTTAACTTTTTACTTCAATTTTGCGCAAAATCAAACCAAATATTTCACTTGCCTATGCGAAAAAGTAATAAGTAAATAAAAATAAATCATTGAAAATTTTTTTAATGATAAATTATTATTATTTGTACATTTTCTGTAATATTTTATTATTCATACACATAAAAAGTCAGAATTTTGCAGTATTTGAAGTTTTATGTTTTAATTGACTCGCGTATAAGTTGACATCCCAAATTTACTTGTCAGAAATTCCTCGACTTATATGAGAGTATGTATGGTACTTACTATTCTCCCTAGGCCAATTATGTAAGACGCCACAACTGCCCCTTTTGAAATTGGCAAAATGGACCCTCCTGCCTCTTAAAAAAATAATGAAATTCACCTGTAGTAGACAGAGATTTCTTGTAAAAATAATTCCAAAATCCACAGTATTTCTAAATCTATGTGCTCAAGATCTTACAAAAGTGATAGAACATTATTTCTTTAGAAAAAAGTTAAAACATGTTGTTATTCAATTGTATTTTTTAATTTGTAATTCATAAAATTATTAAAATTTATAACACTTTATTTATCATACTAAGAAACTATATACTTTTTTATTTATATAATTACTAACAGAACACATTACTGATATATTTCCACATGAAATATTGTCCTTTTTTGAAACTTGCATCCTACCCCCTTTTCTTTCTAGGAGGAATACTGAATTATTATCATTTAGTAATTAAAGCATAGAAAGGTAGTATGTTCATAATTGCAGAGTTTAATAATTTTTAATCTTAAGGTTAACAATTTAATATTACTCACAGTTAATAATTTTAATAAATGTATCTCTAGTATTAAATTAGTTTTACATAAGTATTACAAAATATTAATGTTTATAACATTGTATGCTACTAATGACTGAAACTACTAATTTGCATCTATTGTAATTTCTGTAATTATTAACTAATAATTATAATTCTATTAATTAAAGTGTAAAAATATGGATTATGTTAGACTTTTGATTGTTTTGGAAACCTAAAACTCTTAGTAGCTATTCAGTATTTGAATGCTAGGAAAAAAATCATAAAAATCCGTTTTAAATTAAAAAAAATCTGATTTTTTCTTTTATTTAAAAAACAAAAAAAATCATTTTTTTTTACACCCTACTGAGCAGTTTGAATTTTTCTCATACAATCACATCATTTTTTGTGTGTCTAAATCAGAATAGTTTTTTTTTTTTTTTTTTCATTTAAGAATTAAAATTGCTTCATAAATGCATCCAATTTGCAGTTGAGAAAATCATTGCATAAAAAAAATAAAGAAAATATATTATCCTGAATTTATTGGCTATAAATAAATATCCAACAATATTTGGGCAATTACTGTTCAGTATTAGATAACTGAAGAACACAGTCGAAAGACCAAATATTCATTATATCCCAAAAGTAATACTAAATCTTTAAGAATATACCATATGTATCTAGGAATCTTACCCTTTTTTTTTTTCTTTTTTTTTCAGATGCATAATGAATTTTAATCTCAACAGAGGAAAAGAGCAACAAAAGAATTGTGTAGCAGATTGAATATTGTACAAGTGTGTCACAAGTGTCCCCGTTAAATTATATAACTGGATTATGAGTTGTAATTGATGTACTTGTAATCTTGTAAAAATTAAACTTCTTCAATTTCAATTTTCATGTTTTTTTTTATATTATTTAATTCCAATTATCTTTCAGACATATTTCTAATGCAAATTGTTTTCTTATTTCTTGCAACGAAATAAATCCAAGAACATAATACATATCAATGGGCCTTATGATCTTAATTTTGGTATGCCTCACACATATTGTACATTGCTCAGATTGGACGTTTAAGATATCTTAGACCGCCTTTTTTTTTTTTAAGGCTGTACTGTCTTGTAATTGAATGCCTGTTCACATCTCAAAACTCATCTACGACATCTGTGAATGTCACTGTGTCTGAGATTTGAACGAATGCAAAGTATGCATAAAATAAAACCAACAGCCAGTCAGTTAAACTGGAGCTTTATAGCCAGAGTGAGTGGTAGTGCCTGTATCTAACTGAAGAAAAATTACTCGCTGAGATAGTTTATGGATCTTCCCCAGAGATTTTGGCGATCTAAGATATTTTAAATATCCGATCTGAACAGGGTATAAGCATACATTCAAAAAAGAATATTCCTATGACCCTGATGTGGCATGTTTTATCTAAAACAAATTTATGTCAATTTTACTATGTTCAACATTTTTTTTTTTCAACCAATAACAGTGATAGCACTAGCAGTGCCAACCAACCATTATTATTATTATTTAACTATGCTCGAACAATACAAGTCTTTGGATGAATTTAATAAATCATTTTCATTTTTCAAGATTTAATGTAACTTTTTCATATTTCAATAAACTTTTAATGGAAACAAAGCTTATCCACAACTGTTTCATTATCAAGATTTTATTGTATGAAGCTTTGCTGTTAATAGAAAAATTGAAAGTACCTTTTTCTTTTTTAAAGTTTAGCTCCAAGATAATTTTATTACTAAACTTATGTATACATGTCTACAATTATACTTATTATATATATAGCAAACTGACAAGCAGAAGCTTCATAAATCCGTGATCGTTTTATGTATCTTAGATAAATTATGAATGAGGAATATAGTATCCATTCAACTTTAAAATGTGATAATTTTTTTTAATTTTGCCTCTATTCCTCGAAAAAATCTTATTCAAATTAAATTTATTTACAAAAAAAAAAAAAAAAGTTTACTGTATAGCATAACTATTTAATTTTAAAACAAATTATGTTTCAGATGAAAAGAAATCTGTTTCACATTTTACTACTTATCAGAAATTTAATCAGCTTCATATATTAGAAACTGCATATGAAACTAGATTAGAAAATAAAGTAGAAAAATGTTTCTTAGACAGTTGAATTAAAGAGAAAAAGTAGAATGGAGTAAAACTTATAAAAATGGAATATCTAAATGGATTGGTCAGAAATTCCACTTCAAAGAGGTATAATTGTACTACTTTATTGTATGACTATTTTTCTGTTATGAAAATTTTCCATTTTTGCAGGTTTTACTTTACTGTATTTGATAAAAAGGGGTACTTTTCTGTTAGCTGGGTGCCAATGATATTTCGCCAAGTATTGCTTCATTTGGCAGTTGGTGATATAAGTAATGAAATTACTGTAACAGCTGGTAGTTTAGTATAATACAGTAATTAAATATTTGATATATGGTGTTTGGCAATTGGTGTTGCCCAACTAACAGAAAACTTGCCATTAAAAAAACATTAAAACCTACTTGTCAGTGGAATATTTGGAAAGAATCCATCGGAGCTTTTTGGGGGGTAGACAGCCCTGGTTTATAGATTTTTTTTTTTTTTTTTTTTTTTTTTTTAAATCTTAAAGCTAGTCTAAAAAGGGACCCATAAATCTAAAGAAGCCCAAGGCATAATTCATTAAGGCTCCTGTCCCATCAGCAAAAACACTTTCAAGCTAATGCTAAACCTTTTGGAAAGGTTATAATCTCATTTGCATTTTGATATTTTTATTATTATTTTTTTTTATAGTTGATGTCGATTCCCACATCTGCCCTTTTTTACTGTTTTGATTACAGGTATTTTTCAATGAAGTTACTTAAACTTTCAGAACCAGTTTCGAAAATAAGTGTGTCATCTAAAAAAAAAAAACTACAATCCAAATCGAAAAAGTAAAACAAAAGTTTGTTTTTGGTGGGGGGGGGGGGGGGGAGGGGTGAGAAACAGATGTAGGGATCAACATCAGCTATCAAATGGAAATCCATAGGTTCAGTAAGTGTCTTCGCCTGACAGGATGGGAGACTTAAAGCTCCTTTCTTATAGTTTTTTTTTTTTTTTTTTTTTTTTTTTTTAATGCCAGCAGTTTAGAGTGGGTATTTTAAAGATTTGTTTTTCTAAAATTTATGAGCTCTAGTACCACTGTCCTATTTGGCCGATGATTTAATGGGGCCATGATAATAAGCAAATAAAATTTTGCTTGCCATATCATTTAAAGGCTGTGAAGTTTTGTATGCCACTATTACCATATGGAAGTTTTTCTTATTCAATTACAGAAATTCCGATATTATATCGGGAAAAAAATATATTTAGAAAATAATGATGTTATTAAAGTATTTTGTACATTCTTCATGGTATGTCTGTATGCGGCTTGTTACAAAGTTGTTGAAAATAAAGGCGTAAAATATCACAGCCTTCGTGCAAAATTTACGAATATGCTGTTTAAAAAAAACTGCTGTAGTAAATTAACAGCAAAAAATTATGTAAAACCTAAAAAATAAAGCTGGTGATGAATTAATAGTAAAAAGTACTGAGAATCTACAAATTTCTGTACAATCAAAAAACAATTTTATGTTGAATAGCAAAAAATGCTGAAAATCTTACAAAAGTACTGTAAAATCTAAAAAACAAAATTTGTTAAATAACAGCAAAAAAATACTGAAAATCTACAAAAGTACCGTAAAATCTAAAAAACAAAATTTGTTAAATTAACAGCAAAAAATGCTGACAGTTTACAAAACTACCGTAAAATCTAAAAAACAAAATTTGTTAAATTAACAGCAAAAAATGCTGAGAGTTTACAAAACTACCGTAATATCTAAAAAACAAAATTTGTTAAATTAACAGCAAAAAATGCTGAGAGTTTACAAAAGTACTGTAAAATCTAAAATACAAAATTTGTTAAATTAACAGCAAAAAATGCTGAAAATCTACGAAAGTGCTGTAAAATCTAAAAAACAAAACTGCTGTAAAATTAACAGCAAAAAATGCTGAAAATCTACAAGAGTGCTGTAAAATCAAAAAAACAAAATTGCTGTATATTTACGGCAAAATTTGCTGGCACCCATATTGCCAGCATTTTTTGCTGTAAAATTACTGTGATTTTTTTTACAGTGTACAACCTGTGTATATTTGTTAGCGTTTATCATTAAAGCACACGTATAAAAAATAATTTATTATTGGGTTGAGGAACAATTCAGGAGCGTTTTTTTTAAGTTTAAAAATGCAGGAAGAAATAAAACGCAATGGTAAAATGTTTTATTATTTTCTTCTATTTTTAGAAGAAGAAAGTATTGGATTCCTGAAAATTTTCGAATTCCGTTTTTTGATGGATTTGCATGTTTTAGGGGTAATATATCTGGAAAAACATGTTTTTACAAAATGTCTGTCTGTCTGTATGTGACACAAGTTTTACGGGCGTTCTTTTTCAAGACCTAATGCACAGAATTTAATAAAACTTCAGATTCGGTTATTCCTTGATATAAATTAGTGCTGTTTAGTTATTGGTGTAAACCGCCCAAGAGGTGGCGCTGCTATGCTGCATTATTCATGATTATCGCAATAGCTTTATCTCAAGAACTAACGCACGGATTTTCATAAAATTTCAGATTCAGCTAGTCCTTTATATATTTTGGTGCTGACTTGTTTTTGGGGTAAATCGCCCAACAGGATGCGCTGCTATGCTGCATTATTTACGATTATCGCAATAGCTCTAGCTCAAGAATTAATGTAGTAATTTTCACCAGATTTTAGATTAAGTTATTCCTTGATATAAATTAGCGCTATTTAGTTTTTGGTGTAAATCGCCCAAGAGGTGGCGCTGCTATAATGAATTATTCATGATTAGTGCAATAGCTTTATCTCAAGAACTCATGCACTAATTTCCAGAAAACGTCAGATTCAGTTAGTCCATGATATAATTTGGTGCTGATTAGTTTTAGGTGTAAATTGACCATCAGGTGGCGTTGCTATGCAGAATTTTTTACGATTTCCGCCATCGCCCTATCTCAGAAAGTAATGCACGGATTTTCATCAAACTTCAGAATCAGTTAGAAGTTTACATAAGTTGTTGCTGATTAGATTTTGGTTTAAATATCCTAACCGGTTGCGCTTTCATGCTGCATTTTTCAGAAAGTATTCACATGTATGAGATAGAAGAAAGTTTCGGGATTGCCACATCCGATTAGTACTTTTTAACAGGGCATTGTTTTCTCCACAAATCAGTATACTTTGATTTATAATTTTATTGATTTTCGTGTATTTTTAGATCATAATATCAAGTTGACAAAAACCTGGCATTTTCGACGCCATTTGCTTTTAGAATCCTCCGTAGTCTCCAGATTTGATGCCGTCCGATTTTCCTCTCTTTCGTTTGCTTTCGAACGCTTTGCGCTGTATATCGTTGAATAATGATGCAAAAGTGAGGGCTTGGTTTAACGAATTTCTTGAGTGAAAACCAGGAGATTTCTTATCAGAAAACTCAGTGAACGATGGGAGAAAGTGATAAACAACAACTGAGGGTATCTTATGGCATAATTTCTTGCAATGCTTTTGTTTATTAAAAAAATGCTCATGAATTATTCTTCAATTCAATATTTTGTATATCTTTTATCAAGATTACAATTCAAATTGACATTTTGTTCGAATACAAGACAGATAAATTAATTTTTAAATGACTTATTATCTTTCAATTTTTGGTGTGAAACAAGAAATTTTAAAACAAAAAATTAAAGCAACTTAAAAAGACTGTTTCTTTAGCCATGGCTATATAGAAATTGTAGAAAATTACTTATGTATTGACGTTCTTTCTTTTTCCAATTGATGTATTTTATCGAGAGCGGTACTACAGAATTTACTATTTTAACTATTATCCTTAGTAATGTATGTTGTAAATTGCATGTAAATTTAAATGTAAATTACATGTAAATGCAATCTTAGAATATAACCTTAACTGTTATCTACATTCAATTTAATCTATGTTGTATTGCTAGTAGAGTGTCTTTATAATTAAAAGGCGGTGACATACTCTAAATGCGCACAAGTTCTACTGGACTAGAGATACACGTCAACAAACATTATAATTTAGTTAATCGCCGGCTCGCCAACTTTTTGTGTAAAAACTTTCCGATCAATCAAATTTTATTGGTTTTATGTCCCCACTCTCTTATTTATAAAGGCACTCTAACTGCCAACATAGCTCACGTTTGATACGCAGTAGGCAGTCATGTACTAAAACCTTTTATGTGGCCCTGCAAAAAATTACACATCATACCATGGCTATTTTTAGCTTTAAACGTTCCTTGCCATGCTGTGATTGTAGTGTAAATAAGTTACATTCACTTTATGGCCAAAAGTCAACGGACACTTTCGATGTTACAATTTTTGTCAATATTTAGAGAAATACTTGGCGGCTTCTGTAAATTTAAGAATATAAAGAAAACGTTTGACTACATATTTTCAGGGAAGTGTTGGTCACGAGAACAACCAGTGAACCAACAACAAATTGAATAAAAATATGTAATTTGCAATCCCCCTGTAAAACAAAATGCGCTAAAACATCTGTAGTTGTAGTACATGGGTCCTGTTCAACATTTGTCTTCGTTTGTGGAATAATAGCACTTATATTTGTGGAGATATAACAGTTTCTTTAAAAAATTCAAGACATTTCCGTGCGTTTTCTACCTATAGCATGCAAGATTTTCAACCAAATTTAATGCCACTTTCAAGAAACTTAAGACAGTACAGTAGAAAATATATAGTTCAATCTATACTAATATCATAAAGAAGTAAAGGTTGTTTGTTTAAATTCTGAAACTACGATTTCAAAAGTAATGGTGGAAAGTTGATGGCGGAAGACCCTGCTCCAACATAGGTTATATTTTATGTCGGTACCTCTTACCCTTAGGGGTTCAGGTGCAAAAAAGTTATAAAATTGCGATTTTGTGATACTGAAAGGTTTAGAAACTTGAAATTTGATATGGCGTATACTTTAAAGATACAAATGCTCGCTACGGACGGTTTCTATAGAAAAAATCGAAATTTAAAAGGCAAGAAATCAGCAGAAGCCATTCTAAAAACGTTCTAATCTACAATTCCTATGGAATTATTAAGGGCGGAAATTTCAAAATTGACATGGTTGCTACCTTTAAGACGTAAATACACGCATCGAAAAGTAAAAAAAAAAAAAAAAAAAAAAAAATTGTTGATTTTACAGTGTAATATTTGCAACTGGGATGCCAGTATTATACTGTAAAACAAACAGTAATGCACAGTCGTAAAAAATGAATTAAACAGTACATTACTGCTTAACGGTACGTTACTTGTTAATTTTACGGTTTATTACTGTTAATTTTACAGTTTTAAACTGGCGCCTCAGCTGCCAGTATTATATTGTAAAACCAAAAAAATTTCTTTTACAGTGTAGAATCTTGAAATTTGGAAAGGCGGTTACTTTTAAAATAAAAATGCTAGCTAAAAATGGTTTCTAAAAAAAAAAAAAAATGAAATTTAAAAGGGTGTAATGAGCAGAAAGTATGAGCTAAAAACGTTCTAAATTACGATTTTGACAGAATTGTTGAGGATGGAAACTTGAAATTTGACATGCCTCATATCTACTACTTTTAAGACGCAAAGGTCACGCACAAAACAGTTTGTTAAAAAAAAAAAAATCGAAATTAAAAAGGTTGCAGGGTAAATAAATTGCTCTAAAGTTACGATTTTTGCGATGCTCAAAGGACTAAAAACTTTAAATTTGGCATGGCGTTACAAATGCTCGCTAAGCATGATTTTGTAAAAAAAAAAAAAAAAAAAAATCTTAATTTAAAAATGTGAAATAAGCGGAATACGTTCTAAAGTACGATTTATATGGAATTTTACATAATATTTTTTTAATTCATCCGATATTCATTTTAAATTTAGGTGAGATATTTGAAATGCTGACTACAAATAATTAGCAGCTCTATCTATGTGTTATTCCAATATAAACTATTAACGATATTTAAATCTAGTTAACCCTTAAATGCCCGATTTTTCAAAAATCATTGTAATAATGTTTTTCGGCTTTCATTTTTAAATAAATCATGGGAAAAATACTTTAAAAAATCATATTTTCTTTTAAGTGTGGTTTACGGCTAAAAAACAGTTTGTTACTAATCGGCAATACTAATCGGCAATAATTGAAAAAATAATTTTCCTTGATGCAATTCTATAATATTAAACACACAAGAATTTCAGGAACTATAATAAGAAATAAATTTTACTTGCTCACTGCAGAACAAAATAGGATATTCCGCAAGCTTCCAAACAAAACAAAAAGAACAAGTAGCAACAATTGAAAAAATAAATTTATCTTTATTCTTAAACAGCACAAGTGTTGTCATCTACATGTTGAAAATTGATTTTATAATATTTTCAGAATATATTTTATTGGCAACATTAGGCATTATAGCTTCAATATTATTCTAATAGTACAGTAGAGCGCCGATTATCCGAACAAGTTGGGACGGACCCTAGTTCGGATAAATGGACAGATAATTTAACGGATGTTCCTGACTATACTAAAATGTTCCCACGTTATCCACGCTTTAGACTGACAGCACCAGTTAATGCTGACATGTTTAAAAATTGATTTTTGTCTTTTTAATTTTTTTTGTTTACTTTTTATTTTTATTTTCTGAACTCCAGAAATTATAATTTAAGCAAAAGAGCTTTCGATTGTTGCTTCATTTCCGACATTTCAGACATTTTTTTCAATTCTGCCATATCTCGAATTTTTATTAAATACGTTAGTTGAATAGGAACAGTATTCTTCTGCCGTTCGAGCCATTTCATAGCTGTTTCCAAGCATTCAAAGGCTTCGTTATCTGCTGGACCTTGATCATTTTCAGAGCATTCGTTTTCCAATTTTTTTTCGTGTTGAATATCATCCACAATCTCATCATCATTTGAAATTTGATATCCAGATCTAATAGGGTGTTTGGATAATTGAAAGTTCGTTTAAAAAATTATTTGAGAGAAATAGGCTGTTCGGATAATTGGAAGTTCGGTTAAAAAATATTTTTTGAGAGAAATTGGCTGTTCGGATAATTGGAAGTTCGGTTAATTGGAGTTCAGATAATCGGCGCTCTACTGTATTTTAGAGACTAAATTGGGTATGTTGCCGAAAAGCAACACCCGGCATTTAAGGGTTAAAAACACCTAAAAATGTAAAGTTTACAATTTAAATGATTTGCTATATAAAAGCCTATTTTGGTCCAAAAAGACCTATTAAGGTTAAAAAAAAAACAAAACAAAAAAACAAAAAAAAAACAAAAAAAAAAAAAGAAAAAACAAAAAAAAAAAACAGGTATAAACCAATAAACCACCGGCGCTCCGTTGCCTTTTTAAAAACAATTATTTTTAGCCTGGTTTTTGAGACCCTGCAATATAGTAATTTTTTCCCCCTCTGCTACTTATTTATCTGATTTTTTGATCTCAGGCCAAGACAAGGTCGGGCGTGTCAGCTAGTTAGATTATAAATATGTTAAATATTTGATGAAATATTAGAATATTATGATATTTTTAAAACTGCAAATGCGCGAACTATAACAAAACTTTTTTTTTGTTGTTTTAGTAGCCAACTATATAGCGCTACTCATATTAAAAATTTAATTGAATATCGTGAAAATTAAGAATGATATTGGCAATATATTCAGCTGAACTTGCTGCTTTCTATAGGTTGCTGAATGATAAGGGATTTTCTACGAATTGTAATTTTTTAGTAACTGAATTCCAACAAAGATCATACATATTTAATGTATGTTCATGCCTAGCTTTTGTACGAATGCTTCGATTTCTAAAACTTTGTTTTGTTCGAACGTGCTGGTTCTGAAGGCTGTTCGAAGGCGAACTAAAACATCAAATAAAAAATATAAAATGAAAAATAACAATGTGTGGAAAATCGCTAATCTTAATTTTAAAAAGAAACGGAAATATAGTGTCCAATATATCGCCAATATTTTTATGAATTTTCATATTTTTCACGACAGGCTTTTTTCTATGAATTTTCTTATGTAGTTAGTTGACTATTAAATTAAGCAAACAATTTTTTACTTTCTTCTATCTTTACAAGAAGAAAGTATCGGATTCGTGAAAAATTTCGAATTCTGGTTTTCGACGGATTTATACGTTTTAGGAGTCAGAAATCCCGAAAAACATGTTTTTACAAAATGTCTGTCTGAGTCTGTCTGTGGGTTTGTGTGTGACACAAATTTTGTGGGCGTTCTATCTCAAGAACTAATGCACGGAATTGAATAAAAAATTATATTCAGGTAGTCCCTGATATAAATTGGTGCTGATTAGTTCTTGGTGCAAATCGCTCAACAGGTGGCTCTGCTTTGCTGCATTTTTCACAATTTCAGCGATAGCTCTTTCTCAAGACCTAATGCACGGATTTTCATCAAACTTCAGATTCAGTTAGTAATTGACATGAATTGAAGTTTTATACATTTTGGCGTACATCGCTCAACAGGTGGCGCTGCTATGCAAAAATTTTCGCGATTTCCGCAATACCACAATCTAAAGAACTAACGCACGGATTTTCATCAAACTTCAGATTCCGTTAGTCCTTGGTATGAGATGGCGCTGACTACCTTTTGATGTAAATCGCCCAACAGATGGCACTGCTGTACTTCATTTTTCTTGATTAAGTTGTTGCTTATTAGGTTTTGGTACATATTGCCCAACAGGTGGTGCTGCTATGCAGAATTTTTTACGATTTCCGCCATAGACTCATTCCACTCATAAACTAATGCACGGATTTTCACGAAACTTCAGATTCAGTTAGAAGTTGACATAAGTTGTTGCTGATTAGATTCTGGTGTAAATCATCTAACCGGTGGCGCTGCTATGCTGCATTTTTCAGGAAATATTAACATGTATCAGAACTTTTGGGATTGTCACATCTGACTAATTTGTTAGTGTTTCTAGATGCGCAGTTAAATATAATTTCGTACACATAACATTCCATTAAATATGTAACATTTTTATATTCAGATTAAAGTATTTTGTTACCTCTATACTTTATCAAGTTTCTTGAAAGTTGAATTAAATTTGATTGAAACCCTGCATGCTTTAAATAAAAAACATGCGGAATTTTTTTTTAACGTTTTAAAGAAAACTTTTTATCTCCATGAATGTAAATTCTGGCATAAATGAATGTAAATGTTGTACAGCACTCACATAGTCATGTAGTACAGCTACAAATTATTTCGAAAATTTTATTTCACAGGGTGCATAAAAATATAATTTTTCTTCAATATCTTGTTGACTCCGTAATTGCTCTCGATACCAAATCTTCACTAAGAAGGCTTTTTTAAATAGCGAAATCTTTCGAAATTTCTAAAACGGTTTATTATGAAAATGGTTCGTTGTTAAACAAAATATATTATTAACAGAATTACATTTAAACAAACGATAAAAATTTTAAGAACAATAAAAGCTTCCGGTTTTCTTACTGTTTGTTGGTCGTAGTTTTTGACTGTCAAGAATTTCAGTCCTCATCTGTGCTATTGTAGGTATATTGTTGCTGTTAGTATATTAACGTTTACGTTTATTTCAAAATTAGAAATGATCAATGTCTGCTTGAGTTAGAGGACATGAAATGAATGATTTCTCGCTCAGTTTTGTTTTGTGCAGGTCTCCATACGTTTTCTTACTTTGTGCCAAAATTAATCTTTACCTTCGGATAGATTATATATAAGGGTAACAATAAAGTTTGGGAACCGCTTCTTTAACATGTTCTATTTTTTCAGTTTAATTTATTTGTTCAAGACTTTTCCAATTATCGAAGAAAATGCTAGTAACACAGGCATTTGTTTTATTTTGAATTTGTAAGGCTTTTCAAATGAGATAAGTTTAGTTCTTTTATTCTATGGACCTAATCTAAGATTTTTTTTTTTTAAAGCAAGATGTTCTGACTCTTTTTTTTTTTTTTTTTTGCATTAAGTTCTATTTTATCACGTCTTTGTATTTAACCTTTTGAAAAGAGATAAATTTAGTTCTGTAATTCATTGGATGTAAGGTAAGATTTTTTTTTAAAAGTTAGACGTTTTGATTTTTTTTTTTTTTTTTTGTATTAAGTTCTATTTTGCCACCTCTTTGTATTTAACATTTTGAAAAGAGATACATTTATTCCTTTTATTCCCTGGATCTAAGCTAAGTTTTTTTTTTTATGTAAGACGTTCTGATTTTTTTTTTCTAAATAAGATGTTCTGTTTTCTTGCATTAAGTTTTATTTTATCAACTCTTCGTATTTAACCCTTTGAAAACAGATAAATTTAGTTCTTTTATTCCTTGGATGCAAGCAAAGATTTTTTCCTAAGTGGTATGTTCTGATTTTTTTTTTTTTTTTTTTTTTTTTTTTTATCACATTTCTGTATTTAACCTTTTGAAAAGAGATCAATTTAGTTCTTATATTCCATAGACGCAAGTTTTTTTTCCTTTGATGTGGGACGGTCTGATTCTTTTTTTGCATTAAGTTGTATTTTATCAACTCTTTGTATATAACTTCTAAAAAAGAGTTAAACATTTAAATTAAGTTAAAATAATGCTATAAAAAGTGATAGAATATCTTTATTAAGACTTACGATCGTTTCATCGCACAATCGGCGACATTTTCAAAATCAATCATAATAGAAAATATTTTCACATTACTTAAAAACAATAATATAGTAAACAATGTCACGAGACATGAAGCATAATGAAAATATTGCAACCATAAAATAAAATAAAAATTAAATTAGCTATTTGCGAGCGTGGATTAATTTTCACATAATTTAAAAACAACAAGGTAAAACAATGTCACGAGACATCAAGCATTTACAGATTGAATTTAAAAATAGCAAGTTAATTTATCCATCAAGATTTTATTTTCCATCCATAGTCCGAGAATCAATAGAAATATTTTTACGCAACGAGAATATTTGCAATGATTCTGTGTCCCTTGATTTACCTAGAATTTGGAAAGAGATACTAAGTAATTGTAGAAACAATAGTAAAAGTTAATCCACACTCGCAAATAGCCAAGTTAATTTTATTTTATTTTATGTTTTGCAATGTTTTTCAGTATGCTTGATGTCTCGTGACATTGTTTTACCTTGTTGTTTTTAAATTATGTGAAAATTAATCCACGCTCGCAAATAGCTAATTTAATTTTTATTTTATTTTATGGTTGCAATATTTTCATTATGCTTCATGTCTCGTGACATTGTTTACTATATTATTGTTTTTAAGTAATGTGAAAATATTTTCTATTATGATTGATTTTGAAAATGTCGCCGATTGTGCGATGAAACGATCGTAAGTCTTAATAAAGATATTCTATCACTTTTTATAGCATTATTTTAACTTAATTTGTTTATAAGTGATTATTATACATGTTTTTATGAGTTAAACATTTTTGAAATATCATCTTTATTTACCCTTTTATTCTAAGACCGTTAATATCGAGATAATACATTTGAATGTCTTCATAGGTATTACATATTTATGTCTTTAGCACTTTCAAACATAGCGGAAAAGTGTTTATAATATCGGTATTATATAATGCCTGTCCTCATTTGAAATTTTGTACATACGATCGAAAACGGAAGAAATTTATGTATGTTATTGATGTTCACCGCGGCTTGCACCTTATTAAAAATGGTGAGTTCAGCATTTATGATTCATTTACGGGGCTAAACGGAAGAATTATGACAATTTTAACGTAACTAAGTGATAATTGCTTGAAGTATATTTTAAAGACTTACATTATTTGAAACACAATGGAACTGACACAAGTTATTGATATATTTTCATAAATGTTAGATTTTGTTGCCGATGTTGGACACATTGAGCATACTTAATTTAATTTTCTTATTAAAATAAAATGCATTTTTTTATTAGTTTTATTAGTACATGTGTGTCATAAATATAAAAATGATGCAAATGTACGTCAGGAATATAAGAATGATGGGATTAAGTATACTGAATCTGTTTACATTCGGAACGTATGTAGAATGTATGATGTATTCCTGTCGATGGTGATCCCAATGAGCGTACCTAAATTGATTTTCTTATTAAAATAAATTGTACTGTGCTTTTAGTTTTATTTGTTAATGCGTGTCTGAGCGATAATGACAAACTATTGTAGACAATTAGTGACGTTTTAAGCTGATGATTGGATGTAAAAATATGCATTTCAGGGCTTTTAATAAAGCAATTTTTACATGCAAGACACGAACGTCATAATAAATAAAAGATGCTCTACAAGTTTGTAAATAACTTTTTTCTGGTATATCGTATCATTTTCGAGGTAGGAACGCTAATTCTGCCTTTCTAGCTGTACTAGATAGGTCAGAAAGCGGTCTCATCGTGTAGTACACAGCTACTTTACTATTAAAAAGCAGAAAACCAACGTTTAAAAATGCACAAATAATACATAAAAACAGCAAACAACAGCTGTTTCGAATCTACTAGCGAGATTCTTCTTCAGTGCAAGATAGAGCAAGGCACAGCGTGCTAGAAAAAGCAAGGCTGGGCAAAATGACAGAGAAGCGGCTTATATACCCGATACGGGTAGCGAATGCACCAAAAACAACCAAATAGAGAGAAGCAGATGAAACAACTGAGTGGACAAGTAGCGACATCTACCGGAGAACGAGAAAAATAAGAAAAAGGGGGAAATTAAATTAATGCTTTCCAAATACACTGCTCAAAACAATTAAAGGATATTGCAGTTTTAGGTGGATTTTGTATCTGGTAAACTGTTTAGCTGATTGATACATGGTCGACAGACATAGTAGGTTATATGAGAATAAATTACACATGTTTGGCAGAAAAAAAATGCATTTTATTGCGCATTTGTGTACTAAAGGAAAAAAAACACAATTTGTGCATATGAGAAAAAAAGAATAAGAAAAGGTGTTTTCTTCAAAGAAAATCATTTTCAGTAGGGGGTATGGTTTCCACGGGCGGCCAGCAACGTTGAACACCTTTGAGGCATGGACTCAATGAGGCTATTAATGACGAGTTGGGGTATTCTGCCCCACTCTTCCAGAAGAGCTCTTTCCAGTTCTTGGAGAGTTTGTGGGGGTTGTTGGCGGCCAGAAACTCGTCTTCCTAGAGCGTCCCAAACGTGCTCGATTGGATTCATGTCTGGAGAACACGCTGGCCATTCCATTCGAACGATTCCTTCCTCGAAAAGGAAATCCTGCACCAGGTTTGCAGGATGTGGCCTGCAGTTATCGTCCATTAAAATGAAGTTATCTCCGATTGCTGCAGCGTAAGGGACTACAATAGGTCTGAGGATCTCATCCCTATATCGGCGACCAGTCAGAGCTCCATCTCGAATGATGTAGAGGTCAGTGCGCCCAGGGGCGGATTTATGAAGTGAGGGGCCCCTCTCACTGGAACTTTTTGGGGCCCTTCAGTCTAGAAAAATTTGGTATATTTATAATCTGTACTAACAAAAGAAAATTTCGCTCTCTCTTTGTGTATTCGCGATGGCTAGCGAAATCTACCGCACGTACAAAGCGAGAAATTTTTGTGAGGGTATTCAAGGCCTCTCCTGATACATTTGAAACTCTGAATTCTAAAATATCTACTTATAAGCTGAGTTATTCATTAACAATCGCAGCGCACCCTCATTAAAAACTCATCTCGATAAAGAAAAGGAAAAACAAGCCTTATTTACGCATCATGAGAAAATGAACATCGAAAAGAAGGAATGGGGAGGCGGGGGTATTTTGTAATATTAACTTACATCGGCCAAACCGCTTACTAAGTTAAAAGCGGAAGACATATTCTCACAGATCGTACCCTTACGTCCCAAATCCCGTAATCAATTAAAAAAAAAAGATATCGCAGTTAACTCTTTGAAAAAGAAAATTCAAAGAGTGTCGTTTTTCCAAAAAAATTTTTTCCCCATTATGGCAACGCCATTCCAGGGTACAATTTTAGAGGTACCGACAAACCAAAAATATGTTCTTAAAGATAAAGTCTTCTTCTAATCGATGGCGCAATCGGTTTTTAAAAATAAGAGTTTTAACCCTTTCAAATAACTGGCGAACTCGGGTCACTTCGCGCCTCACGGAGACAATATTTTTTATACGCTAAAAGTAACTAAACATCTGTATATATTTTAACACAGTCTTTTTAGACAATTTCTATAGACTAGATTTAGATCACCTACAAGAATTATGAAACGTTCGATTAGAAATATTTTTTACAAAATAAAATGATGTGAAAATTTCGGCAAAATCTGTAGCAACTTTAGTGTTCCTTCGCGGTTTCGCCCCTCCAGGGCGCAATTTTAGAGGTACCGATGAAGCAAAAATATGTTCTTAAAGCTGAAACCTTCTTCTAATCGGTAATGTAATCGGTGAAAATAAAATGTGTGAAAGTTCGACGAAATCAGTAAAATCCTGAGTGTTTCGTCACAGTTTCACTGACTTTTGTTAAGCATGGACTCAAAAAATCAAATTACGCAGAAAATGAAATACCAAATAGCATGTACTTTTAATTCAATATTTTTTCATTTAAAAATATAAATTCAGACAAAATGGAGAAGATATAAAATCATAGAAATCTGAGGTTCATTTAAGAGTCATTCATGATAGGCCCTGGCAATGCTGGGCGGGCCAGCTAGTTTAAAAATAATAGCTATTAAACTTAATTACAATAATTACTAACAAATAAATTAAAATGTATTCAAATCCTTAAGGATTAATTATACAAAATTCATTTCATATTCAAATTGCATCAGATTATTTCACACGAACTTAGATACTGTTGTGGATAAATGTGCTAAAATTATGTATCTTATTTTCCTTTCAAATTTTTAAGAACATAAAATGATAATTCAAACCAAAATTAATCAGAAACTAAGGAGACAATAGTTTAGCATCTGCTGAACAATAACACAAAACCTCTTTTCGCTGCTTTTCGATTTAGGTTCATTTATTTCATGAAATAAGATATAAATGTATGGGGTTTTAATGAATTGAGCTGCAGCGGCCTGCACTGCATGCCATTATCTTGCTTGTAGTTTTAATTTCATGTTTTAATAAAGCAATTTCAGAAGTCAAATAAATTCCTCAATTATAACCAAATTAAATTATATTTTTCTCCTTTTCGTTACATAGCTGGGCTCAAAGAATAGCAAATGCTATATGGATATAAAAAGAATTCGGGGCACCATGAATTGTTTTATAACCATCTACCCTGCTTTTTTATATAAATACTTGGAGACTCTGCCCCCCCCCCCCCCGCAAACGTAAAACAGTCACGTGTAAATAAATTTTAATTTATATGAAATATTATTCTTAGCGTTGTTTGTGAAATCGGTAACAATGTAAAATAGTAACCTTTTCTAAAATATGAAAAAAAACATACCTTGAAATGAGGACAATTTGATTAAAATAAATAAAAAAATATTTATTTAATTGTATTATTATTAATATTTAAAGAATTATTTTTCCAAATTTTCCTGAAAAATATAATTTAATCACAATATTGTCTTGACTTTTGATTGAAATAAAAGATAATTTCAAAGACAATTTCAATTTCAGTGCGAAAATGACGGAAAAGAAAATAAATCTAATAATCCTTATATTTTTCCCTTTCCTCAATTTTTTTCACAAAACTGGAACCATTTAGTTGCCATCATTACGAAACTATTGCTACAATTAGAAAAAGGTAATACCTCGAAAACTAAATCAAATTTAAAAATTTTAATACCATTTTTGGCATACGCCGATCAATATGGACAATTAGTGCTAACTTTACCGTCAAAGGTTCCATATTTTAGTAATAATAGCTGTGAAATACAATCAGCCATTTCATAAATTCGTTTCATTAGGATTTTATATATATATCGTAGATATTTTTTAGACACCAATTAACTAATCTGCATATAGGTTTCTAATTGCGTGTGTCTTAATAGCGAATGCCGTAAAAATGGTCCAAAAATGTAAAAGTGGCACTTTCACAACAGCGATTCGATTAGCAAAACATCTGCTAAAATGGAAAAAATTCATATAGGGGGAAAACTATGGGGGACATTGTCTTTGACAATCATGATATATCTGATTGTCGTGTGTCATTTTTGATCTGGATGTGGAGAATTTTATGAGGGGGGAAAGCATGAACACTTACGATGCAATAATAAATATTGATTACTAGCTGACACGTCCGGCGTTGCCCGGGCCAGTTATAATAACCTTGAACAATATTCAAGTTTGTATGATTTTATATCGTCGGATAATTGGTGCCCCAATGCCTCTGGCATCATAGAGTGTTTCAAATAAACTTAGTTTTACCGGGCCCCAAATTGCTTCGACAGTGTCGAGTGTGTTCCCAACAAACCTCTTTCCAGTGGCGTAGCCAGGGTGGGGGACCAAATGCTCTGGATACCAGTAATTTTTTAAAGTTCAGTTCGCCTTATCTATTCGGGGAATCTTCTGCTATTAATCAAGACGAAGAAATTTAAAAATATTACTGATATCCTGTGCATTTTGATCCCCTCCCTCCTCCCTGGCTACGCTACTGCCTCTTTCTAAACGAACCTGTGACCTAGGTTGCCGCTGTCTGAAGCAGCGTATACCCGAAGTGCTCCACGCGTGCCGAAGACAACCGAAAACCAAGTTGAATAACCCAAACCCCGTAGTTATCGGGCCCATAGAACCCGAGATTAGAATGCTCCCCCCTAGCGGTAGACGATGGAACTAAAATCTGCTTAACAATCCTAAGCTAAATTGAATGAACCAATTTTCGATGTTATCGAGCCATAGAAATCGAGAAAAGAATGCACCGTTAACGTTTGAAAATAATGGTAACAAAAGTCCAAGATAAACTTTCATAATGCAGAAAATAGCTTAATTTTATTCTCAGTTGAATGAATCAATTGCCATTGAAATCGGGCCGATAAAATCCGAGGAAAGAATGCACTCCCAAACGGTCGATGGTAAAATACCTCTCTAAAGTTAGCTACTTACCTTTAATATCTTTATTTTTAATTTACGACTGTAATGAGTAAACGTAAGTTGATGCCGAAAAGAAGATTAATGATCGAAAAATTTGGTAGCAAGGGCATAAGGAATTTATAAGTTTTAGTAGTTTTTAGTGGTTTATAAAGTGGTAGGACGACCCTAAAGCATTAAAGAAAATTGCAAGAGAAGCAGATCATTTTTAAAGAAACTGCACCAAGGACCTCAAGGCGATTAATATTCAAAATTGGTGATAGCTGAAGTCTGAGAAATTTTTTTGTCGTTCATATATTAGCTGAAGGACATAACAAGTTGTCAGAAAAGAAAAAGCTTGGGAATCGGACTATTTTTAAGGGAGTTATAATAGAGGGATCAAAGGGTGAGAAGGTGATAGTTGAGAGCAGGATCCTAAGATGAAAACATATTAAGAGGTCTTAGTACTTAGCTCTTTAGATCTCCAATTAGTCGAAATTAAACATAATGTATAAATAATCATTAGAATAAAAGTTTTAATAAATGCGCAAAAATAAGGGGAAATACTTAAAAAGGGCCCTAAGTCCCCAATAAAAATATGAGGGGTAGCTGGAAATCCTAAAAAGTTGTTAGAAAAAAAGCTAGTGAGTCAGACCATTTTTAAGTGCGCGATAATAGTTGGTCCAAAAGGGGCCAACTGATAGTTAAGAGCAGGGTCCTGAGATAAAAACATGTTAAAAGATTCACGTAACTGGCACTTTAGATCTTTAATTTGTCGAAATTATGCATAGGGTATAAATCAATCATTTGAATAAAATTTTAAAGAAGCGCAAAAATAGGGGAGATGCTTAAAAAAGGGCCCTAGTGCTCTAATAAAAATATGAGGGTGTTGACCCGGGGTCAGGAGTCCAAGACTCAATTTTAAATTTATGCACTGAGAGAGTGACAGAATTAGGGTGTGAAAAATGCGTGGCGCAGAAAAAGTTCAAGGTACTCCGGACCGGGTCCCAGGGAGCCAGAGCCTTCACGTAGAAATGGGGGAATAACTAAATGGAAAAGCTCCCTTAAAACCAAGATCGGATTAAAAGGGGGCAATTTATTAACAATTAAGGGCACAAAAATTTAAGGGGCCCTGTACCACGTCCTAGGGAACCACAATCTTAACTCGCATGTAGTCGGGTATAAGGACATTTTTTAGTAGTTCATAAAGTAGCCGGAGAACCCAAATGTAAAAGAAAATTGCAAGATAATTGGATTATTTTTAAAGAAGGTGCAGAAAGGACCACAAGAAAGCCATTAATATTCAAAATTGGTGGTAGCTGAAGTCTGAGAAATTTTTTTCTAGTTCATGTAGTAGTTGGAGGACCTAAGAAGTTGTTCGAAAAAAAGCTAGTGAATAGGACCATTTTTAAGGAAGCTATAATAGGAGATGCAAAAAGGCCAACTGATAGTTCAGAGCAGAGCTCTGAACTATCTGAATGAAGACATGTTAAAAGGCCCTAGTACTTTGCACTTTACATCTTCAATTAGACGAAATTAAGCATAGGGTATGAATTATTAGAATAAAATTTTAAAGAAATACGCAAAAATGAGGGGAAATGCATTAAAAAAGGCCTTAGGGCCCAAATAAAAATATGAGAGCGTTGGCCCGGAGACAGAAATCCAAGAATCAACTTTAAAGTTATGCATTGAGAGGTTCGACACAATTAGGGAGTGAAAAATGCATGGCACACAAAAAGTTCAAGGGGCTCTGGACCGAGCCCTAGGGGGCTAGGGTCTTAACTGGAATGTAGAGTCTGGGGAATAACTAAATCAAAAAGGGCACCAAAAACGAACATTGGATTAAAAATTGCAATTTATTAACAATTTAGGACACAAAAACTTCCAGGGCCCTGTATCGGTCCCCGGGGTGCCAACTGAAATGAAGGGGGGGATAACTAAATGGCGAAAGGCCCCCAAAATGAAGAAAATCGGATAAAAAAGGGGCAAGTTATTAAAAATTTAGGGCATAAAAACTAGAAGGACTCAGGGGGCCCGGGTCTTAAAATATTAAAAATCAGACTCTCAGGTGCATCAGGAACTGGCTTAGACTATCCTCACCCAAATGTTCAGACTTCTACGTGCGGTATATTTTGTTAGCCATCGCACACAGATAGAGACACAGAGTGAAATTTTCTTCTATTAGTATAGATAATAAATAACAAAATAAAAATTCACTTAAAATATCAGTTTTATAAAAATTGCATACCAAGTTTGGGATCCCCAAAATCAGGTGCCCCAGGTTGACGGCCCGTGATTTAATTAGTCCCTCAATCTCTATAATTAAGTTGTCATAGAATGTCTCTAACAGCGTTCCTTTCAGCTCAAACCCAAGTTTCCTTTGAATCTCACCCTATCCGTTCATAAACGATCATAGTCTTGATAATTCATAAAGGAAAAAAAATGATAAGGGAAAACTAAAACATTTCTGGTAGTAGCAAATGACAGAAAAATTATATTTATTACATGAAAAAAAATTGTAATATTAACTGAAAAATTAAAAAAAGAACTCTAAGAAAATCCTTTTATCAAAACGTGACATTTCTCTTTGAACTCAAAAGAAGATTTGGGGGCCCTTGGGATTCGGGGCCCCCCGCGATTGCGACCATCGCGACCCCTTAAATCCGCCCCTGAGTGCGCCCGTCAATGGAGATGCCACCATACACCAACACTCCTCCACCGCCAAATCTGACACTTTCGTGCACGAACGCAGGATTATTCCTACTGCCACGGTCCCTCCAGATGAAAATACGCCTATTATCCGGATGCACAGAAAAACGGGACTCGTCAGAAAACAGAATATTGCTTCATTCATTTCTCCTCCAGTTGACATGCTCGGTTGCCCACTCCCTGCGGCCGCGACGATGCCTTGATGTTAATCTCACACATACCATCGGTCGGCGAGCATACAGACCTACAGCATGGAGCCGGTTTTGGACAGTCTGAGTTGAAATCGCGGTGCCTGTAGCCGAGCGAAGGTGTTGTTGGAGAAGAGTAGCGTTCATGGTTCGGTGTCTCCGAGCTGTTAACGCTAAATACCGATCTTCATTGGGCGTTGTTGCCCGTCTACGACCTTGCCCTGGTCTTCGGCCTGCACATCCACTCTCCAAAAAACGGTTCCAGATCCTGGAAATGACATTTTGTGACACTCCAAAGGCTTGCGCTACTTCGGCTTGAGTTTGGCCCTCTTCTAACCTACCAACAATTCTCAAAGCTTCTGAATCTGTCAAATGACTTCGCTGAGACATCGTACTCATCGAAACAAAGCAATCACAGAATGCCGATCCTCCTTGTCTTCATTCTCTTTTATCCAGTTGAAAGTCAAATTTCATTCGCTGCCACTGAAGCGACGTTTTTGACGTCGAACTCAAAATTTGCATACTCCACAGTTTGAAAACCAGAAAAATTTGCATTTGTGATTCTCTTCTTCTATTTTCGGCCCAAAAAAAATTCGTTTATATCTTTATTTTATATAAAACTTCAAATATCCTTTAATTGTTTTGAGCAGTGTACTTGGAAAATCAGGACTACTAGATAAGTCATTGACTAAAGAGTGAACATTTTTAATGATGTGAATTCCTGATATAAAATATGAAATTAAATTTATTATCATAATAAAACTCATTACTTTCGCTTGTTCTTTTGTCAATATCACCATGTTTTAAGTGTAGTCCAAACTTCAACAAGCTTGAGCTATATATATAACTAAAAGATTTTTTTGCGTCCATTATAAAAGCAACATTTTATTACAAAATTCTGGTGCCGTTGTGGCATTTGCGGGATTCAGTTGAGTAATATATATATAATATACCACCGTTCTTCATGTGATTTTAAAGGCGTTTACAGAGGAGTTCTAAAAAATGGTACCGACGATGCGGTTCTGAAAATTGGGTACATAAATTCTTTTACTTTGTTTACTACGCGGATTTTTCTCCTTTAAAAGGCACCCCTGCGAAAGTTCCTGCGACAGGATTCATTTTTTTTTAAGTACGCGGATTATTTTGTGCGAGAAAATAGTCAGGCCGCTCTTTTTTCCGATTACAGGACAGCATGGGATACAATGAATAAAATCGTTTTGGACAATATTTGACTCAACTGTTGGGACTTATTCCCGATAACATTTTCCAATTTCCCCGAGCAATTCTTTGCCTTAAGCTTTGTTTCTTAAACACGATGGCTAATTGCTGGGAGGCCGTAACGCTACTCTCACGGGCACATTATTATGTGATACATATATAGGGGCCTTTTCTATTATGGTGTATTTTTTTTTAAATCTTATTTTAAAAACAAAAAAATATATATATTTATTTCCGACTCGCTTCGGAGTGCTTACTCTACTTCCGAAGATCATATAGGTATATTGTCGCTGGGGACTGGGCCAAATGATTTTAAGTGTGGTCACTTGCCCCAGTTACGGTTCGGCAGTACAACCTGCTCAGTCCTACCCTCTATTCAACTGCTTACCAACAATTTACTTTAGCCCCGTGGAAAAAAAATCTCATGACGAGGGAAGTATTCGCAGTAGTGTAGTTACAACGCCCCCTAGATATAAGCCTTGACTAGCGTCAAGAAAACGTGGCGCAAATCAGACAAAACAAAGAAAAAAAGTCATTCATAGGCTCGTGGATATCCACGAGTCAATGAATGATTTTTTTTCTTTGTTTTGCCTGCTTTGTGTGACATTTTCGTGACGCGTGTCAAGGATTTCTCAAATATCTGGGGGGGGGGGTGCGTTGGTAGATGTCGCATCTAATTGGTAAGTATGCTGACACGCTTCTCTTCACCTCTCTACGACGATAGTTATCTTGGTTTAGATGTTTGTTTTGCCATCCTTCTACATTTTTCCAGGGCACCCTTCTGTGGTTTATTCACAAAAGGATGCGGAGAATCAACAATGGGTCAGGAGATAAGAAGATTAGCTCAACTTGATGGAAAGGTTCCTTCTTGTAGGGCGTCCTTTTAAAGCCATTAAAGATGAGAAACACAGCGTGGCCATAAGAAAAGATGCCGATGTTGAAAGTAGCTCAATGATACGCCTATCTTGACCTCAGAAGATTCATTAGCAAAATCACACCAGAAGCAGATTTCCTTACACCTTTTCGCGCCAAAAAATTGGCAAAAAGGAGTACATGTTTTTCAGTTGAGCCAAAGAGCAGGGCGTACTTCTAGACTACTTAACTAGTGGAAACAGAAGATGTTTCTCACAAGAAGCTTTTAACTAAAACTGCCGTAGCGGGTAAAACGTACAAGATTTATGACCGAGCAAAAATACTATGCCATAAAACTGAACCAGGCAGATTTAAAAACACTGGTATTGTACATGATTTTTACAGCATAAATCTAATTCCCAGGCAATAAAAATATATTAAGATCGCTCTGGAATCTGAAATTGCAGAAATTTCAAAAATTGAAATATCTATACCCAGGAGGACTTACCCTTGTTTATGCGATAAAAAGGGGAAAAAAAAGTGAATTCAGAAGTTTAATAAAAGTAAGAGGCTTTAAATTATTTTTCAATTAAAGGGGAGGGGATATACTAATTATTTAAACACTTGCAAGAAAAACTGGGTTTGATTAACTACAAATATTAAATACTAAAAAAATTAAACCAATGAACAATAATAAAATAGAACTAGGAACTTTACAGTGAAAAACAATACAAATTAACGAAAAATTTAGGATAAAAAGGAACTCAAAAACTTACTACGCTCGCAGAATACTTTAGCAGTTTATTTTCTACAGTTTAAATAGATTCTGTAAAAAATACATCAAATACTTTTTTTGTAGGAACATTTGTCTGTCTTTTCATTCTTTACTTTAGACGGTTGAAGCATCATTGTCAGATTTCCAAATAATCAATTTAAGTGCAACGTTGTTTCTTTGAAATAAAAACCTGTACCATTCGAAGTTTGTGATTCAAAGTTGTATTGGAAAATACCAAATCAATATTTCAAGCATACGGAGTTTTTCACCTCTTTGAAAATTAAAAAAAAATAGAAAAATATATTGAGTTGTTTAATCATTTGTGAAAGAGTAAAAGAAGTTGTTTAGATATAGTAGTAGAGTATTATAGTGTTACATTATAATGCTAAAGTTTTTCAGTTTGTACCTTTGACATATTTTATCATTTCTGATAAAGTATTTAATTCTTTATTAGAACAACAAAGTTGTGGAACCTTTAGATTTTTCACTATACTTTTAAGCTGCGTTCGTATTTATATAAATATGTATCATCTGTAGTCGTCGTCTGATCCGTCCGTCTGTCCGTATATAACAGCGCAAAAACTACCCAACCGAATAGTTTGAAATTTGATATATATAATCGTTGCAGAATATTGTCGAGTCATTTCAAATTTTATGATAATCGAATCAAAACTTAGAAATATTTTAATAAAAGTTTTCTTCGTTCTATTTAGTCCTGCCATTAATTAATTCAATGATATCCCATGATAGGTAATGATTCTGTGTAGCCATGGTGGTGATTACGTCATATTTAATCGAGTCCTTTTATTTCCGTATGACTGAATTTAATATATATATATATATATAATTGTAATAAATTTTGTATTCATGCATTTTTGCATAAGAGTGCAACATCTATTGCACCAAGATCTGAATATTTATAAAACTAGTTATAGTACGTACGCATCTCATTTGCTACGTTTGATGTACAATTTGTGACTTGTTTCCGTATAAAAATAGTATGTATAAATAATTGTAGATTTCTGCCATTAAAAAAAACCTCCCAAATATTTTGATTACCAATTAGTAATAGTCTAAAATCGGATGCCATGGCAACTATTGTACATAATTTAAATTGTATGATATATCATGGGAAATATGAAAGACTCAATGTAGTTCGAGAATCTTTTTCAGAATGTACCTTAAAGAAAGACCTTTAGAAAACTTCTTTTAAACGACATTATAGACAAAACTGATTGATGAGCAATAGAACACATCTAATGAGGTACATCTGATTATCATGTTTATGAAAAATACATAAAATAAAACTTGAAATTAACTTAAATGATGATGAAAGGCAATATGTCGCATTACAAAGTAGATGAAAAATTTAAAAATTATAAAAGAAACTCCAATCTTAGTACAGGCTAAGATTGTCTTAATTTATTTTCAAGAGTTTAATCACATTTTAAAATTAAGTATATCAAATATTTTTTATAGAATACTTGTCATTCTTTACTTAAAATTATTGAAGCACAAATGTCAGATATCCAAATAATCAATTCAGGAGCAGCGTTGTTTCTTTGAAATAAAAAATAACCAGTTAAAGTTTGTGACACAAATTTCTATATAAAATACTTTAATCGATATTCCCATCATACAGAATTTTTTTCACTTCTTTGAGAAAAAAGAAATGCAAAAATATATTGATATGTTGAACCATCCGTGAAAGAGCAAAAGAAGTTGTAGAAGTATGATGTAATAGTGCTACATTAAAATTAGAAATCTGTAAATCGTTCCTTTATTTTCAATCTCTTATTTGTGCAAAGATCTGAACACTTTTTGAGTTCAGGATTTAAACTATATGAAATTCCATGAGAGAAATATGAAAGCAAGAGAAAGGTTGGAAAATTTAAATAAATTATCCCTTAAGACAGCGGTCGCCATCCTTACGAAAACCACGATCCTCTAAATTAAAATTTAAAATCCGCATACCACTAATACGCATTTAAAAAAAAACGAATATATTTTTACAAAAGTGATCACAGAACTCCTTTCTTTATTTCTATGAAGTGCTCCTGTTTAATATAACAAAATTATACATGTTTATTTAATTATAAGAAAATTGTCGATAGTTATTTAAATACAACAACAATTTTTAAAGAATTTTTAATACTAACACTAGTTTAATTATTACAAAAAATGTTAAAGCTTGTTTAAATATGACACATTTATAGTGTTATAATTGTTCTTACACATAAGATTATGGATCATCTGACACGAAGGACGTTAACATACGACAGTCAAAACCTGTACAAAATTTCAATTGCTGTAATAGGTGAAACTGTATTTCCAAACAATTTGTTTCTGTATTCTGAAAAAAAAATTCAGCCTTTTACCCCCTCAGTAATGAGTATTTGCTATTCATTTTTTATGGAATGTGATAAATAACAAATAACCTATATATAAACATCTATTAATACAATTTTTAAAGCTTGGTCTAGTTTAAATTTTTAAAACTAAACGTGTAATAATAAATATATGAATAAATACCAGATATATCTTCATAAATATCAGAATTTCTTAGAATATTTCTACTAGTGAAGATAAATGAGCACCAGTGTTTCCGAATAGAAATAGTCGATTAATTTAATCAAAGAATTGTTTGATTAAATAAAGTGAAGTTTTCTTTTCGTAAATAGTGGCTTTGAAGTGTAGTAAATAACAAATAACACATATAAACATCTATTAACGTAACTATCAAAGCCTAATGTAATTTAAATTTTCAAAACTAAACATCTAATAATAACTATACAAATAAATATTAAAAATACCTTCATAAATATCAGAATATCTTTGAATATTATAAGGTTTCTATAAGTGACGGAATATGAGCACCAGTATTTATTATAAGTAATATTCCCTTTATTTAATCGAAGAATTTTTCTACTAAAGAAGATGAAGATTTCCATTTGTAAATTGTGGCGTTCATATTCACTGAATCTTAGAAACTTTGACATTTCTGTTTTATTAATAATAAACATAAAAAACTTGAATAATGTTCAGATTTTTCTGCTCCAATTTTTGTATCCAACGGGACCACAGGCTGGTGACCAATGCTTTATAAAACATGATTAGAGAGACATTATGGACAAAACAATCCGCTGCGTAACAACAAAATCTTAGATCTAAATTGTGAAAACCATGCTTTTCAAAATAATATAAAATATAATTTTGGAAGTTAAATATTATGGTCAAAGATAATAAGTAACAATATAAATAAAAATGAAAATTAATTAAAATCAGAAAAAAAAATTTCAAGTCTTATAACAGTCTCAAATTGCTTTAAGATTTTTTTTTATAAAGTTCAAACATACTCTATAAAATATATTAAAAGAAGTTGAATACTTTTTCTAAGAGCACTTGTCTCTTATTTTATTCTTTACTTTATTTACTTATTCTTTACTTTAAACTATTTTAGCGCCGTTGTCAGATTTCCAAGTAATCAATTTAAGTGCACTATTGTTCCACCGAATAATAATAAAAAAAGAACTATTCGAAGTTTGTATTTCAAAGCTCTACAGGAAAATAAATGAATATTACAATGATACCGAATTTTTTTCTTTCTTTGAGAATTAAGTAGAAAAGTGAATTAAATTGTTTCCTGGCGTCATATACAGGGTGTTCTAAAATTCGACCGACAAATTAAGAGGGGTGATAGCAGTGTTCTCTCTGGGTTTAGACCACCATTCGCGATTTGACGAATAAGAAGTAAAAAACAGTAACCAAATGAAAAAAAATGTTAGCAAAAAAAGATTCGCCGTGAAACACTGAAAAATCCATCTTTAACCCTTTATTGTATCTCTTTTTTTTCAATATGTTCTAAAACAACCTAATTTTTTGTAATTGCTTATAACATAGAAAATCGACTATCCGCTACAGAAACTACTGAAAACTAGTACATTCTGAATGTCTCCTAAATGTATAAATGTTTCAGACATTCTTTTAGCAGCTTCTTAAATAAAAAATCAAATCAGCGACGATCCTTGATTTACCGTTATGAAAATATACACTAAAAATTGCTATGAGATTTCCACTACAGATAGAAAAGATTGACCCGCCACTGATACTTTGCATACAGCTAATAAATAGTACGGTAAATGGCTAATTGCAAAGCCGCATTCCAGAAAAATGTTTCTCTATTTGGAGCTTGATGCAAGTAATTTTGTTTGAGTTTTTACCGGCGCGATGCCAATGCTTAGATACAGTGATCAACTGCCAATAGGGAAATACCTATCGCATAATCCTTTCTATATCTTTGGCTGTTGCTAGACTGAATTGGTGTTGACTCAGTATTTCTATAAATAGAGTAATGTAAATGGCACGGTGCGATTGAACATAAAAAGTTACATCAATCGTTCTGTAATGCGGATAAGCATCTGGACTTCATTGCCATACATTTAAAAAGAGCAGAAATTGAGCACTCGCAATTTGGCGAATCCGATTGTTCCTTTACTCACCAAATGAAGCATTTTGTCGCAATTTGGCGCGATGGAGAGCGGCAGCGAAAACACTGGGTGATAGAAAACACCACGAGGAGGAAAAATTACCATAGAACAGGTGGTCGCAAACCACGTATTTAATCAAAAATACTACAGGGTGTTCCGACTTAATTCAATTTGTGTTGGCGGCAATAACTTTCAGAAAACTGAAGAATATTATAATAAAATTTTTAATAGACATTCTCAGATTTGTTGTAAATGTGATAATATCGAAAAAAGTGGTAGAAGTTTCCATTATGTGCGCCAACAAGATGCACTTGACTCTCCACATTTTGGACTGCGATTGCCAGTTCCACGGCCTGAAAAACGGCCAGTTCCACGGCCTGAAAAACGGCCAGTTCCACGGCCATTTTCTGAAAAAAAATAGGTACTTGTTAGTTATCCCGTCGACCAATTTTGCCAAATTATATAAATCGCCAAACCACTCGCCAAATTATCAATTGGCATAATTTTTATTTTAAATTACAAAAAAAAAAAAAAAAAGTATAACATTAATAAAATTACAAATAAAACGTCGAAATAGAAATCACTTGATGACGTAAGCACGTGTTGTCAAGTGAATGTGACATTTACGATTAACCCTTATTGGCGTTTAATCTTACAATTTGGCGACTGTAATTTGGTCGACGGGATAACTAACAAGTACCAAAAAATATTTCTTATGAGTTGATTGCCGGATACTGGCAAACTTGCTTATTCTCTTAATATTGTGTAAATATTTTTTATTATATTTTTTATACTATAACTGCCTAAAATTCAAATATGTGATTTTGTAATTTCCCCTGTTTTTTTTTTTTTTTCTGTCTAAAAATGATAGAAATCTATAATTATTATTATTTTTCTATTTCCTTGTACACCTTATTTTCAGTAACTCTAATGTTTACTATTATCCAAAGTTGTCCGCAATCTACTTTATGTACCTATATTTTACATCAGAAGTCTGACGTAAAAAACAATTGAATAGTTTAAAAAGTTATTCAGATATGAAAAGAATTTCGTTTTTTGAAAACTTTTGGTTAATTTTCTTAATATTTTGAAACTAGTAAAAATCCTTCTATATATAAAAAAAAGTTTTGATTTGGAAATGGACCAATGAAAATCTGCGTAGATCATCCGGGTATACTCCTACTAGTTCGGCATCCATATTTTTATGATCGGGGGTCTTTCTTCGTTAATATTAAGAAAACTGTTTCATACAAAAATATGAAAATCGGTGGTATTATAGAGACATGTTTGAGAAACACGCTGATGCAGACAGTTTTTAAATCGAATAATTGTTTTAAGAGATATTTAATGTCAAATATGGTCAAAATCGTTCCATCAAAAAAGTTTTATAGGTGAACAACTATACATAGGAACTTAAATATTTTTAGATCATTTTATACATTGGAAGTTCCAGATGTGCAGACTGCAATTATATTTTTAAATTGACTCATTTTTTGAGGATTTATTTCCATTTTAAATTCAAATTTTCATCATTTCGAGAGATATTTTTTACACATTTTAGAAAAGGGCAATTATTTTAAACTGTTGCCAATTTTAAAAACAGCGCAAAGAATAATATTTCCTTCAAATAAAAATTTTTTTTACACGTGGCTATTATAAACAGAAAAAAACTTTCAAATTTGAATTAAGTGATTACGTGTTAAAAATCAGGAAAATAGTGAAAATTACATCATAAAAACTACAGTTACACGTAAATTTTAAAAGGGAAAGAAAATTTTTAAATACTAAATTCATTATTATGCGTTAAAAGTCACAAATGAAGGAAATTACGTCATATTTAAAAAGGCCAAATAAATAAAAGATGGCAAAACACTTTAAATTAAAAAATGTATTTGCAAGAGACGTTTATTTCTTATTTTGAGATAATCTTTTCAACTATTATCCTGAATTCTAAGACAGCGCAAATATTTCCTTTCTAACAGCAAAAGAATTTTCATGTGAATGTTAAAAAGAGAAAGGAAACTTTGGTGAAAATTACGTCAGATTTAAAACGATACATTTAAAAGAACTTTCTCATAGCGGTGTTAAAAATTACCGAGAGACAAAGACTCTGTGTACTTTATTCATTTTACATTAGCTTACTTTCAAATTTTAAACTAATTTTTAACACTTTTCAACAAAGTTGAAAAGTGTTATTGATTTCGGTTTGTCTGTTCGCGCTCTAACTCTCGTAAATATACTCGGATCGCACTGAAAGTTTTGGTTATTGACGTTTAGCCTAGCACGGATCCTATTTCAAATGAAGTTTGTAGCATGTTTAGTTCATTTTCAGGGGCAGTCAAATGTATTCCGTTACACTACGGCCAATGGAAAAAATCATTTCAAATGAATTTTAAAGATGTTATACCCTTTCAAACATAATAAAAAATATATGCATTTACGAAGTGCACTAAAATACGCAGAATATTCTGTAGCATATGCGGTGCAACGAATAGTTACTATTCATTTACAGGGCTACACAAAAGAATTCCATTACAAATGGTATAGGGTGAAATTGTTTGCGGCGTATTTTAATTATACAAATTCATATATAATAAAATTGATATACGTCGGTGAGGCTTACTTAAGTTATTTCATGTATAATACGAAGTGCATAGCATTTACAGGAACATACAAAACATTTCAGACAAGTATTTTCTATCCGAAATACTGTATATTAGCGGCTATGGTAGGGAATGCATTTTTAATTATGATATGCTCTTTTAAGTTTCACTATATTTATGCATACTATGTGGTGTGTGTAATTGTTATAATTGATATACAGGGTTACGCAAGAGAATTCGTAAAGATTACTGAGTATGACCGTAAATTGCTCAAAAGTGGGTTTAAAATGTGTTATGCTGAACTGCATGTAGTTTTCTATGAAATGTTTGTAGAATATATATAAAATGATATACAGGGTCACGCAAAGAATTGGATGCATGGCCACCTATAGATGATAAATTCTGGAAATGCGATTTCAGTAGCTTTAAGAGTGATTTAGTTTGAATTAAAGTTTAGCTAAATAGTGGCGTGTAATAAAGGTACTAGGTAAACAACAGGGCTGTACAAAAGTATTGAAGTATGTTTCCATCTATTAGTCTAAATTGCTGAAAGAGAAATTTCAACCTGTTATGCGTTTTCTTGAAAAACTAAATTTTCTATTATATAGTATATGTATCAGCCTAGAAATAAAATACACGGCTCTTCAGAAGAATTGGAATAAAAATTTGGCTATGGGTGGTAACTGTAGAAATCAGTCTTTTAAGTGTTTAGTTAGTGTATTATAACTAAATAATAACTCGGAAGATCTTTAAACTACTTTAATGTATAAGAACTCAAGCGCGCGATATGTACAAGCTTAGAATATCCAAAAAACACAAAAGCTAGCCTCGAACCCAGAGTTCCCGATAAGTTCTTTTTAAAACTGTTGCCAGATGCATTACATCACATCTCCCCCTTTAAAAGTCCTCTTCAATAAGTCTTGAAGGAGCACGAACAGTTCTGCCGCTACGAGTCTTAAATGGACTGGCCTGCTTAGTCTCTGGAACTGCAGCATTAGGAGAATAGGTGATGCTAACAGGATCATTCATAGATGTTGTATCCTGGGAGCTGTCTTTCTCGGATGTATCCTCAGGAACGGCGTTCTCTTTCACTGGGGCGTCGTTATCCTCCCATCTGAAGGATTTTGGAACAGTAGAAGGATGCAGATATATACGATTCCTTCTTAGTATACCTCGAGGAGTTTCAACCATGTATGACCTAGGAGCTTCATGAGCACTTTTTACCTTTCCATACGTCCTCATGTCGGAGATCCATACTTGCTGACCGACGTCTAATTCTGGTAGTTGTCTAGCTCGATGATGGCGATTGAAGTAATACTTTTGCTTCTCGATCCTTTCCTGTTCCTTTTTGAATAAGGATTTCTCGTCTAATACTTTAGGCTTTAACTTATCATTCACTATAGGAATAGGCGTTCGTAAGCGTCTTCCCATCAAGAGTTCTGCTGGACTAAACCCATTTTCTAGTGGGGTTGATCTTAGCGCAAGTAGCATAAGATATGGATCATCATTTTCCGCTTTCAAGTAATGTAACTTAAAATTTTTCACCATCGACTCTATGAAACCGTTGCTTTGAGCATGTTTCGGACTGGATGTTATAACGGAGAACTTATAAAGGTTGGCAAATTTTTTGTATTTAGAATCTACAATTCTTTGCGAAAACTGGGTACCATTGTCACTTCTCACCACTTCAGGAATACCGTGACGTGCAAAAATGGATTTCATGTGATTAACGACTGCCTCGGAAGTAAGATGATCTAATTTTGCCACCTCAATATATCTAGAATAGTAATCTGCCATTATAAGATACCATTTACCACTAACTTTGAGAAGGTCAGCTCCGACTATTTGCCAAGGTCTGTTTGGGAATTCTGATGGGAGTAAAGGCTCTTTGAAATATTTTTGTTGCTGAATACACTTCTGACAGTTTGAGACTAAATTCTCAATTTCTGACGATAATCCTGGCCACCAAACAGACTCACGAGCTCTAGCTCTGCACTTTGTTATCCCAAGGTGACCATCATGTATTCTATTTAATATTTCTTCACGTAATTTCAAAGGTATAATAATTCTCGCATCTTTCATCAACAAATCATTTTGTGTAGAAATTGAATGCCGATGTTCCCAGTATTTTAAACATTCTTCTGGCACTTCATTTTTCCCTGGCCAACCATCTCTTGAAAATTTAATCAGTAATTTGCAAACTGAGTCTTCTTTTTGCAACGCCCATATTTCAGCCAATCTAGAATCTGAAGAAGGAAAATTTTCTATAATCATCTGCACATAAGCAGTTATTTCTTCGGTTAATTCTTCCTTTCCATTTTCCGGTAAAGGGCTTCTGGATAACGCATCTGCAATGACAAGCTTTTTCCCTGGAGTATATTTGATGGTATAGGAATATCTCATCATTCGCAGTTTCATACGTTGGAGTCTAGGAGTTAGATTGTCTAACGGTTTTGACATTAAAATGGGTACGAGAGGTTTATGATCCGTTTCTATGTGAACTTGTAGGCCAACAATAAAATCATGAAACCTTTCACAAGCCCATACAATAGCTAACGCTTCTTTCTCTATTTGTGCATATCTTTTCTCTGTATCGGACAATGTCCGCGATGCATAGAAAACTGGACGTAAATGACCATTATCCTTTTGACACAAAACTGAACCAAGGCCGTAAGATGATGCATCGGCTGATATAAAGGTTTCTTTCTTTGGATCATATAATGCTAATTCAGGAGTATGGCAAAGTTTCTGCTTGATATCTTCAAATGCCATTATTTGAGATTTTCCCCAAATCCATTCAACATTATTCTTCATTAACTCGTAAAGAGGTTTTGCAACATCAGCAAAATTGGGAATGAATTTATTCAAAAATCCAGCCATTCCTAAAAATCTTTTTAATTCCGTCACATTCCTTGGCGTTGGAATTCTGGAAATAGCTTTTGTTTTTTCCGGATCAGGTTTTATTCCCTTTTCAGAAATTATATGACCAAGAAAATGTATGGAATCTTTTGCAAACTGGCATTTTTCAGCGTTCAAAGTCCACCCAGCCGCTTGAAGTTTTGAAAGAACTTCATTTAGTCGTCTATTGTGCTCTTCCTCAGTAGAACCAAAAATTACAAATTCATCCATAAGACCCACTATACCAGGACCTTCTTGAATAGTTTCGCGAATTCTTTTTTGGAACACTTCCGGAGCTGTCTTAATTCCAAACGGTAAACGATTGAACATAAATCTTCCAAAAGGTGTAATAAAAGTAGTTAACTTTGCAGAAGCTGGATCGAGACTTATTTGCCAAAAACCTGCATTTGCATCAATAATACTAAACACTTTAGCATTACTAAATTGACTTAAAGTATAGTCAACTGAGGCCATGGGGAAATATTCTCTTTCAATGTTCTCATTCAGAACTGATAAATCAACACAAATTCTTATGTCACCTGACTTTTTTGGAACAATAACCATAGGCGCACACCATTCTGTGGCTTCGTCTACTGGTTCAATAATTTTATTCCTTGTCATTTCATCTAACAATTTTTTTAATTTACCCCTTAAAGCTAATGGAACTCGCCGTGGTACAGAAATTGCGTAAGGCTTAGCATCATTCTTTAATTTTATTTGATACGGTTTCTCAACCTTTCCAATTCCGCTAAATAATTTTGGAAATTTCTTGACAGGATCCAGTTTTGATTTCAATTCAAATATTCTCTGGATGAGATTCAAATTCTCACTAGCTGTACAGCTTAGCAATGGGTGTTGTAAATTATTTATTACATACACATCATCTTCAAAACTAAAACTTTTGTTCTTTAATTTAACTCGAATTATCCCAGCTATCTTCAGATTTTTCCCATCTGGACCGCAAATGACTTTACTTGATCCCTTTAATTTTATATGGTTCAATTTCGAATCATAAATAGCCTTAGGAACGACCGTCACATCCGCTCCTGTATCTATCTTAAATTCTAGAGGAGTCTTTTCAATCAATACTTTAGCATTCCAACGGTTATCCGATATTCTAACAGGGTTGTTTTTATCTGACGTATTCATTATGTAACCTAAAAATTCAGAAGAATTCGTCGATTTTGTTTTTTCAACTTCGTTAACCTGCATTTTTGATTTACAAACTTTAGCATAATGACCAACCTTCTTGCACCGGTTACAAATCGCTTTACGCGCAGGGCATTCCGATTTCGTATGTTTGTTTTGTTTTCCACACCAAAAACATACTTCTTTGTTCTTATCCGAATTGAAAGAATCAAATTTTTTATTTTGTTTGTATTTCTTATTCTGTGGTATCGCTACTCTGTTAGCTACCTTAAAAGACGTAGTATCACTACTCAGAACTTGTTGTTGACTTTTAATTGTTTCAGCCTGACGAGCTGTTGTAATCGCTTTTTCGAGTGTAAGTTTCATATCTAGTTGCAGATTTTCAGAAACCTTCTTATCGCGAATACCGCAAACAATTCTATCTCTAATCATTTCTTCCTGAAAAGAGGTAGGAAATTCACAAGTTTGCACTAATGTATATAACGATGTGATAAACTGTTCCACCGATTCACCTTCTTCTTGTGTTCTCGTGTAGAATTTATATCTTTCGTATATAACATTACGTGTAGGAATAAAATGCGTTTCAAATTTATTCTTTACAATATCAAAATCTTTAATATCGCCTGCACTTAAATTAAAAGATGACAATATTTCTTCGGCTTGAGAGACCATTAAATAAACCAACGAGTTTACCTGTTCTTCCGGTTGTTTCGTTTTCAAACCTGATGCAGATCTGAAACGTTCGAATCTGTCGATCCATTTTTGCCAGTCGTCAGGACGAAAGGAAAATTGTTCTGGCGCAGGTATTTGATACATTTTTCTTTTTCAATAAACACTGCCACCATGTATTATAACTAAATAATAACTCGGAAGATCTTTAAACTACTTTAATGTATAAGAACTCAAGCGCGCGATATGTACAAGCTTAGAATATCCAAAAAACACAAAAGCTAGCCTCGAACCCAGAGTTCCCGATAAGTTCTTTTTAAAACTGTTGCCAGATGCATTACATCACAGTTAGTTATCTTATTTGCCTTATTTCCCTAAATAACGAAGTTTTGTTAAAGCTTTGAGGGAGTGTTGGAAAGTGTTTCATAATCTATGCCGTACGCATGATTTTTCTTTCTTGTTTTTAATCAAAGACGAAAACAGCCATTGTATCTCTTAGCAGCGGCTGATTTCGTCTTAAAAATCTCCAATCAAAGGAAAATGAATGAAAACCCGTTTACAGGGAGACCGTCGCTGTTTTTTAAAATTATAATTCAAACTTTTTAAGGCCGATGAAATTAGCATGCTTTTAGAATCTGGGGTGTCTGAACGGGGGTTGGCGAGCGTAGCTCGTAGTGGGCAGAGCCCCCCTAGTATATATATAAAAAAAGTTTTGGTTTGGAAATGGACCAATGAAAATCTGCGTAGATATTCCCGGTAGATCGGCATACAATTTGAATGTTTAATCATGGCCTTTCTTCGTTAATATTAAAAAAAAAAAACTGTTGCATACAAAAATATGAAAATCGGTAGTATTATAGAGAAATGTTTGATAAACACGCTGATGCAGACAGTTTTCAAATCGAAGAATTATTTTAAGAGATATTTAATGCCAAAGTTGGGAAAAATCGTTGCATTAAAAAAGTTTTATAGGAGCAAAAACTGTACATAGGAATTTAATCATTTTTAGATCATTTTATGCGTCAGAGTTTTCCGGTGTGCAGACCGCATTTAGTATTTTAATTCGACTCCTTTTTGAGGTTTTTTTTCTATTTTAAATTCAAATTTTCAGCATTTCGAGAGATATTTTTTACAAAATTTAGAAAATTGTATTAATTTAAACTGTTGCCAACAGTATGAACAGCTGTTATAAACTGTATAAACTGTTGCTTCAAATTAAAAATTTATTTTACACTGGACTATTATAAACAGAAAATATAAAAAGCAGGAACTCATTGAAAATTACGTCATAAAAACTATACTTACACGTGAATTTTAAAAGAGAAAGAATATTGTAAAATAATAAATTCATTAACATGCGTTAGAAGTCTTAAATAGGAGAATTGCATCACATTTATGTCACGTTACATTTATTACGTAAAATGAACAAAAAATAATATTGCAAAACAGTTTAAATTTAAAAAGTGCGCGAGACATTAATTTGATATTTTAAGATGATCATAATACTTCGTTTCTATCAAAAGTATTTTTACGTGAATATTGGTGAAAGAAAAGTTTGGTGAAAATTACGTCAGATTATAATTGTCAGATTCAAATTATAATTCAATCCTTAGATTTTTTTTTTTTTTTTTTTTTTTTTTTTAAGCCGATCAAATTAGCGTGCTGTTAGAGTCTGCGGTGTCTGAACGGGAGTTGACGAGCGTAGCTTGTAAGGGGCATTGCCCCTAGTTATTTAAAAAAAAATTACTGTATATTTTACGGTTAGAATTCTCAATGTTTCAAGCAATTAATAATTTAAATGTAATTAAATGCAGAAATTTACTTATAATCTTTGTTTTCCGTGTTATAGTAGCGTGTTATTTAATACATTTTTAGTTGCTTATGTAATGCATTGTATTTATTGATTTTGTCTCCTAATCCTTCAGTTTTCCTGTTTGCAGTATAAAAAACGCCGAGGCAGAATATATAGATATACTATCTAGACCTTTTATAACGCATATACAGAGACGTTTTTCGTATTTTTATGTATGAAAGTAACACTTAATAAGCATTATTTACAGTACATATTCGCGCCATCTGGCGACGACTATAGTCCTTAAACGATTCCGAAACTAAAGGGTGATTGTGAAGGCCGCATAAGGAAGGCGTTCGAGTTTGGCCATGGCCAGTTCATACGGTATCATCACATTTTGGACTGAGATTGCCAGTTCATACGGTATCATTGATTGCTTGAGCAACCTGTTTTTCTAGAACTTTTCGTGATGTTATAAAAATTTCCCACAAAATAAGGTATATCTCGTTGCATTTTCACTGTAATGTTTTGATTTTTCTCAAAATTATTACCGTCAACGCTAGTTCAGATAGAATGAAACACCCTGTATTTGTGACTAAATACGTGGTTTGAGATCCCATGTTCTATGGTAATTTTTCATGTTCTTGATGTATTCTATCACCCCTCTTAATTTGTTGGTCGAACTTTGGAACACCCTGTATAGTGATCACATAAATACTAATAAAGTATTACATAAATACCAATAATGTGTGTCAGTTTGACCCTTTGATTTTGTTTTATTGTTTGTGTAAAAGAAGTAAGCCCTTTATTAACATAAGATTTAAACTTTATACTAATTGAAATATTTAAGATGCTTTCCTTTTAAGTAACCCAGCATTTTGAAGTTAAAAGCGTATCATTATTAGTTTGGGGTTTTCACAAGTTTAATTTCATTTAAAAAAAAGTATGTCTTTACGGCAGTCATTTTTTTATTTTTTTCAAAAGAAAATTTTACACACATTGCTTATAAACATGGATCTATGCATGTCTATAGAATTTGGGACGAACTTAGTTTTGACAGTATACTATAAAATAATAATAATAATAAAAAAAACGGAGACTCTACTGGCCATCGAGACGGCAGTACTATTTCCGTATTTTAACGGAAATTTCCCCCATAAATTCCAAAAATCCGTATTTTTACGGAAATTTTTCCCCATAAATTACAGAAAATTTTCCGTTTTCCGGAATTTATGAGGGAAATTTTCCGTTAAAATATGGAAATGGTACTGGTGTCTCGATTGCCAGTAGAATCTCCGTTTTTTAGTCCGTTTTTTACAGTGTAGAAATGAATATCCTGTGAGTCCCCCAAAATAAAGTTGTTTTACCATGTTTTGGGGGGGGGGGAAACAGGGGGCATTTTAACCCATGGAGTGTGGAATATTAAAAAAAAAAAAAACTTTAAGCAGGTCATATGGGGGTATTGTTTCTTATGAATTTTTAAATTCTGAATTGAATGAAATCCTTTGCAAGTTTATACGATCATTTTTTGTACAGTTAAGACAGGTTTTATGAATAGAAACTCGAAAATTATACTTTATGCCGATAAAATATGTTTTTACAGTAACAACTGATGGCCATTCTCGAAAATTTTGGAAGAACACCGTTCTGGTACTAGAAATGAAGGTCCAATGAGTCCCCCCAAAATAAAGTTGTTTTACCTTGTTTTGGGCCAAAAGGGAGGGGGGGGGGGGCATTTTAACTCGGGTGGATTCAACTTTTTTATTAGGTCAAATGGGGTATCGTTTGTTATACATTTTTAAATTATGAATCGAATTACATTATCCGCAAGTCAATATGATCATTCAGTACAAAGCTATGGTAAGTTTTATGAATACAAAGTCGAAAATTATACTTTATTACTGAGCACAGTTTTGTCACATTTATTTAACGTTCAAAACATGTTATTTATATCATATCAAATAACATCAAAATTATTTAGAAACAATCAAAATCACGATTATCTGAGTCTTCTTCAAGGTCATTAAAGTTGTCAAAATCTATGTATTAAAATTTTTGTATTCATAAAACCATTCTAGACTTTGTATTTATAAAACTTGCTGAACTTTGTAGCGAATGATCGTATCGACTTGCGGAGGGCGTCATTCGATTCAGAATCAAAAATACATAATAACCGGTACCCCACTTGATTTAAATAAATGAAAAAAAACTTGAATTCCCCCCCCCCCCAAAAAAAAGGTAAAATAACTTTATTTTTTGGAGACTCAACGGATCCTCATTTCTAGAGCCAAAACGATGTTCGTCACGAATTTTCATGAATGGCAGTTGTTACTGTAAAAAACTATTTTACCTGCATAAATTAAAATTGTAGGCTTTGTGTTCATAAAACCTGCAGTAACTTTGTAAAAAATCATCGTATCGACATGTGGATGATGCCATTCGATTCTGAATCAAAAATACATAAAAAACGATATCCCACTTGATTTAAATAAAAAAATTAAATCCCTTCTCCCCCCCCCCCCCCCAAAAAAAAAAAAAAAAAAAAAAAAAAACACAAGCAAAAACAAAAACAAGAACAACAAAAAAAACCCGGTAATATAACTTTATTTTTTTAGATGCTCAACGGATCATCATTTCTAGAGCCAAAACGATATTATCTCAAATTTTCATGAATTTGTTACTGTAAAACCTATTTTACCTGCATAAATTATAATAGTCGACTTTATACTCATAAAACCTGCCGTAACCCCCTCCCCTCCATTTTTTTGTTTGGAGACTCAACGAATCATCAATTCTAGAGCCAAAACGATGTTCTTCGCAAATTTTCATGAATGGCAGTTGCTACTGTAAAAACTATTTTAACTGTATAAATTATAATTGTCGATTTTGTATTCATAAAACCTGTCGTAACTTTGTAAAAAAAATCCTCGTATCGACATGTGGGTGGTGTCATTCGATTCAGAATCAAAAATACATAATAAACGATACCCCACTTGACTTAAATAAAAAAAGTTGAATCCCCCCTCCCTCCCCCAAAAAACAAACAAACAAACAAAAAAAAAAACAACAACAAAAAAAAAAAGAAAACACGGTGAAACATCTTTATTTTTTGGAGACTCAACGGATCACCATTTCTAGGACAAAATGATGTTCTTCACAAATTTTCATGAGTTGTTACTGTAAAAACCTACTTTACCTGCATAAATTATAATTGTCGACTTTGTATTCATAAAACCTGCCGTAAATTTGTAAAAAAATCATCGTATCGACCTATGGATGGTGTCATTCGATTCAGAATTAAAAAATACATATACATACGATACTTTACGGGAAAAAAAAAATTCCGTTAAAATACGGAAATAATATTGGCGCCTCGATTGCCAATACAATTTCCGTATTTTTTTTGCGGAATTTTTCTTTACAATGTATCCAATTTGACATACTAAATAAAAATTACCCCCCCCCCCCTCTTTTCCCTGAGGTAAAATTCCACCCTTTTGTCCCCCTCTAAAAAAAAACAGGGTAAAACAACTTTCGCTTTTGGAGATTCATCGGATCTTCATTTCTAATGATAAGACGAAGTTTTCCCTAAATTTTCGGGAATTGCCACCATTTGTTGTATTTTAATCAATTTTTGGTCTATTTTACCTGTACTATGTTTGGAAGTTTAAATTACAAAATTACGTAAAATTACAAAACGGTTCATACTTCAAAATACTTACTATACTATATAAAAACTATTACTACGTACAACAAACTTAATTTTTTTTTGGTATTTTTATTAACACTTATAAATTTGATGATTAAAACATTATTCATGGAATTAAACATAGAAAACTTTCTTCTTTACATATGTATGTATTACATATTTATGTATTTTTAAGAAATCTGTATGATTCCTGCCAGTACAATAAATATCTGTTCATGAAATTTTTTTATGATATCGTTAACGTTATGTTTCACAAAATTTTATGCATATTAAAATCCTATTACATATTTTTTAACGTCCGGCTTATATTTTCAAAAGATAATGTATGAATGGCATATACTATAAATGAGTATTTTATGCAAAACAAGATGCAAATTTTGGGATTATTATGAAATTACGTTCTTTTTTACAATAAAGTTAATGCAAAATAAAGTTTTACTGCTAATTTCCTTTGAAAAGAGTCTGGCTTAAACTAGATTTAAGATTATTTGAAACTAGATAGAAGCATAAAAAAAATTATTCATTTAAGAAAGAAGGTTAACTATATGTTTTATGTTGCGTATATTTATGACTGCCATAAATGTTTTTACTCGAAAGAATTGAAGAGTTTTTGTTATTACTTGCATAACGTATTTTTTATTTAAATGATTTTTTTTTTGTCTGTGAAATTAAAAAAATCTGTTATGCATTATTCTCTTATTTTATTTATATTTATCGGCAGTAAATGCGTTAGTATGAGTTTCGTGTTTTGTGATTTACTGAAGTACAATTTTTGAATCATCTGTAAGAGGTACAGGAATATATTTTACCAATTTATATAATAAAATACGTAGTATTTTTCAGGTTGTTTATAACCCGGAAATCCCCTGGCTTACGGTGGCTTATTTAACGCCGTACATTTTATCATTTAAAGTTGGATTTCAAAAGTATTTTTTCACGTAACAAATTTTTGATTTATTGCTTTGATTTTAAACCTATAACTTTGTATCTTTTATTTTTGTAAATTTAAATATGTTGGAAAAATTTGGTTGAGGAATCTGAGAAATTTTGTAGAAAAAAAAAAAAAGAGAAAAGTTTTCCTCTTTTTTCAAAATGAACTTTGCAAAGAAAACTTTTACAAAATAAGAAAAAAAATTCTTAAAAGCCTTTTTAATGTTTGCATATCGAAATACGAATGAAATGTTTATTCTACATTATGACGTCCATCTCCCTTCGGACCCTCTGAGTCATCCTGTATCCGTATTTGCACATTTGCCGAACTTACGTCACGAAAAGAGCATCACGTGACTCAAGAGATCCGAAGATAAACGAATAAGTAACGCAAGAATGGCAGCCTATCTTTTTCGTCTGCCTCGTGGTGATTTGTCAAACGTGTGAATCATACCTGCGTATTCAGGGAGTTGACCAAGGAAAAGTACATATTTCAGGAAAAGTAAAAATATTTTTTCATAACCGCACCTTTCTTTCAAAGCTGGCGAGAACTTCCCACCAGAGACAAAGGCTTGAATTTAATACTGCTGCATATCTGTAATAAAAAACGATATTTTGTTATTCATAACAGATTAAAATGTTTTTTAGTAAAAAATGTTTTCTTAAATATGAAATTGAATAAAAACACGCCGTTAAATGTATACTAACTAATATCCGAGTGTGTTGTTGTATTCAGTTATGTGATTATTGTTATGCGTTGTTCAGCGTCTATTCAGTTATGTAAAATTTGACGGATGTAGTTTTAAACAATAGCTAGCACAGAGATTATTAATATTCCAACAAAATTTTTTTGATAAACGGTGCAAAAAATTGTTTAATAAGAGTTATGTGCCGAAACGTGGCATTCTTATTCGCACTAAAATACATTAAAATGTGTATTTCAAATCCAAATAAAAGGTATTGAAACATATAAGTTTGAATTAACTTTATTACGCTATTATCTGCCCAAGAATGTTACTCTGACCCTTTATGATTTCGCACAAATGACACTAGATACACTGATAACAAGATATTTATTTTTACTGCTTAATGTTACAAATAAGCAAAAATTACAAACCGATGTAATATTTCCCTGAGAAAATTATGAGACACATACAAACAGGACAATGTTCATATGTAAACCATAGATATCAAGATGCAACAAACAGTGATATAGATTTGAGAAACGCCTGAGACTTCGTATTTGTTTAGGTAAAATCTGCCTCGACTTCACATTTTTTAAAAATTTGCATAAACGCGTTTAATTTGAAGTTTCTGTCCTCAAAATTATCTAAAATTACATCTTTTCTTTATCTTTATCTCTCATCAAGATTTCTAGTTTGGCCCTCTTTTTACGAGAAATTAGAAATTTATACCAGAAATACCGAATAGTAAATTAACACAAGTAAAAAATCTTCATTTGGAATTTTCGATATGAATTCGGAATTTCTGAATAGTAAAAACGGAAAATTTGTAATCTTCTCTCACCTTATTAACTAACACATAAACAGTACACATTTCTTCCTTGCATTTACCAGTAGCACTGAGATCGGGATTAGCACTAGATTGCGCAACCTGAATTATTTTTTTTGTGTCTGTATAAACACTGTTTGTTTAACACTCAAGTTCCTAGTGCAGTCTCCTGGGTTACCCACTACCCGTTTTTCTGTTGTGTAATTCTTGAAAAAGTCTCCGCAGACAACTTCAAGCTCACTTATTGGCTTCTTGGTAAAATAATGAAGGTGTTGATATTTAATGTAGGAGTCGCTATATATGATACTACTTGAAGCCGTCTCACTGCTCTACGTCAGCCATATTTGACGCGCCGCGTCTTGTACCGGAGACAAGTATTGCGAACACAGGGGAAGAGGAAATAACTCTTTTGTCAGATTCAAAACTTTTCACTGGAGGAGATTGCTATCCCAACTCTGGCTTAGATGCTGTATATTCCCGCGGCCACTATTTTGGATTTCTTGGCGATTTTTCGTTGGCAATGTTGGCGATCTTTATCGATATGGCAGCCACGTTGAGTACGGTTCTGGTAACCCCATTTTTTTGGGAGATTGTCTTTTGTGTCGAATTTATTTGATTGACTATGGCTTCCGTAGTTTGTTTACCTGCTGTGGGAGATGTTATTAAGAAATAACAGGCAATTTGATGTATATTTGATATATTTTTTAATTTATTTCTTAAATAGTCTTGTTTATGTGTGTTTTTTCTGCAATATTGCTTTTTTTTGTTAATGAAAACATCGTTTTATTGACGTCATTAATGATGTATTCTGATATTCGAGGTTGAAAAATTAGCTGAGCGGTATTTTGACACCTCAACTCTGCATGTTTTATAATTTGTTTTGAAGAACATTTTGTATTGTTTTTTGATTGTAAAATTAAAATTACGGTAATGCGAAATTTGATATTGTTAGTATAGGTTCAATATTGCAAATTAAATTTCTTGTGTGATTTAGTTTGAAATTGTGAGTATTTGTTCTTTTTTTTTGCTATAAAGTTAAATGACAGCTTTACGACGACTTCAAATTTGAGAAATTATGGCAAGTGGCCATGTTTTACAGTTGGGTTTCAAGGAACGAGATGTCTGTTAAGGCATGTTGATAATTTTATGTGTATTGTGTTGTAGTGTTTTGCAGTAATGTTTTATATTAGCCGTTTATTGTATATTTCACATCCATTTCGTGCATTTTTGACATTGGTGCAGAGCAACATATGTGCATTTACTAACTGCTGCTTCAACGAGTTTTGTGCATTTTTGTAATTGCTGCAGAAGTAGCTTGCTGAATCCAGTGATTTTTTTTTTTTTGGTTAATGAATGCGTAGCGTTCATACATTCGTTTACTAATTGCCGCTTTAACGAGTTTCGTGTATTTTCCAGATTGCTGTAGAAATAGTTTGCTGAATCCAGTGATTTTTTTTTTCGGTTTATAAACGCGGAGCGTTCATACGTTTATTTAGTAATTGCCGCTTTAACGAGTTTTGTTTATTATTTACATTTTATTTTCGTTAAGCCTAACATGGCCATAAATCGGTGCTTGGTGGCATTTACTACTTGGTGGAAAAGGGATTTTCACGCCAAAATCCAAGATGGCGGCCGCGGGAATATATGACATCTGTTCCCTAACTCCTTCTATTCTACCCCCTTGTATTTAATCAGTACTAGCTATTATAATCAGATGCTTTTTTAAATTTATCAAACTTCATCGTGCCCTTCTGACTCGCGAAACTTCGACGTTGCCAAACTTTTATGTTTATCATGACTTGCAAATGATCAGTATACTGACATGCTTTCACGATTTTTCTTTATGATAATAGTTTTAGATGTTCTATGTATGAAAATTGTCATAGGAATCATCGCTCCAGTGTCCAATTCACACTGCAGTGTGTGGTACTATAGCAACTAAATAAAACCAACATCCAAAATTCCTATTAAAATTGCGTATATTTGCCTTCTCCAGAGGCTAAATAACTAAAAAGAATTGAAAAATAATAATTGCCTTGATAGACGTTATGTGGAAGCTTAAGGCTAAATAAAGACTTTCTGGAAATTACATTAATTTATATAATCACATGAAAACAGTTACAAAAGAACTATCTAAGACAAAGTAGCTCTTTTTATAACACTGGAAAGGGATAAGATCGATCATATGATTAACTAAATGTCTGAAAAAGAAAATGACTTTCTTGCTCCCCCAATCGACCCACACACAGCAAAAAAAAAAAAAAAAAAAAAAAAAAATCATACTTGAATATAATTCTAAATTTACTTGTTATCAGAAATTAACTTTTTTATTTTCTTGAAAGATATTTCTTTTTACTAAGTTTTAATCCTTTTAAATCCTTTAAATGAGAAATCAAATGTTTTTTAGAGAATATCAACAATTTTTCTTCTTACAATTGCTATAAAAAATTTAATTACTGAAAGAAAAGAGGGAAGTAATTAAATTCTTTAAAAAATAAAATAAATGCAATGTTAAAAAAAATCATTTTTTTTTCAAGTTCATTTAAGGAAATCGAAACCAAAGAGAAGCTTTTAAGATTTATATTATCCGTAAAGACAAGTGTGACATTAATAAAATCATTTTATTTCCTACTATTTTAGTTACAGAAAACTATGTATCAATTTTATTATTTTTTCAGTAATTATTTTCTGGTATTTAATCTCTTTTTTATTTTTTTAACTTAGCGCTGATAAATGAAAACTTGCATTTCTGCATTTGCGGAGGAATCATATTTTGAGCAATAATATTGTTCCCAGTTTCTTAAGAAAAATAATACAAGATTTATGAGAGATGTGAAAATAATTTTAATAATTAAAATAATCTAACTTATTAATTTTACATTTTCAAAATAAAAATAAAATATTAATGCATTTAAGGTATCTGCCTATGTTCGGAGCATTTTTTTTTTTAATATGCACAATGTTGAATAAATGCATATTTTTGTAGTTCAATTGTAATACAGAATGATGAGAAAACATAAAATTCTAGCAATATCTTTGTAATAGATCGAGAGGCAGCAGCACACCTCATCGAGTTCACGGCTTAAATTACTGAATGAGTTAAAACTCGATTCGCATATTAAAATGCAATCGGTCTGCCAAGTCATATACTGGTGGGAAACACTTGAAAACCCGATTTTAGTGGTTGACTCATAGGTTTACCACTGTGTTTTCCTGCTCCCAGTCCCCCATGTTTTCATACCTTTGGATGCAGGAAAATACAATGGTAAACCTACGAGTCAACCGCTAAAATCGGGTTTTCAGGTGTTTTCCACCAAGATATGACTTGGCAGACCGATTGCGTTTTAATATGCAAATCGAGTTTTAACTAATTCAGGAATTTCAGCAGTGATCTCGATGAGGTGATTGTTTGCGCTGCCATCTCCAAGTCTATAACATTTTAATTTTTTTTTTTGCCATTTCTTTAGCAAAATTTTATGCTTATGACAGATAGTGTACGCTCAGTTCAACTAAATATATTTCAATTTCCTTTGTATAACAACAAACTATTATTACATTACCTGTGAACTGAACTAGAAGTTTTACGATACCTTTAAAACTAACTGTAATATTTCAAAATATGTGAATTTTTTTTAAAAATAAAAATGTACTTTTTTTTCTATTAGAGTACCTATAAAATAATTACATTATCACATAGAGCTTAGAATCTAGTTTAGAACATAGTGAATAATATGGAAAGCATTCTGAGATAATTTCACCGAAATAGTTTTAAAACATTTTATGTAATGAAGTTTATCGAACATGGAAATAACTGTAAAATTGATTTTCCAGAAATCGTATTTAAATATTATTTTATATCTTTCAGATACAAACAAAATTAATCTAGAAGCATCAATTAAGGTTTATTAGTGTTTTTATATATAAAGTGTAGGAAAATCCTGCATAGAAACGTTGCTTACATTTCTCCTGGCCTTCCTACGCCCACTTCCGATGCTTGACTCGTTTCTTCCTGTTTATTCAATTGTCTATAGCTATTCGTCTACTAATCATATGAATAAAATTAAAACAGATTTGGAATCGTAAAAGATTGCTATTTCAAATAATGAAAAATGTCTCGAAAATTTTCAAGAAAACGGCCATATTTTTAATTAATTTAAACTTTCACAAGTGTGAGATTAATGCATTCAAATTTTTTCTTTTCATTTATTTACCCCCCCCCCCCCCAAAAAAAAAAAAAAACTTTTCTTTAGATAATTTCTGGTATTTTATTTTATTTTTTTCATTAAGTTATAGCTGATAATTGAATTAACATTTCAGTATAATAATAAAAAAATAAATTGTTCCCAGTATTTTAAAGAAAGATATTCAGGATTTAAATGAGATCTGAAAGAAATCTTAATAATTAAACAAGAATGAAAAATCATGTGTCGAGGCATATATTATGAAACATTTTTCAACACATTCAGAATACCTTAACAAAACTTCACTATTTAATAAGTTGAAAGATGATGTCTAAGTAAAGAATTTGGAAAACGCATAACAAGTTAGAAAAGTTAATATCAGCAATTGCAGTATATAGTCGAAAAAACACCCGAATTCTTTTGTGCAGACATATATATGGTCTACAGATTTGTATATATACTATATATTTATATATAGATTTATTTATAGATTTGTATATATGCAAAAATTTAATTCAGTTAAGGAACTCATAACGCAGTGAAAAATTCCCCATCAGAAATATCAGTAAATAAGTGGAAAAGTACTCAGATTCTTTTTGTTCATCCCTGTATATGATCTATAAAATTTATGCATAGCAAGCAATATGTAAAATTAGTTTGATATTAAAATGTATATAACAAATGAAATTGCACTTCCAGCTTTTTGCTCATAGACACTACTGTAAACAAATTCGTTTGTGTGTCTCTGCAAATAAACGATAAAGGCGATGCACGCCATATTCTATAGTAAGTATGTTATACGGCTCAGTGATGTATATCAGTTTCAATATGTTTGAAACAGTGTAAGATCATTAAAATACACTGTAAATGAATTTTCCCCACAGACTATTATGTAACGGAATTATTTTAAAATATAAATACCATACACCTTATTTAAAATACCGAAAATGCCATGGTAAACTTTTTAATAACAAATATCAATTGCATTGTAGTCCAACCATATTTACGCGATTACTAGTACGAGTTATATCACTGACGGAAAACAACCAGACAAATTAAATTAATAAAACTTGTCTATTACGTTGCAAAGGGATAAAATAATCTAACTTATGATTTTTACCTGTGGGAATTGTAAACAGTGAAATAAGTTAGCAACAAAATATTTCAATTGACTATACTGGATTTGAAGCCGAAGACATATTTCAATGAAAAAACAAAACAAACACTAGATGGCTGGATAGTGAGTTAACACGATTAAGTACGTCCATATGCCGACTTTACAATAATAACAATACTTTAGAACGCACTTTTACGTTCTCTGATCAAATAAAACCTGCCACTTCAGCTTAACCTTCCTTAAAAACTTAAACAGATACTGTTCTACTGATGATATCATGCATCGTTACCTTGGTTTGTGATTTGTTTTATGTCAACCGAGTTGAGATGTTGCTAGCTTAAACGATGCTCGTTTCTCGACCCCTCTCTTTTCTCTATCTGTCGCACGCACGCACACTCACGCACACGCACTTGCATGCTCACATGCTCACATGCACACATATATATATATAATTAGCAAGTTATTATCTTCGTAGTTTCACGGGCACGAGAATTAAGGGGTTAAACCGCTCCTATTCATGCAAGTGTTTTCTTCTACATATTTAAGCTTTCCTTACACATACTCTTACAAAATATTTTTTTTTTCTGCCAATTTTTTATCTATACATATTATTATTTTGTGTCATAAACCGTGCATTTTCAATTTTTTCGGAAATACATCACAAACACTGCAAGTAGATATCAGAGAGTGGGTTTTTGCTTAAAAACAATACATAGAATAAAAGTTAAAACTTGAATTACAGTGAAAAACAATAAATCACAATACAAATTAACAGAAAATTTAGAAAAAAAAGAACTCAAAAACTCATTAGACTCTCAGAATAAATACCTTATTTATTTTCTAGAGTTAAAAAAAAAAAAAAAAGAAAAGAAAACATATAAAATTTCCTTTTTTACTTTAGACTATTGAAGCACCATTGTCACATTTCCAAGTAATCAATTTAAGTGCAGCGTTGCTTCTTTGAAATAAAAAACTAAACCATTTAATGTTCAAAGTTCTGTAGGAGCATACAAAATGAATATTCCAACGATGAAGATTTGTTTCACCTCTTTGAGAAATCAAAAGTAGAAAAATATTTTGATACGTTGAACCATTTGTGAAAGAGTAAAAGTTGCTAATTTATAGTAGTACGGTATTATAGTACCACATTAAAATTTTAAGTTTTAGGTAGCTTTCTTTACAAAAAGCTACCTATTGCAGCCGTTCGGAGGAAAGCGATTTCAAAAAATTTTGGTATATTTTCATCGATCATGACCCCCAGACCCCGAAACCACCCTCCGTTCAAAATTGATATATATATATATATATATATATCAATATATATATATATATATATATATATATATATATATATATATATCTGACCTATGTCACACTGTAACTCTCGTATTTATGAACCGATTTGGATGTAATTCGGTGTGTACATAGTACATACCAATGTCTGAACCGAGTTCGTTGGCCAGCTTCATCCACCATTTTGTTTCAAAATGGCGGCAATTTAAAATTTTTAAAAAAATTTAAAATTTGAAATGTGGTACCAAAAAATTGAAAATGGAAAAATATTTTATTCTTATGTATTTGACCTTTATACAAAGACTCCGTAGCAGTTTTTGTTTCGTCTCTATCTTAAAAAATGGCTGAGTTATAGCATTTTGAATTTCTAGCGAAGCTGACATTTTGAAACGTCCTGAATTTTGTCACGCGATAAAAGACGTATTTATGAACCGATTTGGATGTAACTTCGTTTATACATAGTACAGACCAATGTCTCGAACGAGTTCGTTTGCCAGCTTCATCCGCCATCTTGTTTAAAAATGGCGGCCATTTAAAATTTTAAGAAAAATTTAAATTTGAAATGTGGTAGCAAAAAATTGAAAATTGAAGAAATATTTTTTTCTTATGTGTTTGACCTTGATAAAAAGATTCGGGAGCAGTTTTTGTTTCGTCTATATCTTAAAAAATGGCTGAGTTATAGCATTTTGAATTTCTAGCGTGGCTGACATTTTGAAACGTCCTGATTTTTGCCACGTGATAACAGACGTATTTATGAACCGATTTGGATGTACCTTGGTGTGTACATAGTACATACAAATAACTCAACCGAGTTCGTTGACCAGCTTCATTCGCCATCTTGTTTCAAAATGGTGGCCATTTAAAAAATTAAAAAAAAAATAAATTTAAAATGAGATACCAAAAAATTGGAAAATGAAAAAGATTTTTTTTGTATGTGTTTGACCTTAATACAAAGATTCCGGAACAGGTTTTGTTTCGTCTACATCTAAAAAAATGGCTGAGTTATAACATTTTGAATTTCTATTGTGGCTGACATTTTAAAACGACCTGATTTTTGTCACGCGATAACAGGCGTATTTATGAACCGACTTGAATGTAACTTGGTCTGTACATAGTACATACCAATGTCTCGACCGAGTTCGTTGGCCAGCTTCATTCGCCGTCTTGTTTCAAAAGGGTTGCCATTTTTAAAAAAAAATGTAATTTAAAATTTAAAATGAGGTATTAAAAAATTGGAAAATGAAAAAGATTTTTTTTATGTGTTTGGCCTTGATACAAAGATTCTGGAGCAGTTTTTGTTTCTGAAAATTTGTTCTTTTGTTTATATCTTAAAAAGTGGTTGAATTATAGCACTTTGAATTTCTATCATGGCTAACACTTTGAAACGATCTTGTATTTGTCACGCGAAACCACACTTATTCGCCTATTTCGATGGAAGAAGGCATGTGGATAGTATACATCAATATCTCGACCAAGTTCGCTGGCCAGCTTCATCAGCCATCTTGTTTCAAAATGGCGGCCATTAAATTAAAAAGAAAAATTATATTTAAAGTGAGGTGCAAAAAAATTAGAAATTGAAAAAGGTTTCTTTCTTAAGTATTTGACCTTGATATAAGGATTCAGGAGCATTTTTTGTTTGTCTTTATCTTAAAAAATGGCTCAGATATAGCAGTTTCAATTTCTAAAGTGGGTGACATTTTGAAAAATCTGATTTTTTGCCTGCGACAGCACTCGTATATATCAACCGATTCCGATATGAGTGAGCATGTGCACAGCAATTACTAAGGTCTCGACCAAGTTCACTGGTTAGCCTCATCTACCATGTTGTCTTAAAATGGCAGGCACTTTAAGAAATCGCCGAATTTGGCAGCCAAATATAAGTGACTTTAAATAAAAGCAGCTTGGATAAAGCTGACTAATTTCGCGAAATTCTCATTCATAATGATTTAGTATTGATAAAAATTAGTATTGAATCTCCTACATTCGGTTTCCACTTAATTGAGCTTCGTGTGTTTGAATAATATAAGTTGGCTTTTAAAAAATAAGGAATATGAAAGCTACCTCTTCCTCCCGGCACTGGCCGGAAGGACTTTTTTCATTTTGTCCCTTTGAAATCTTTCTTACTGATAAAGTTGTTAATTCTTTATTAGTATAGTACAGTTGACAGATCTTTTAATTTTAATGCTAGCACATTTTCCGTATATAAATATTCGCTAGAAATAATTGCAGATTTCTTTGATTAAAAAAGCGAAGTAGTAGTTAGTGGCATGATTGCTAATTTGGCCTTCAATTTTAATCCGAAATTTAAATTCATACCGGAAATTATGAAAGAAAAACTTTTACTTTATGTGATTGCCAAATGTTTCTTATTACATAAAACATAAAACATAAAATAATATTCTTTATTTCTGGTACAAACACTAAATTTCTGAATAACAAGTAATATAAAAATTTTGTTTTTAAAGTCAATTCCTACTTAGGTCATCAAAGAAAAATTTAATGTAATCCCTTAAGCTTATATTAGTTTTTGATGCATTAAAATATCTCAATTTGTTGATTTTCTATAAGCAAGTAGGTTTACAATGGAACTCTATCGGAATTTGGCGAAATATTAGAGATATCGTCAAGTTGGCGTCACTTTTGGCGACTCCTTTTGGTCGACAAATTTGGCAATATATCGCCAAGTTGGCGAAAAACTTGGCGGTATTTGGTGACAGAACAGGGTCCCCCCCTATGGTAACCCCCCTTATAGATATGAAGATGCATTAAATGCTTCAATAACCAATGGCCGCCATTTTGTCTCCCATGTAAAACTAAAATTAATTAATTAAAATTTAATTAATTAATTAATATTTGAAAAAACTGTATTAACATCAATTGTCATCCAGTACAAGTTTGAAAAAAATTATTTTAATTTGATAGGATGAATAATAAGTATTTTATTAACGATTGAAAATATGAACAAGATATATAAATAAATATAGGGAGAGTGTGAACAAATAGTAGGAATTGAAAAATGGAGGCCAAACTGGCAACTTTGGTCAGTGGTAGAAATCGGAGGTCATCCGGTGAATTCTGGTATCCATGATATCGAAAATTAGTACATTTCAAATAGTTTATCTTTCTGATGCTAAAGAAAATTTCTGCTGCCATCCAGATTCTTTTTTTAACTGCTGTTTTCCGTATCGTAATGGAATCTTTTCCTTTACCAAGAAGACAGCGGTTGAAATTTCTTTTTTTTATTTTGTGACATAAACTGTGCAATTACATTTGTTTGTTGGGAAATACTGCTTAAATCACAAACACTGCGAGTTTAAATTCTGCATCTGTGGTTCAGGATTTAAATTTTCTGATACCTCATGGGGGAAAATATGAAAGATTGAGAGTGGTTCGAAAATCTTTATAGAAAGTGCTTTAGGAAACTTCGTTCAAACGACATTAAGGTCAAAACTTGCTAATGATTAATAAAATACATTCAATGAAATGCTGGGTGTCCGAAATTTATCTTTACAACTTTGATCCTCCATAAAACTTAAACGAAATTTGATAACAAATATGTGTTTATTGTATAATGAACAGCAAATTCCAAAGTTATATCTTCTATGTTTTATCCCTCCTACACATTTCGTATCCTCTTAACTTGTACTTGGCCAGCCAGCGCCTTTTTTGGTGCGTTCATAATTATATAAACACGTAGCACCTACAGTCGTCGTTCGGTCCGTCTGTTGTCTGTATGTCCACCTGTCTGACTGTCCGTCCGTTCGCATCTAACAGAGCAAAAACTACCCAACCGAATGGTGTGAAATTTTAAATATATAATTGTTGCAAAATTTTGTCGAGTCATTTTAAATTTTATGAAAATCGGATGCATAGTTTAATTACAGGGACAGTCAAAAGTTTTCCGTTACATTACGGCCAATGGGAAAAAATTATTTCAAGTGCAGTTTAATGATGTTACAGCCTTTCGAACAGAATGAAATTGATATGCACTTCCGGAGTGCACTAAAATAAAACATTCAGTACAATATGCGGTGCAAAAAATATTTATAAAACTAGTTATAGTACGAACGCACCTCATTTGCCACGTTTGACGTGCAATTTTCAACTTAGCACACTACCGGTTTTCATATACGCTTTGTGCCATCGCGCGTATTGAGGGTCTTGATGGTGGGTGATGTCAGTATTTTGTTCGGAAATTCCTTTGGACTTGTGTATCTGACTTCGTCTCTATGAACCAGGACACACACTGCGCCTTTCCCTGTGGTGTAGCCATCACCAGTTATGAATCCTACTGGGCCGTCCCTGAAAGCAAAAACATTCTTTTTAGTACAAATAGAACTTTATGAGTTTCTTTTATACGCACACAAAACCGAACTTGGCTATCTTATTTCGTTTAGGTTTTATGGAGTTGATCAAAGTTGAAAAGATAAATTTGTGACACACTGTACATCTGAATAGCATGTTTATGATAAACTCATAAAATAACACTTTGAACTTAAATTACGGTGAAATAGAACAGATCAGATTACAAACTGAAAGCAAAACACAGATATGAAACCGAAACCTTATTACAGTGTAAGATTGTTTTAATAATTTTTTTCAAGAATTTAATCATATTCTCTAAGAAAATATATCAAATACTTTTTGTAGGAACACTTGTCTCTTTTTTCATTCTTTTCTTTAAACTATTGAAGTACAAATGTCAGATTTCCAAATAATCAATTTAAGCGCAGCGTTGTTTCTTTGAAATAAAAAATTGAACCATTTAAAGTTTCGGATTCGAAGTTCTATTGAAAAATACTAAATTGATATTCCAATGATACAGAACTTTTTTCACCTTCTTGAGAAATCGGAAGTACAGAACTATATTTTGATGTCAAACCATTTGTAAAAAAGCAAAATAAGTTAAAGAAGCATGGTGTGATAGTACCACATTAAAATTATAATGCTTTCATTCGTTCTTTTAATTTATTTTCTATTTATTTTTTGTTTCAAAAAGTGAACACTTTATTAGTGCAAGATTTAATATTTATGACGTTTTATGCGGGAAATATGAAGGCAGGAGAAGGGTTAGAAAAAATATATATAATATGCTTTAGAAGAGCAGTCGCCAATCTTACGGAAATCATGGCCCACTAAATTAGTAATTTAAAAAACAGTGGACCACTAGTACGACGGTTTAAAAAACAAATACATTTGTATATTAATGATAAGATAACATCTCTTTTACTTATAAGAAATTCACTATTTAATATAGTAAACGTGTAAATGGTTATTTAATTTTAAGAAAATCGTAAGTACATTTTTAATCATAACAAAAAATTTTAAAGATTTAAACAAAATTATTAAAATTAGATTAATTATTACAAAAAAAGCTTATTTAAGTATCGCATTACACTTGCTAGAAAACGGTAAATGCTTTTTAATCATAATGTTTGAAAAAGTTTTTAATACCAACGAAACTATTAGAGTTAATATAATGTAACAAAAACATAACTGTGAAAAATGAGAGTCAAGTTCTGTAAAGACAATGGCAAGTAAAGAAGTGATATCTAAGTGGGTGCCAAGTTCAAATAAAATTCACTCAAACTTACCTACTGAAGTATTATAGAATTTTTTAAATTGTTTAAAAATAAAAATTATTGATAGCATATTAATATTAAATCTAGAACGTGGCGCGTTTTTACCTACAAGTCATTTATTTTTGTTAATGACATTATTATATCAAAACTTGTTGTTTCATGATTGGAAGTCTTAATTTGAGTGAGCTCCTTTCCCTTGAAGGGAGGTGGGATAAAATACATCCCACCTAATTTAACTGCAAATTGCCACATTGACACCAGAATTCAGGACTAAAAAGTTTAATTTTATTAAATACGTGAAAAGAAGCTTTTACCCATTTTGAAAAAAATTTGTTTTTAAATTCTGGTGTGATTCAATCATTTCAGGATTTCACGAATAAAAGTTATTTGCCCCTGAAAGGGTTAAAGGAGTGCACTAAATGAGTGTCTCTAGAGTGATGACCAAGAACAAGCGTAAGTATATCTATTTCTTTGTCAGGCATTTTAGTCTGTTTGCATTGAGGTTTCCGGAGGGTGGGTGCTAGAGTGATAACCAAAGACGAGCGGGATTGTATCTGTGTATTTATTGGTTTATCAAATCTTTAACATGAGTCATTTGTTTATAATAATAACTATATAAATTTTTTTGTAATGACATTGTTATTATTAATAACATCACCATTTTATTAAGACATGAAATTGATAGGCATAACATTTATCAAAAACTTGCCCAGTTCTAGATTTATTATTAATATGCTTCCAATAATTTTTATTTCTAAACAATTTAAAAAATGCTATAATACTTCAGTAGGTAAGCCACTTGGCACCCACTTAGATATCACTTCTTTTCTTGCCATTGTCTTTACAGAATTTGGCTCCCTTTTTTCACAGTTATGTTTTTGTTAGATATCATTACTTTTTGTAAAGTTGCAATATATTTAGACACTTTACTTAATGCTTTTTAATGTGTTTACATGTGACTATTTTATTCACCAAGAAACATTAAATTTTAATTTAAATTTCCTACAACAAACTATTTAGCTGTCAATTTGCGGCAGAAATCTCTATTTTAATACTGCTACATTGAATGCATGTTTTGAAACGAAATGTATTTATTCGAAATTTTTATTGTTTCTGAAACAACAATTCCTATTAAATTCCTATATTAAATTTTTCTATTAAATTTTCCAATTAAATATCCTATAGCTGGGCCTGATTTTCGTACTCAAAGTGAAAAATAAAGTTATGTGCTTATGCCGCACTATGTATCATTCATCCATGGGCGCCGGAAAAGAGGCAGTGCAGAGGAAGGACATTGCTCCTCCCTGGATTTTTAAATTTAATTAACTAAATATTCTTTTTCTCTGATGATTTTGAAAATAAAAAGGAACTTTATTCTTCTCAAGTGATTTAAAATAATTAAAACACTAAGAAAAAAAGGAAATAAAAATTTTTCTTATAGCCGAAATTTTTTACTGGAATTAACTGGATATGTCGTTTACAAACAGGGTTTTTTCTCAAGTTTGTACCGTACTTTCGCATTTGAGAGTTCTAATTTTTTTAAAAAATTCCTGTTTTCGAAATGAACACGCTGGTTTTTGGAAAATAAGACCGCAACTGTTCATTGAAAATTTTATAAGGTTCGGAGAAAAATCTTGACATTAAGTGTTTTCGGTATTTCATAATAGGTGAATATTAAAGGAAGAAAGTAGTTATTTCAGATCAGACTTGTTTCAAATGAGTCAGGCCTTATTCATTAAACGAATTTCAAGATAAAATAATTTTTAGCGTTATTTTTCCTTAATTCGAGCAAATTTGCTCATTTTCAACGTCCCTTGCCCTTTTAAAATATCCCAGTACGTTTACATAACCAATTCTCGGCAAATGTAACATATCATTTTTATTGTTTCAAATGGAAGACTGTGCATTTAGCTATCCAAAACTGTTTTTGCTTTCTTTGTACGATCATTGGAAGTGCAGCTATGACTTTTTTTATTTCAGTTCTCAAACAAGAAGTTTTTATTTAAAAAACGGATATGTAAGTTTAGGTAACCTAAAGAAAGACAATGTCTTCCAATATTGAAATTAAGGAAGGTACAACCTATAAATTGAGAAATGTTTGAGGAGGTTGAATATTTCTAATAAATTTTACGAAATAAAAACTTTAGATGCGCTTTCTGAAAACATGATTTTTGTGAACAATCAGTTAAGGAAACAATCAGTTGCTGCATATTTTGCTCGGGTTCAGCATTTGGCGCTTCATTTGGCAAATTAAAATTTCGCCTAACAGACGTAATGTTAATATAAAAATGGACACCACCAGATAGGTAATTAATCTATTTCCACATTTTTTTTTATTCATTAGTTTTATAGTGTAATCGAACTTCGCACCAAATTTGAAGTTTGTAGGTGCAGTATATATATGAGATTTTTTTTTCTTATGTCAGTCAGTCACTAATAAAATTATAGATTATCAGACATTTTCAAATATCATTATCTCGGAAACTAATTAGTGTTATTTATAAAATTTTGGATTCTAGGTAATTAGGGTGGCCTTAATACGAATTTCGTATTACAAATACGTAGGTCAAATAGATGGTGGTAGAGTGTCGAAATTTGGCGAAGGCAGCTCGAAATGCTTTGTGAAATATAACACACGAGCATGTCAGAGGAACTTGGCTGGCATACTGCCTTGTGTCTAGATTCACCAAGCACCATTTAATTTTAATTTAAATTTCCTACAACAAAGTATTTGGCTGTCAATTTCCGGCAGAAATCTATATTTTAATACTGCTGTATTGAATGCATGTTTTGAAACGAAATGTATTGATTCTAAATTTTTATTGTTTCTGAAACAACAGTATAATCCCTCAAGCTAATATTAGAAAATTATTAAAATATCTCGATTTACTGATTTTCTGTAATCAAGTAAACCCTATTGGTTTACAATGGAAGTTTATGGGAATTTGGCGAAATATTAGGGATATCGCCAAGGTGACGTCCCTTTTAAAGACAAATTTTGGTCGCCAAATTTGGCGATATATCGCCACGTTGGCGACAAACTTGGCGGTATTTGGCGACAGAACAGCATCCCCTCCTACGGCAAATTAAATTTTCGCCTAATAGACGTAATGTTAAAGTAAAAATGGACACCCCCAGGTGGGTAATTCATCGATTTTCACAATTTTTTTATTTTATTTCATAGTTTTATAATATAAACGAAATTCGCACTGAATTTGAAGTCTGTAGCTGCAGTAGATATATGAGATATTTTTGATGAGTGAGTGAGTGAGTCAGTCAGTGATAAAATTATCGATTACCAGACATTTTCAAATGTCATTATCTCGGAAACTAATTGTGCATTATTTATAAAATTTTGGATTCTAGGTAATTAGGGTGGCCTTACTACGTATTTCGTGTAACAAGTACGTAGGTCACATGGATTTTCAGTAGTAGAGCGTCGAAATTTGACGAAAACAGCTCAAAATGGTTCGTGTAATATAACATACGGCTATGTCAGGCGAACTTGGCTGATACTCTGCCGTGTGTCTAGATATATTTCTTAAATGATACTTATTTAAGTATCACACACTTTTAGTGCGATATTTGGGTTACACATTGACTTTTGGATGCTGTGACCTTCATGTAAAATGGACAGTCGTCTTTATTTGGGACAAGGGACCGAGTTTCAATTGCTGTAACAAATGAAAATGTTTTCTCGTATAAATTTGTTTGTGATATCATCCGATATCAGTTTAGAATTAAAGTCGTTAAAATAAAATATTTTCTAAATTAAATCTTTTCAAAAAATATATAGACATTTCTTTTTTGAAGAAGATATTATTTACCAGTATGACTAAGTTAAAAGGAAGCTTCTAGACAAACATTATATGTAAGCTCTAAAAATTCCCAACGCCCATGAAGGAAAAAAAAAATGGCCACCGTAATAATTACCCATCATGGATATGCATCATATAAAATATGAAATCAAAGGATGAGTAAACTATTTATAAAAAGCTCGATGACGTCATAAACTTTAAATGGCCTATTACTGAATTGCATAAAAGAAACATCCTTATAACTCCAAAAATGATAATCATATTGATTAACAGTTTATTGCGTCGGATTAAGCGTCTCATTTTCAATTAAAATATAACTTTCAGTTGAAATTTGAATGAAATACAGTGTCATGAAAAATCGAAGGGTGTGGAAAATATGATTGTAAATATCTCGGCAACTAATTATCTTATCGACGTCATTCTTTATGCAAAATTTATGCTTTTTTATTGTCTTTTATATTCACTCCTTAAAATAAACAATTTCGAAAATTTTTATATACCTTTTATGAGAATGAATATTTCGAGAGTCCAAAAAATAGTTCCGGATAATCGAGGTTACTGAAATGCTATAGGCTTCTTCTCATTATTACATACTAAGTACATACCAAATTTCAAATGGGTATCTCAATTTGTTGAGAGATGGAGCGTTTACAGACAATTACACAGACAGGCAGACAGACGGACGGCATTTTTTTTTTGTGCTAAAAATATGTTTTTCGGAATCTCCAGTGTCTGAAACGTATAATTCCATCAGTTTTTTTTTTTTTTTTTTTTTTTTAACGATTACAAGGTTTACTTAATACTACGTATGATGGGTAAGTAAAAAGAAAAAAAAAACTTGCTATTTGAAATGCAAGAATGTAGTCTAAGTTTCTTAATGTTTTAATATTCTCTAAAGATCAGTTTAAAAGCAAACTAAATTGTTACTGTAGAGTCGCCATCTTTTTCAAAAACAACTTCAAACAAGAACGAAAAATCATGCGTATAGCATATAGCTCATATTCAAAATATTATAATAATTACTTTTTTTTACAAATTGAAAATATCGTTTGGTAATTAAATGCCTTTTAATGCAAATACGCAAACGATATTTTTTATTAAGAACTTATTGTTGATTGAACTTATTTATTATGTTAAAATTAATATCATTTTTGAAAAGATTAATTGAAAAAAAATTATTTTGAAAAGTCAAAATATTAGAATATTTATTCAAATGGTTCAAAATATTAGAATATTTCATATTAATTCTCCTTTAATTATCACCAATTCATAATTGGTGGCATCATTGATTAAATTAAGACAATGTTATTTAAAATCAGTATTCTTTTTGCAGTTTGTTTGCTTTTTCGTCTTAAAATGGGTCGTGTGAGTGATATTCTTGAATCTATCAAGCTTCGTATGGTTGATTTGTATCGGCACGTTAGAAATTAATGTTATATGTGAATTATTTACATTGTTCGCAATCAAGCGTTAGTAAACTACTAACACAATATTAAAAAATGGAAAATTTCGAAATAATCGCCGAAATGGCAGCCGAAAGCCAAAAACATCTGCTAGAGATGACACGAAACTGAAGCGTATAGTTAAGAAAACAGTTTTAAAAGTGTGAGATTCTTGCACTGAAAATGGAAAGAAGAAGGAGTTGAAGTTTCTACATCGACAACATTAAGACATCTCCATAAATTTAAGTTTGAATCTTGTATACCTAAAACAAAACCTCTCATGACATCAAAACTAAAACTTATAGGATTGAATTGATGTAAATCAAGATTTTAAGGAACGAAGAAGATTGGAAAAATATATTATTTAGTAATGAAAGTATGTTTTGTGTTTCATATGGTAATCAAGGTATTTGAGTTTGGAGAAGGAAGAAAGAAGCATTTGATATAGAATGCCTTAAACGTTCCATAAAATGTTCTGCTAGTGTCATGGTTTGGGGTTGCATGAGTGCAGAAGGACCTGGAAAGTTATGCATCGTCTAAGAAAAGGTTAACTCTCAGATATATCAAGAAATTTTGGAATATTACATGATTCACTATCAGAAGATTTATTTGAAGATGATTTCATTTTTCAACAAGATTTAGCGTCACCGCATACCTCGGTGTCAACTAAGAATTGGTTTCACCAACGCAACATTAAGGTACTTCCTTGCCCACCAAACTCACCAGACCTTAATCCCATCGAAAACGTAAGGTGTATAATGAAGAAAATATTCCAAGAAAATCCTCCTTCAAGTAAAACTGAGTTAGTGGCACGTATAAAGTCTATTTGGGCTAATATTGACAGAAATGTTTGTAAACACCTTGTATATAGTATACAAGATCAATTGTACGCTGTTATGAAAGCTAAAGGGGATGCTACAAAATACACTGCTCAAAACAATTAAAGGATATTTGAAGTTTTATATAAAATAAAGATATAAACGAAATTTTTTTTGCCGAAAATAGAAGAAGAGAATCACAAATGCAAATTTTTCTGGTCTTCGAACTGTGGAGTATGCAAATTTTGAGTTCGACGTCAAAAACGTCGCTTCAGTGGCAGCGAATGAAATTTGACTTTCAACTGGATAAAAGAGAATGAAGACAAGGATGATCCGCATTCAGTGATTGCTTTGTTTCGATGAGTACGATGTCTCAGCGAAGTCATTTGACAGATTCAGAAGCTTTGAGAATTGTTGGTAGGTTAGAAGGGGGCCAAACTCAAGCCGAAGTAGCGCTAGCCATTGAAGTGTCACAAAGTGTCATTTCCAGGATCTGGAACCATTTTTTGGAGAGTGGATGTGCCGGCAGAAGACCAGGGCAAGGTCGTAGACGGGCAACAACGCCCAATGAAGATCGGTATTTAGCGTTAAAATCTCGGAGACACCGAACCATGAACGCTACTCTTCTCCAACAACACCTTCGCTCGGCTACAGGCAAAACGATTTCAACTCAGACTGTCCGAAACCGGCTCCATGCTGTAAGTCTGTATGCTCGCCGACCGATGGTATGTGTTAGATTAACATCAAGGCATCGTCGCGACCGCAGGGAGTGGGCAACCGAGCATGTCAACTGGAGGAGAAATGAATGGAGCAATATTCTGTTTTCTGACGAGTCCCGTTTTTCTGTGCATCCGGAGAATAGGCGTATTTTCATCTGGAGGGGCCGTGGCAGTAGGAATAATCCTGCGTTCGTGCACGAAAGTGTCAGATTTGGTGGTGGAGGAGTGTTGGTGTATGGTGGCATCTCCATTGACGGGCGCACTGACCTCTACATCATTCGAGATGGAGCTCTGACTGGTCGCCGATATAGGGATGAGATCCTCAGACCTATTGCAGTCCCTTACGCTGCAGCAATCGGAGATAACTTCATTTTAATGGACGATAACTGCAGGCCACATCGTGCAAACCTGGTGGAGGATTTCCTTTTCGAGGAAGGAATCGTTCGAATGGAATGGCCAGCGTGTTCTCCAGACATGAATCCAATCGAGCACGTTTGGGACGCTCTAGGAACTAGGAAGACGAGTTTCTGGCCGCCAACAACCCCCACAAACTTTCCAAGAACTGGAAAGAGCTCTTCTGGAAGAGTGGGGGCAGCATACCCCAACTCGTCATTAATAGCCTCATTGAGTCCATGCCTCAAAGGTGTTCAACGTTGCTGGCCGCCAGTGGAAACCATACCCCCTACTGAAAATCATTTTCTTTGAAGAAAACACCTTTTCTTATTCTTTTTTTCTCATATGCACAAATTGTGTTTTTTCCTTTAGTACACAAATGCGCAATAAAATGCATTTTTTTCTGCCAAACATGCGTAATTTATTCTCATATAACCTACTATGTCTGTCGACCATGTATCAATCAGCTAAACAGTTTACCAGATACAAAATCCACCTAAAACTGCAATATCCTTTAATTGTTTTGAGCAGTGTATTAGCTACCGTATACTTCATGTTCATAATGTAATATTGTTCCGTAAAATAAAATATTCTAATATTTTGAACCAATCTAAATTTCCTTCTAATATTTTGATGTGATTCAGAAAGCTGTATACCTAATTTATTTTACTGTATTTTATGTTTTGTAAATGTTAAAATCTTGTCTAAACATTCCACATTTAACTCATAAGAAATTTAATTGCATTTACTTAGTATCAAAAATAAATAAAGGAAAAATAATTTTTTCTTATTACTTTTTCTTAATTATTCTAATATTTTGAATATGAGCTGTAGTTTATAAAAAAAAGGCGAAATGAAATATTTGCAAAACGCATAACGCATTTGGAAAAACTATTTCTGCTATTACCATGGATAGTCGTTAAAATATACGAATTTTTTTGTTCAGCCCTATATATAATCTACAGATATGTAGGCATACTACATAGTATGTTAAAAGGTAGTTCAGTTAAACGTACAGTTGAAAATTTCGACTCAGTAATGTCCGCCAATAAACGGACATTGTTGAGAACTTTTGTGCGACACCGTATATGATCTAAATAATTTATACACAGCAAGTAATATTTAAAAAATAGTTAAATTTAAAAATGCATACCACAACTGCAAACGTACTTCCAGGAATTATTGTTCATAGACTTCAATAGTTCCATTATTGCTCATTTTCTTCTATAGCCAAATTCTTTTGTGTGTCCTTGTAAATGAGCGGTAAGTTCTAAGCACACTATATTTTATAGTAAGAACCTTGCAGTATACCTCAGTGATGTATAACAATTTTAATTTGTTTAAAATGTTGTAATATAATTAAAATATATGACAAACGATTTTCCTCATAGACCTTAACGTAAAGAAATTCCTTTGAGTGGGCCTGTAAATGAATTCATAAATACTTTTCAACTATGTTTAAACGTGTTAAAAACGATATATGAGGAGTCACTTTCACGGAACAATAGAGCTAGCCTTTTGCTCCGTGCTATGGCGCTCGTCTTCTATATAGTAGGCTCGTGGTTCAAACCCAACCAACGCCGTTTCCATGGCTGCCTACATTAGTGACCCGAAAAACAAATACACGCAGCCTTCACAACAGATGGCAGTATCACAACGAATTCACCTGCAATAGGCAAAGCCTCGGCAAAGAGCTAAAGAGACCCAGACAAAGTCTAAATAAGATGCTTGTACTGGGGTTGGAGTTTGAAGAGACGTTATCTTTCGCAACAGCTACTTCAACAAACAATACCTGATGAGTCAATGGTACGGAACAATAGAGCTAGCCTTTTGTTCTGTGTTACGGTGCTCGTCTTTTATATAGTAGATCCCTAGTTCAAACCCAGACAACGTCATTTCTTTGACTTCTATGGTTTGTGATGGAATATAAGGAGAAAGGTTCTATAAGATTCTAAAGAATTTGTATGTCAGTGTTAGCAACATAAAGAAGCAGAAGAATAGGGGAGAGGAGGGCACATCTGAACATGGGGCAGATGTGAACATCACAATTTTGAAATAATTACTTCATGTTATTTTATTTGAAAAAAATTATCAAAGATGACAACACCTGTAGATGTAGACATATGATGATAAATTTTTGAAGCTCTGGTCATTTTGTTTGTCCTTAGTAGCCAAAACATAGTTTGTACTCAAAGGTAAAACCTTCAACTTTGTAAGTGATTAACTTAATTAATTGAATTTTACTGTTTTAACATATACTATGAATACAAATAAATATTTTTGATAAAGTTTTGTTTTCTTCTAAAATTGAGAAATGTTAATGATTTATCAATTTAATTCTAGCAGCCATGTGGGGCACTTGTGAACAGACTAGTTGGCGCAGATATGAACAGTAGATAAGTGCCCCAATAATCATTCTGTGATTCTGTTTCTTTCAGTTAAATTCATGAGAAAGAATGTCAGCTCCAATACCTATAATTTTCCTGAAATAGAAGACATTTCCGTCATTCATACAAAAAGGGATGTTGTATTTAAATTTCCACAGCCACATCTGTCAGGAAGTACATAAAGAGCAACAAGCTCGTTTACCTTCAATTGTAATTAAATAAATTTAATATTTCCTAAAATGCAATAAGTGTTATATATTAGTTTAGTAAATGGTTTACAACAATATTTGTTACGCATTGTTAATGCAAAAAGTATTATGTTAAACAACTTTACAAATTTTTTTATTTCAATTGTTCCAAACTTGCAAGCATGGCTTACTTCCATCTTTAAAACATAACAGCTTTGTACATGATGTTTTGAATGAAGATAGATATCAGTAACATTTTAATAAAGTCAAATTTTTAAATTGATAACTGATATGATTCCTAGGTATGGAGTCAGAAAAGCTTTGTATTTACCAATTTTCATTTTATATTCTTTTTCTTAAACAAATTACCTGGAAACTAGAGAAATATATATATATATATTATTTACTTTATTGTGAATGTAGCAGATAATATACCTAATGATTATGTTGAAAATTAATAACAGAATTAAAAGCATGTCAAAGGATACTTTTTTCCTGTGTTCATATGTGACCCACGTGTGTTTTCAACTACCCCACCAGTGGGGCTCATGTGAACAATTTTTTTGAATTTATAAAACTATTAAAAAAAGTAAGAAGCACTAAAAAAAATTAGCATGTGTAAGAAAAATTCTGTTTACTATATTGCATAGTTTTTGTTCATAGAAATTAACCCAATTATCAGAAAAAGCTATATTTATGTGAACTGTTCGCATGTGCCCCCCTCTCCCTTATACCTCTTGTATATGCTCACTTTCAGTTTGAAGTCCCTTTTCAGAAGTTCTTTTAAATAGAATACATGTCTTTCTTCCATATTTGTGCAATGATACTTTATGACTAGAACATAGCCTTTGAAGTATAGGGGGTGGGGGCGGAAAAACCTTTGGTGCATAAGAAAAATCTAATTATTGTGATAAGATAGATGAACGTTGACAATATACGGATATTATATAATGGCGTAGTTCTTTATTTTTGTGTTTCAATACTTCATATTTTCTTTTGTCAGGATAAATCATTAATAGAAAACTCGAACGGCAAAAAATTGTCTCATGGCATGCATCAAAATGAACAGTTGAAATGAAAATCAACAGTTGAAAAGTTGTTTAAAGTTCAACGATCATTTAACAAAGTAAAAGATATTAGCTACTGCACCGAACGGTCTACACATCCCATTTCAGCGATGGTTTGAAGTGTGGCTATGTCGAATTCAAAAACTCCACTTACTTTTGCAGAAACTGATGTTAAAATCAATCAAAAATAATATGAAAAACATTTACATGAAAAAACTGTAAGGAGATGGTTATAAACGTACTTCAGTCCGGAAAAGGCTTTTACCAGCAGGTAACTGTACCAGCTCACTGAGCTAGAAACCAGATGCATCAAAACCTGCCAAACTCCCTATGGTATTGTGATGTCATTTTTTTTTCATCTTATTTTGTACAATATTTAAAGAAGCATTTAATTTACCTCAAAGCGATATAAGTAAGCGTACAAACTTAATACTGGAATCGGGCGTAAATTAACACAGTTGCGCCATCTTGTGGACGGGGTGATAATCCACATACACGGGCTTTTAGTGTGACGTTATATATGACAAGGTATCTACCATCTGCGCGTATTTTTGAAATCTTCAGTCACTCATAGAACTGAATTTTGTTTGCCACATTTATTGCAAAATAATGTACTAGCGAGAGGGGCGTCCAGATGAACTTGACACCACGACGTTTTCTTCGCCTTGTTAGTGAAATTTCAGCTACTAATCAAGGTGAAAAAAACATTAAAATTTTAGTGGTGTGAAGTAAGAAAACAGTTCGTCATCTTTCTGTAGTTTAACCCCGTCCGCTAGGTGGCGTGCAACCTTGATTGATGTGACCTCGCCTTTAATCTTGCGGTTACCTCTCCTATTTAAGATAGGACGCTTACTTATATCGCTTTGATTTACCTCTTTTCACTTCCAGCTGCAAAAAGAAGGAAAAACTATCTATTAGTGCTCTGCCAACATCTCTCGTTGAAACAATATTGGACAGAATCGTTTCCTTTTCCTGGCCTGTTCTAAACAGAGACGTTTGCTATTCTTTTTCCGTAACGTAATGAGCATCTCTGTTCTTGTTAGTGAACAAAAACAAAATTCTTATATACAGAAACGTGGATGTTATTCTGATAATAATTTTTTTTCTCCTTTTACAGTACTACGAAGTCTTTTTCACAATTGTATTCAATCGGATAAGAACTAAAATATTTTTCAAAAAGTAAAAACAATATTATACTTAGATTTAAATCTCGTTGCTTTTTCTTATTTTTATAAACATTTTTTCCGTGAAATATTATTATACATTTTTATATACTTATACACACAAGTATAAATCATCTTTTTAAAAATCTTTTATAAAATTATAAAAAAAAATCTTTTGAGTAAACAGTTTCAATCCATCACTTTCATTCATTAATTGAATTCATTCAAGGATGTAGGCAAATTTTCAAATTTTCAATCGTTAATAAAATGCTCATCCTATCATGTTGAAATAAGTTTTTTAAACTTGTACTGGATGACAATTGGTGTTAATACAGTTTTTTCAAATATTAATTAATTAATTAAATTTTAATTAATTAATTTTAGTTTTGCATGGGAAACAAAATGGCGGCCATTGGTTATTGAAGTTCAATGAAAGTATTTTCAATAAGGGGTTACCATAGAGGGACCCTGTTCGGTCGCCAAATACCGCCAAGTTTGTCGCCAACTTGGCGATATCTGTAATATTTCGCCAAATTCCCATAGAGTTCCATTGTAAACCTACTTGCTTATAGAAAATCAACAAATTGAGATATTTTAATGCAACAAAAACTAATATTAGCTTGATTATATTAAATTTTTCTTTGACAGCCTAAGTAGGAATTGACTTTAAAAACAAAATTTTTATATTACTTGTTAATTTTTCAAATTAATTCTTGTAAGGTTGTCTAAAATAAATATTGAATGATAAAATTCTATTTTCATGTTTTCTTTTAATATGCAAGATTTTTTTTTATTATGCAATATTTCTCCTTCCTTATATGTTCCTAAACATTTTTCTAGAATCCAAATACAATAACATCTCGATTATCCGAAGTAATTAGGACCGACCGTCTTTCGGAAAATCGAAATTATTGGATAATCGAGAATGCTTGCATTTTAAGATTAAGAAGAAATATGCAATATTTCTTATTATGGTAACAAGTGCTTAATAAAAATAAAGCATTAGCAAAATAGAAACAATAATAAATTACCTGAATTTTAATTTCGAAATTAAGTACCTTTTACACACAGCATAAGGGTTTGAAAAAATGGTTCGTTTGTGGCAGTTTCGATAGCCTTTGCTTTGAAGCTCTATCATGGAGTTTTTAAATATTATTAGTTCAAAAGTATCGTGGTCTTTCTGCAGCTCCAGCATGCCAAACCTTTTAAAAAACATTCAAAAGCTTCAAAATTGCTAATTTATTCCCACGCCAAAATTAAATGGCAATTTATGTCCCTCATGAGGATTCTAAAGATATGGAATTCCATGCATTAGTTCTTGCGATATGACTATCGCTGAAATCATGTTAATCCAGCAAAATGCAGCCTAACAGTGCCACCTGTTGATTGATTTATAGCAAAACCTAATCAGAAACATCTTCTGTCAACGTCTGACTGGATCTCATGTTTGGAGAAAATCCGTGCATTAGTTTTTGAGATAGAGTTATTGCAAAAATCGTGAAAATTGCAGCATAGAAGCGCCACCTATTGGACGATTAAGACCGAAACCAGCAACAAATTGTATCAACGTCTAACTAAATCTAAAGTTTGGTGAAAATTCGTGCAATAGTTCTTGAGAAAGAACTATTGCGGGAATCGTGAAAAATGCAGCACAGCAGCGCCACCTGTTGGTCGATTTACCCCAACACGCAATCAGCACCAACTCATATCAAGGACTAACTGAATCTGAAGTTTGATGAAAATCCGTGCATTAGTTCTTGAGATTGCGGAAATCGTGTAAACCCTGCAAAATGCAGTATAGCAGCGCCACTTGTATGGCAGTTTATACCACAAAGTTATCAGCGCCAAATTATATCAAGGACTAACTGAATATGAAGTTTTCTGAAAATCCGTGCGTTACCTCTTGAGATATAGCTATTGTGGAAATCATGAATAATGAAGCATAGCAGAGCCATCTGTGGGGCGATTTGCACCAAAAACTAACCAGCATCAATTTATATCAGGGACTAATTTAATATAAATTTTTATTTAATTCCGTGCATTAGTTCTTGAGATAGAGCGCCCACAAAATTTGTGTCACATACAGACAGAAAGACAGAGTCACAGACTCACAGATACACAGACCCACAGACAGACATTTTGTAAAAACATGTTTTTCGGAATCTCTGATCCCTAAAACGTGTAAATCCGTCGAAAACCGGAAGTCGAAAATTTTCACGAATCCAATACTTTCTTCTTGTAAAGATAGAAGAAAGTAAAAATTGTAGGCGTCATTTGAGTCCTTACTTAGCGTTCCTAATTTCTATCACAACAAAAATTACAACTAAAGTCGATTAGAAAATTCTTTGAGCCAATATTGCATTTATGATGTTATTTTCCCCAATATCATATCCAATGTAGTGTTTAAAAGAAATATTTAATTTTCCTGTTTTCATTTCCAGCTGCGAAAAGAATAAAAAATCTCTATTTGTGCTTCACCAACGTCGAATCTTTTCCTTAGTGGTCCTTTTTTCTTCCTACCTTTTCTGAAGTGAAACATTTGTTCTTCGTTTTCTCTTAACGCTATAACTGCTCTTGTTCTTGAGTAAAAATACAAGTATTGCAGAACTTTCTATCAAACCGAGAAATGGGGATGCCATACTATAGAAAGTTTAAACTTTTTTTTTTTTTTTTTTTTTTTTTTTTTCAACAATTATATGCAATTGGATACGAAATAAAGTTATTTCAAAAAACGAATTCATATATAGTAAGGAAATCTCTTTTTAGATTTCATTTAGAGTTAACTTCTGGGTGATATTTTAATGTACTTTAAAAATAAAAAGTATTTTTTCACATTTTTATGCATTTTTTTTTAGAACACAGCTGTAATTAAATTCTCTTATTCATCGATTGGTTTAAAACTTTATACCTAAGCAGACATTGGTTATTGCACACTTATCTATTTATCATAAATTAATGATTTTTAACTTAATTTTTTTCCTCATTAAATACTTTGAGTTTGAATTATTTTTTTTCAATTCCTACTATTAGCTCACACTCTCCCCATATTTATTTATTTATTTATTTATATATTTATCTTGTTCAAATTTTCAATCGTTAGTAAAATACTCATTATTCATCCTATAATGTTGAAATAATTTTTTTTAACTTGTACTGGACGACAATTGATGTTAATACAGTTTTTTCAAATATTAATTAATTAATTAAGTTTTAATTAATTAATTTTAGTTTTGCATGGGAAACAAAATGGCGGCCATTGGTTAATGAAGATCAATGAAAATATTTTCAATAAGGGGTTAGTAGGGGCGACCCTGTTCTCTCGCCAAATACCGCCAAGTTTGTCGCCAACTTTGCGATATATCGCCAAATTTGGCGGCCAAAATGAGTCGCCAAAAGTGACGCCAACTTGGCGATATCGCAAATATTTCGCCAAATTCCCATAGAGTTCCATTGTAAACCTACTTGCTTATAGAAAATCAACAAATTGAGATATTTTAATGCAACAAAAACTAATATTAGCTTAAGGGATTATATTAAATTTTTCTTTGATGGCCTAAGTAGGAATTGACTTTAAAAACAAAATTTTTATATTACTTGTTATAGTATTAGATCAATAATGAGATGTTTAGGGTAAAAATCATTTGCTGGTATTCAAATAATACAAATATAAGGAAATCTCTTATTAGATTTTAATTGGAGTTAACGTCTGCATATTTTAATGCATTTTTAAAAAATATTTTTAATACATTTTTATGCATCTTTTTTAGAAGACATCTGTAATTAAATTCTTTTATTCATTAGCTTGTTTAAAACTTTGTCTAAGTAGACTTGTTATTGCATACTTACCTGCATATGATAAATTAATAGAATTTAACTTAGTTTTTTGAATCATTAAGTATTTTAACAATAGAGGATGAATTATTTTTTTCATACACTGTAAAAAAAATTATGTAACGCTACTCCATGAAGTTGGGGCCAGCCTTGCTGGCTTCATTTTATTGAATAATTTAACCGATATAACTGGTGTTACGTTATACCAATGTGTAATATCACACCTGTTATATCAGTTTAAATTAATTGCTCTATAAAATTATGAACATAATTATGAAACAATACGATTAAAAAAACTTAAAACAAACTTATCGTAATATTAAGTCGAAACCTTGTATCTTACAGATGCGAGAAAGTAATTGAGTATTAAAGAAATATTTAATTTTCTTTTTTCCATTTCCAGCTTCAAAAATGAACAAGAACAAAATATTAGGCGTCCAGCATGGATTATGAAGTACTAATAAGGTGAAAGATATCTAATTTAAAAAAAATGAATAACACATTTGAACACCCAATTTCTCTAATTATCACGAATAGTCTAAAAAATATTCGAATTCCTTTTTGCAGTCCTGTATATGATTCATAGATTCGTATGTATATTTCATAGTATGCTAACAGTTAGTTCAATTAAACACATTGCCCAGTTGAAATTTCCTATTCAGCAATTTCCGTCAATAAACGAAATTGCATTTGAGATCTCTTTGTGTAAGCTTCAGTGTGTAATACACACCAAGTAATCTGAAAAAAAAGTTAAATTTTAAAACGCGTATCACAACTGAAAATGAATTTCGAGTAATTATTCGTCTTTGGCAGTATTGTAGCCAAATATTTTTGTCTGTCCTGTAAATGAACGATAAATTATATGCACACCAGATTCTACAATAAGCAATTTATAGTATACCTCAATGATATATGAAAATTTCAATGTATTTAAAATAGTGTAATATCATTAAATTACACAGCAAATGATCTTTCCCCATAGGCTGCGATGTAATGGAATTCTTTTAAGTGTCTCTGTACACGAACCGTAAATCCTACACACTTCATTTTCAATGTCGAACATTCCACAGTAAACCCTAATAACATATATGAATTTCATGGCAATCTACTATATTTACCCGAGACAGAGGATGGACAGACAAACCAAATTCATAAGCACTTTTCACCTGTGATGGAAAGTGTTGAAACTATCTATTAGTGCCCCGCCAACGCCAACTTCACTGGACGATAGATTATTTTATTGAATACGTTTTGCCCATTTCCTTCTCTTAACTTGTCCTGAACCAAAATATTTGATTTTCCTTTCTCTTAACATAAGCACAGCTCTTATAAGTGACCAAAAACGTAATTGTTGAAGAACTGTTATCATGCAGAGAAGTATTGTTCAGATGACGTATTAAAGTATTATTTTTAAACAATTGAACGGTCACGGGGGCCGGGGGGGGGACGAGGGTCACATATAGTGTTGTGAGGTATTCCGAGTTATGCAGACCGCCTTAATTTTTAGGGGATCCAAGATCTGCCCTGCGGAATCACTGCACAGAAAACAGTTTATTAAGGTCCTACACTAGTCATGCGAAAAGACTCGGAAGCTAGTGTTAATCCTATCGGGGAGTTATTTTCAAATTTCTCGCTTGGATTTTAATATTTTTGAATGTTTTTTCTTTACATAGGATGGCAGAGAACGATCTCTAACGGGACTAGTTTTTACTTTTTCGATTTTGGTTTCAGAAAAAAAAAAAATATTTTCATTTTTGAAATCGATTGGAACCGATTCTGAAATTGAAACTATTCTAATAAAAAAAAAAAGCTGCAGCCGAAATCGAAAAAGTAAAAACTATTCTAATTAGAGATAGACTTCAGGTATCCTATGCAGAAAAAATCATTTAAAAATATTAAAATGAAAGCGAGCTATTTGAAAATAACGTTCCCATACGCTAATGTTCCCAAAAACCCCACAGACTGTTTGACAAGGTGAAAGACGATATTTAACTAAACAACTGGCAAATCGCATAATTCATTTGAAAATCCAATTTAGAAATTAGCATCAATGGTCGGAAAATATTCAAATTCGTTTGTGGAGCCCTGTGTGTATATGATATTGTATAGGGTGTCCACTCTCAACGGTGTCTAATGGCTAATTACTAAATCGTTAGTCATAGACATAAGGTTCCAGTTACAAAAATGTTTTAAATCAGGTAAAGAAGTTTTTTAAAGCAAGTTGGATCAGTAAAAACATTTCTTAAAAAATTATAAAACTAAAATTTTTATACGGTCCCTCGGCCCTATAAGTTATATTTAGTAAAAGATCCCATTAAACTAAGAAGTTAAACATAAAAAGTTCTATTCTTCTACGATTAAAACTGGCCGAGTAAGAGCTGAAGAGTTTAAAGTTGAAGCATCTTTTTTGCTGCGATCTAGGGGTCATTCACAAATTTACTAGAAATATAAATAATCGTCAGGAAAAAATAGTTCATTGCAAAATTAGCATTACAATATAAATTTGAAATCTATTTTCATCCTGATACTTTAAAGCAAAATATATAACTTGTACTAAAAATTTAAGTGAAAAATATAACACAATTTTCGTTAAAAGAAATCCCGAAAAGAAACATCTCATTTTCTTACAAAATAAAACATATCTTAAAATACAATTATTTTAACCAATCTGAAATTCAATTAATAAAAATTAATAGTATCGTTATGCTTGTACGATGTGACTACTATCATTTAAAGTATAGATATATGCGAAATAAATTCTTCTAATATTTTAAACACTTTGTATAGGATCCATCGAAGCATAGCCCAACTCATCTCTGTTCAGATGCAGAAAATTAGTATAAGTCATATAATTCAAAGTTTTATAACTCGGTCAATAATAGTGTTAGATAAATATGACTTTTTTTTAACCTACTTGTTAGTGCAATAGAAATTTTTTATTAAATATACCTTATAGGACCAGGGCAGGGGACCGTATAAAAAATTAAATTTCGTAACTTTAAAAAAAATGTTTTTATTGATCAAAACAACTTTTATAATATTTTTTTTATCTCATTTTAAATGTTTTTGTAATTGAAACGACATGTTTATGACTAACGGTTTAGGAATTATCCATGCGACACCGTTGAGAATCCATTGGCACCCTGTATACTATACTACATAGTGTGCTAAAATTTGGATCAGTTAGAAACATAGAGAATAGTTGTAAATTCCTCCTGAGCAACTTTTTTCAGTAAATGTAAATGTGCTCAAAATTTTTTGTGATGCACTGTTCATGATCTGCAAAATTTATGCAGACCCGTAGCCAGGATTTCTCTTCAGAGTGCGCTTAATCTTGGACATTTTTCTGATCTAACAATAGTAATTTACATAATTTAAAGCGTAAATAAAAAATAAACAAGGATTAATTTAAGGTATATTTCTGCAGAGAATACTTGATTTCCATGTCAAATATTACTATTTCGTATTTTTTCGATTTCTGCTACAATTTATGATTTTCAAGAGCCTTCCAGTTTCCAAACCGTAATTCTTTTTAGGGATAAACTGCAACGAAAAAAAATTTCCTGCTACTAGTTATTTTTTTAATAAATTTTTTTTTACAGTTTTAATACCATTTCCAAACATACTTTCTTTAAAATCATCAATTTTCACATGATTTTAGATTATAGGCAGCTATTAAAGTTTTTGGCTCCTTCCTCTTCAAATTTTTTTAACATTGACAATTCTAAGTTTTTATTATATGCGTGATATAATGAGGATACAGAAAATTAAGGAAGATAACAACATGTAAGCAAATGTTTTACATTTAAATCCTAAAGTTAACTTATATATGCCACACGCGTATTATACTTACATTTTCTTAGTCAAATTAATGATATGGAATTATCCTTATCGAATTGAATTTTACTGCGCATAGAGACAGTTAAAATTGCGTTTTAAGAAACTTATATTTTTAGTGGTAGATATGAATAAAGAACAATACATCCGAATAAGTGGTATAACGAGGGATTGCTATAACTAATTGAATGAATTTATATTTTTACAACTAAAAACGTACTTAGTTTTAATGCAATGGAAGTTGAAAACAAGAGAAGCATTGTCAATTTTTATTAATATTAGAGATAACTTTGTAAAGTCTGTTTTAACTTTCGAGAGGGGCTTCAGCCCCCTCAGCCCCCTCCCTGGCTATGTGCCTGACTTTATGCACACTAAGTAATAGGCAAAAAATGAGTTTAATTTAATAACGCGTGCCACAACTTAAAACACACTTCCAGAAATTAATCTTAATAGATAGTACTGTAATCGAAATGTAACTGATTTATTTTGAGTGTCCTTGTAAATGGATTATAAATGGTATATATCATTTTCAATACCGAACATGCCATAATAAAACTCATTGCATGACAATTTTAGTACATTTACGTGAGTTAGAGCACGGACAGACAGACAGAATTCACATAGACAGTCGACACAGACAGACTGCAGATAGACAGAGGGCAAATTAAACAGGCAAACCCAATTCATAAACACTTTTCTATCATATTGGAAAGCATTAAAAACGTCTATTTATGAAAAATTTTGTAGAGCCAGTAACAGTATATTTTGCAATATTTCATTATATATATAAGACACTATGATTTTTCCCTTTAAATCTCAGAAAACAAAAATATTGTCGAAATTATTAGGTAAATATCTGAATAATAAAAATGTTTTTATGGTTATAAAAAAAAATCACATTTGAATAACAGTTGAAAAACTAATTTGTTATCAGAAATTATTAGTTTTTATACCCAAACTGGGCTTTATTTTTTTCTTATTAAACTATGTAGCTTTAATCCTTTGGAAAATCCCTTTATATGCAAAATCAAATGTTTTTTATTTAGTAAAAATCAACATATTTTTTAAACTTATGACTTAAAAAATTCAATTACCAAAAGAAAAAGAGGAAGCAATTAAATACTTCTAAAAATAAAATGAGCGTGATGCTAAAAAAAATGCTCTTTTTTGTTCCAAGTTCCGTTAAAGAGATCGAAACCAAAGAGAAGCTTTTAGGATTTTAGTCATCCGTAAAGACAAGTGTGGCATTAATAAAATCAATTTATTTCCTGTACTTTCTTTACATAAAACGGAGCATCAATTCAATAAATAACTAATTATTGTTATTTTGCTAGCTACTTTCTGGTATTTAAATTCTGTTTTATTTCTTTAAACGCATGCTGATAATTGAAAACTCACATTTCAGTATTTTAATTAGAATAATATTTTATACAATAAGATTATTCCCAGTGTCTTCAAGAAAGCTATACAAGATTTTTTGGGAGATGTGAAAGTAATTTTAATGATTTAGAAAAAAATTATGATTTTCACTATTGTAAATTATGTTATTTGCACATCATGTTTTCAAACATAAAGAATATCACAATATATATTCCAAGCGGAAAAGTCAAACCATATAAATTTTTATATATAATATTTATTTGCATAAAAGACGTTACTAAAAACACATTAAAAGTATATTAAAAACCTATATTGACATGTTTCAACTCCTTCACTGAGTCGTCATCAGAATGCATAACAGAAATTACAAATACAATGCATATGAAAACTGGAAAAAAAAATCATCGAATGTAAACAAGTAAACATATAACGCCCCCTACATTTTCGATATCAAAAGTGTTCCTTCTATGTCGCGATTCCCCAACTTGTCCAACCACTCAATCCATATATTCGGCATGCGAAAAGATAACGTATTGTTACAAACCCCTGAACCTCTTAAATAAATTTCAATGGACTCTATTATAAATAATTGCAGGGGTAAAGCAGTATTATCTGTGTTATATTTTATGTCCGCTATATGTTCTTTACATCTGATATTGAATTTTCGTCAACTGTTCGTCAGCTGAATCAAATAGATAGCATTAACATACTTTTTAACGAGAGTAGATTATTCTACAGGTCTAATTTTCTTATATCTATCATTGCCTATTTTCTTATATATAAGAATCTTATAAATAATTGTAAATAAAAATTTAATATAACACAGATAATACTGCTTTATCCCGGCAATTATTTATAATAGAATCCATTGAAATTTATTTAAGAGGTTCAGAGGTTTGCAACGACACGTTATCTTTTCGCATCTCGAATATATGGATTGAGTGGTTGGACAAGTTGTGGAATCGCGACACAGTAGAAGGAAACATGCGATATCGAAAATGTGCGGGGCGTTATATGTTTACTTGTTTGTATTCGATGATTTTTTTTCCAGTTTTCATATGCATTGTATTTGTAATTCCTGTTATACATTCTGATGACGACTCAGTGAAGGAGTTGAAACATGTCAATATAGAGGTTTTTAATATACTTTTAATGTGTTTTTAGTAACATCTTTTAAGCAAATAAATATTTTAATATATGGTTTGACTTTTCCGTTTGGAATGTATATTGTGATATAGTTATTAGTGGATGTAATTAAGACTTATTACTCTTACTTATACTTACATTTGAAACATAAAGAAAGTATTGTTAATTTTGAATATGAAGTGTTATAACTAATACAGTCAGCATTTATGCTCACTGCTAGAAAAAACTCGTATGTATACACGAAATTAATCGTCATTTTTAACAAATAATTTCCGTATTCCTAAAAAACATGTTTTATCCGTGAATTCTTGCCGAAAGTCTGAAAAAGAGAGATAAATTCCGTTCATTCCTAGCACTCATGCGTATTGACTCTAATACTACTTCAAATTCCGAATTTATTTCAAAAAGAAAAAAAGAAAAATTCTATAAATTAAAAACTTTTAATTTAATTAAAAGTGAAGAAAAAAGTTTTCAAATTTAAAAATAAATAGCAGTTACTTTCATTCAGAAATATTCATAATTTATTTTTTAAAATTATTAAAAATTATTCGCATTGAAAAAATATTTTAACCCTTAAATGTCTGATTTTTCAAAAATCAATGTAATAATGTTTTTCAGCATTCATTTTTTAAATAAATCATGGGAAAAATACTTAAAAAAAAATCATATTTTGTTTTAAGTATAGTTTACAGCTAAAAAACAGTTTGTTACTAATCGGCAATACTGGTGTTTAATTGAAAAAATAATTTCCCTTGATAAAATTCTATAATATTAAACACACAAGAGTTTTAGGAACTATAATAAGAAATAAATTTTACTTGCTCACTGCAGGTCAAAATAGAGTATTTCGCAAGCTTCCAAACAAAACAAAAAGAAAAAGCAGCAACAATTGAAAAAATAAAGCTATCTTTATTCTTTAACAGCACAAGTGTTGCCATCTACATGTTGAAAATCAATTAAATAATATTTTCAGAATGTATTTTATTGGCAGCATTAGGCATTATAGCTTTAATATTGTTCTAATAGTATTTTAGAACCTAAATTTGGTATGTTGCCGAAAAGCAACACCAGGCATTTAAGGGTTAAATAAATACATTTAAAATAGATATTTTAATTAAAATATTAAATGGAAAGAAATTGATTTCTATTTTAAAGTTAATTTAAAAAAATCTTATCGAATAAAAATATAATATTCATTTTTTATATCTAGCAATCTACTTAAAAATATTTATAATTTGTAGTTTTATCCTACATTAATACTAAAGTATTAAAATACCAGCCACAATCTCATTAAAAACGAAATCTTCTCGAAAGTAACCTCAAAATTCAAAGCTTTTAAAAGAAATAAATCAATCGATATCCATCTGAAGCAAAGATATTTACTTCAAAGTATTTCACTACTGTACAACTGTAGCCCAGCGGTTAGCGTACTTGGCTCATAACACTAAGATAGCTGTCTCAAGTACAAGGTCAGCAAATTTTATTTTATCCTCCATTTCTTCAACTGACGTACATTTTACCTCCTGTAACGGAGAAAAAATAAACGGATATTCGTCAATTAACGGAAAAATATTTGTACCACTGCTGCCAGAAATATTTCCAGAAAAATACGTTTTTATTTTAAGGTACAGTCGTGGAAAAAAAAAAGTAAACACCCCCTACTAACTCCTCAACAAATTATCGTAGACGAAAGTTACCGGTACCGATCGATTGGAAATAAAGTCTACTTTTAAATGATGCATATAAAATTTTCTTAGGGGGCCATCTACATATTAAAACGAATCCATACTTCATTTTTTTCAATGGCAATACCCAATTTTAACGAGATATTTCAAATGTTCGGTTCAAACTGTGCCTAGACACCAAATATCAAGTCATTTGAATGATAAGTGTTTGAATTATAAACATTCAAAATTTAGCGATTGTAATGTTAAATTGCATTTTCATATTTTTATTTATATCTCCTGGAATAATACTCCTAATGTGGTAATTTTTTTTTGTAGCAATAATACTAATATACCCAAACATAAATACGCTGAATTTGCAATTTTTATAATTTTATGATATGAATTATGAATTATGAAATTAATATACGAAAAAGTTATGAATTGCAACCTACAGTTTTTTTGATGGATTTAGATTTATTAAGTTCTGCTTTATGGAGATCCAAAATTTCACATTTTTCTTCCAAGTAGTTTTCAAATTATGCTTAAAAAACGGCAAAATGATGGTTTAAGGGGCCGTCTATGATAGAAGTGATTAGATATTTTGAAATTTTTTATGCTAGCCTGTAATCTAACGGGCTTAATTGACTGCTTAAGGTGCCTTGATCAAGAAGGGAGCTCTCTCGGTTAACAATCAAGTACGGAACTTCAATTTGGATACAGCCCTTAAAACACGCTCGTTTTAAAATAACTAATTTCTCGGAAACGTATGGTACGAATTGCATAAAAATTTGTTTTTAGACCAATTGAAGGGTGTAGAGTTCATTTATGCTGTCAGAATTGCGTTCTGCTATTGAAAAAAAACAAAGTTATGGTTCGTTTTAATATGTAGATGGCCCCCTAAGCAAATTTTATATACATCATTTAAAAGTAGACTTTATTTTCAATCGTTCGGTACCAGTAACTTTCTTCTACGATAATTTGTTGAGGAGTTAGGGGGTGTTTACATTTTTTTTCCACGACTCCACATTTTGTTGTAAGATCCTTTGTTGTAAGATCCTAAGTGTCCACGGCTGTTCATACGTCTGATGCAAGGCAAATTAAACACATTGTTCTTATTTCATCTAAGTTCGATATTTTGGTGAGAAAGGTAATTTGTAGAAAATGTAATTGAATTGAAATGAGGTAATTATATTAATAATGTTAAAAATTTGTTAAAGTCATAGTTTAAAAAATCGTATTATTCTGATACTCAAAAGAGGTTTGTAGGAAAACCATTAAACGAATGCCTTCGAAAATTTTTAATGTGTCTCGCCTAACAAAGAAAAGAGAAACGTATTTTTGTGAAATCAAAGAATTTTAACATGTATTAATAATGAACTGAAAATATACCCCCATTACCCAGAATGTTATTCGGATTTTCATAGAACCGTGTTTATCGAACAATTATCGGATCTTCTTGATTAACGAATTCACCCAAGATATTTTATCTATATTATACTACCTTTGTCGACCAGTTTGGCCTCCCTTAAAATTAATGTTTGGCAAAGCATGCTAAGCATTATATCATGTTACTTTTATTTATAATATAATTTACTTGAATTCCCTTAAATATAATTAATACAGTTTAACTCTGTTTAACGACTTTCAAGGAACCTCGAAAAATCGTCCTTAAATAGAGATCGTCCTTAAGCAGAATTTGTGGAAAAATAATATTTGAAAAACATTTCCCTTCACACTTTACAGGGTTAAGACTGTCAATACATTTTGCAATACATAGGCGTTTTTAAAACTGTTTAATTTATTTATTTAAATTTATTTTATGTTTTCTTTCTTTCTTATTATTTTATTGATACGGATAACGAATATAATAATTCATATTTCTATTGCACAGATACAAATTGCATTAATTATACTGTATACAATGTTACTTACAGTACAATAAAAATATTTATAATACATTTAATAAAACAAATTAAGTTTAAAAAAAAATAAAAAGTGTAGATTGTTTCAATGGTGGTCTAGTCTTTAGTACCCTTGCTTCAAAACTTCTCAAGAAGGTTGAATGAAACAATGTACTGGCGAAGAATATCCAGGGCATCTGAGTAAGAAGAAGGTGGTGTCTCGCTTTCTGTATCATCACCATCTTCTGCATCTGAAGTTGAATTTTCCTTTGCGATGTCTTCATAAATTTAATCTAAATTTATGAAGTTGGTCGTTAAATCGTCTTCGTCACAATCGATAGAATCTTTTACTGAAACATCTTCATCACCAATAAGACTTTTCCATTCTTTGGTGGTGATATCTTCTTTGTCGAGTTGTGCATCTGTTACATCCATTTGCTCTTGAATGCCAATTCCAGATGCCCGAAAGCAGTTTTCAATTGTGCAAGGAGAAACTTCTTTCGAAGGTAATGTAATCATGTGCATGACTCCCAAAATTGTAATTTTTTTATTTCATTTTTGTCATCAAAATTATTTAATGATTTCCTAATTAAAGATTTTCGGTAATATACTTTTGCACTACAAATGATTCCCAGGTCTAATGGCTGCCACTTACTTGTGAAATTAGCGGTAAAAAATGAATTGACACATTTGTAAGTCCTGGAATATACGAAATATACCTGGAAAATACGTGAAAATCGCCGTTAAATAGAAACAATTTCGCCTTTAAATAGAGATTTTTTTACTTAAAGGAGCCGGGACCAAAAAAATCGTCCTTAAGTAGAGATCGTCGTTAAGTAGAGCGACGTTAATCATAGAGACGACTATAACTAATATTAGTTTTTGTTGCATTAAAATATCTCTGTTGATTTTCTGTAAGCAAGTAACACTATTGGTTTACAATGGAAGTCTAAGGGAATTTGGCGAAATATTACAGATATCGTCAGTTTGGTGTTCCTTTTGGCGATTAATTTTGGACGCCAAATGTGGCGATATATCGCCAAGTTGACGACACAACAGGGTCCCCCAATGGTAAAAACACTTATTGGTATGTAGATGCATTAAATGATGTTCAATAACCAATGAGATGCGTTTCATTGAGGCATTGCCATTAAACAATTAACAAATAATCGCGATTTCTGTGCCACTTACGATAGCGTAATATATATATATAGATTATATAACCTACTTTTCGCCTGAAGGTCTAGTATGATAAAAACATAATCAACCCTTTAATGCCTGATTTTTTATTTTGTTCGAAAAAAATTATATTTGAGTCTAATTTTATTAATTATCTACTAGAAAAGTGAAAAAAATTATTTATGTAATTGTTGGACATAATGTCACTTCTCAGTTACATAACAAAAATTGCACAAAAAAGATAATTTTAAATTACATACTTATTTTAAAGTATTTACATTGCACGAATAAGAGCTACTCACTGATATAATAATTTTTACAATGCTCTTAATAGTTTGGAGAGTTAATAATGGCTACTTTATATAGATAGAGAAAAAACGCCAGTCGAGCACATTGTAAGTAGTATCAACAAATGATGTTATAACTTCCACGTGATAACAAATCAGAACAGAAACAGACTAACGCATAGTCCAAATTAATTTGTGTGTATTCTATGTTTAAAAAAAAAAATATTGATATTTTTAATATCCATCTTGGAAAAAGGAACAGCGTAAATCATATATTGAAAATACGCGCTCAAGGATAATTCACTGCCTCTCCCGGAAAGTAAGTGGTGGTTAAGTAAGATCAATTACACATTTGAAAGTCAAGTTGTATAAAATGGTTAGTAAAAAATGTTTCTGCCCCCGGGATCTTCATAAAGTCTAGAAGAAATGTTTTCTTTTAAATGCTAAAAGAAAATCTGTGCGGACATGCCTTATAATGTCAAATGAGTATAGCATCACATTTTTCGATTAGAAATCTTCACGTAACTAAATCCCAGATTTTTTTAAATAATTTTCTGGGATTAAGTAAAGTGAAGAATTCTATCTATATAATAAAAGCCTAAGTCACGTGACTGCCATCAACAGTTCCTGGTTGACCGCTTCGCTTTTTATATGCCAGGCGGCCAATTTGATAATTTAATGTTAACCGGGCGCAGGTGATAAATCGCCAAATATTGTTCCATCGCCAGCATTATGTCATCAGTACAATTATAAAACCATATATTACCATCTGCAATCGGGAAATTATCCGAATTCATTCAGCAGCACTGTATGTGATATATAGATTTTTATCTATTAACTACGTGCATGCTAATTTTTAGTTCAGTTAAGAAATACATATACCTCAGTTCAAATTTCTTCTTCAGCAATTTCCGCTAATAAAGAGACTGATACATGAAATCTTTTGTGCAGCCCTGTATATGAGGTATAGAATTCATATACAACAAGTAATATGCAAAAAATTATTTACATTTTAAAGCGCATACCGAATGTGAAAATGCACTTCCAGCAATTAATACTCAAACGCAGTATTTTAACCGATTTCTTTTATGTGTCCCTGTAAATGAACGACAAATGCTATGAATGCCCTATTCTATCGTAATCTTCTTGCATTGAAATTCAGTGATTCATTTTAGTTTAATTCGAAATAGCGTAATCTCATTAAAATACTCTGAAACTATTTCCCCCCATATATTATAATGTAATGGAATTGTTTTGAGAGCCCCTATAAATGAACTATCAATCCCACATACTTCATATACAATACTAAACATACTTTGGCGACCCTAAATAACGTTTATCAATTGTTTGAGAATCCGAGTATATTGACAAGAGTTAGAGCGTGGACTGGCGGACAGACAAACCGAATGCATAAACGCTTTTCAACTTTGTTGGAAAGTGTCAAAAATTAATACATATCAACAAATTCAATCTAATTCTGTAGTTTTGGTTGACGAGAAACATTGTCAAGATTTTTTTCTAAAAAGAAGGATAAAATAAACTACGAATAATATAATTTATATGAATATTTCTTTAAAGCGGTTCTTTTTTATTATGTATAATTGCCGAAACGTCAGTGAAGGCTTACTGTGGAGACACGAAAAGTTTTGATTTCCGTTTGTCTGTCTGTCTGTCTGTCTGTCTGTCTGTTCCGCGATAACTGCCGCAAAAAGCACCCAATCAGCTTGAAATTAATTGGGCATATTCGTGAGATACCCGGACGTAGCTGTATAGTTTTTGGTTAAATTTGGTTCATTCGTTCGGAAAATATGGAAGATTTTATTTTTCTTTATAATGCTTTTCTACGGCAAGTCAGACGATTTTCAAATTTCGATTAGTTGAAAGAAAATGGCACGTTTGATTAATGGATTTAAATGTCAAATTATGGATACTAAAATTCCAAATAAGGGTTTTAAATTATTCCTATTATATTGAAGTTTTATCAATATATCTATCAGATTTTTTTATTTACGTGTATAATGTTTTGAGGACATTTATACATGTATTCCAATAATATAAAGAATTTTTAAATTAATTTTCTTGTTTTACATGATACATATTTCTTTTTTTTTCCCTTTTCTTCGTTGCCTAGTGACTGTTATTCGTAGCCTATCATTGCGTCAAATATGAATGAAGTTAGTAAATTACGTTAATTTTGTTGCAGGTACTATTAAAAGGCTATCACGAAAAATATTTTATCGCGCCAAATCGATGCAATTTATGCAATTAACAGTGGACACGATAATGAATTATTTTCCAGTAGATTTATAGATCTCCAGATATGCATATTTTGGGGGGCTTTTAATATGTTATTGCTATCGCATGGATTAGGATGTTTAAACTAATGTTTAACCATGCTGAAAAAAAAGTACAGTTAAAGGCATGTAAATCCGTTTTAACACTTTCCAACATGGATGAAAAGTATTTATGACTTCAGTTTTTCTATCTGTCGCCTGCCGTGTTTCTCTACGTGCTCTAACTCGCGTAAATATTGTCGGGATTACATGTAATTGATATACGTTATCGAGGTTTGCCAAAGTATGTTTGGTATTAAAAATGAAGAGTGTAGCATTCATAGCTTAATTACAGGGGCACTCAAAACTATTCCGTTACATTATAGTCTTTGGGAAAAATCGTCTGCGGTGTATTTTAATAATGTTACACAATTTTAAACGTAATGAAATTTATATACTTTATTAAGGTGCACTAGAACCTGGTTACTATAAAATATGTTATGTGTAGCACTTACAGCATGCGTACAGGGAACTCAAAAGTATTCATAATACACTGCTCAAAACAATTAAAGGATATTGCAGTTTTAGGTGGATTTTGTATCTGGTAAACTGTTTAGCTGATTGATACATGTTCGACAGACATAGTAGGTTATATGAGAATGAATTACACATGTTTGGCAGAAAAAAATGCATTTTATTGCGCATTTGTGTACTAAAGGAAAAAAACACAATTTATGCATATGAGAAAAAAAGAATAAGAAAAGGTGTTTTCTTCAAAGAAAATCATTTTCAGTAGGGGGTATGGTTTCCACGGGCGCCAGCAACGTTGAACACCTTTGAGGCATGGACTCAATGAGGCTATTAATGACGAGTTGGGGTATTCTGCCCCACTCTTCCAGAAGAGCTCTTTCCAGTTCTTGGAGAGTTTGTGGGGGTTGTTGGCGGCCAGAAACTCGTCTTCCTAGAGCGTCCCAAACGTGCTCGATTGGATTCATGTCTGGAGAACACACTGGCCATTCCATTCGAACGATTCCTTCCTCGAAAAGGAAATCCTCCACCAGGTTTGCACGATGTGGCCTGCAGTTATCGTCCATTAAAATGAAGTTATCTCCGATTGCTGCAGCGTAAGGGACTACAATAGGTCTGAGGATCTCATCCCTATATCGGCGACCAGTCAGAGCTCCATCTCGAATGATGTAGAGGTCAGTGCGCCCGTCAATGGAGTTGCCACCATACACCAACACTCCTCCACCGCCAAATCTGACACTTTCGTGCACGAACGCAGGATTATTCCTACTGCCACGGTCCCTCCAGATGAAAATACGCCTATTATCCGGATGCACAGAAAAACGGGACTCGTCAGAAAACAGAATATTGCTCCATTCATTTCTCCTCCAGTTGACATGCTCGGTTGCCCACTCCCTGCGGTCGCGACGATGCCTTGATGTTAATCTAACACATACCATCGGTCGGCGAGCATACAGACCTACAGCATGGAGCCGGTTTCGGACAGTCTGAGTTGAAATCGTGGTGCCTGTAGCCGAGCGAAGGTGTTGTTGGAGAAGAGTAGCGTTCATGGTTCGGTGTCTCCGAGCTGTTAACGCTAAATACCGATCTTCATTGGGCGTTGTTGCCCGTCTACAACCTTGCCCTGGTCTTCGGCCTGCACATCCACTCTCCAAAAAACGGCTCCAGATCCTGGAAATGACACTTTGTGACACTCCAATGGCTTGAGATACTTCGGCTTGAGTTTGGCCCCCTTCTAACCTACCAACAATTCTCAAAGCTTCTGAATCTGTCAAATGACTTCGCTGAGACATCGTACTCATCGAAACAAAGCAATCACTGAATGCCGATCATCCTTGTCTTCATTCTCTTTTATCCAGTTGAAAGTCAAATTTCATTCGCTGCCGCTGAAGCGACGTTTTTGACGTCGAACTCAAAATTTGCATACTCCACAGTTTGAAAACCAGAAAAATTTGCATTTGTGATTCTCTTCTTCTATTTTCTGCAAAAAAAATTTCGTTTATATCTTTATTTTATACAAAACTTCAAATATCCTTTAATTGTTTTGAGCAGTGTATTACAATCTTTGACGAAAATCCTTTTGTGGCGTTTTTTAATGATGTTACTCTGTTACAAAATAATAAAATTGATATGTATTTTTGAAACATTTTTGTAGTATATGGGGTGCAAAGCATATGTTTTTTTCAGGGTCACACAAAAGTGGTCAATTAAAATGTGGTCTACGGGGAAAAAAAAAACTCTTCACAGCTTATTTTAACACATTAGCGACGGGAAACGAGAATTCTCGTTTTTATTCAGAATACATCATTGGCTAAGGGAGTGACTTCTACCTCACAGAAAAGACATTTATATTGTGTTGTCCATATTTTTTATAGATTGTAAGACATTATATATTACATCCGTACATTGAAAGATATTTACTGCTGCATAAACATGAAAAACATATCTCAGAAACCAATTTCCGAGACACTTTCAGAAGAGGGAGGAGCTTCTACTGTTTTTAAACCCAGATTTAATTAAGTTGCCTGTCGTCAGTGTGTTAATTGTGTTGCACTAATTCAAACATTATGAAATTAAATTACATTACTGTGGTTGACTACAAGAAGCTTGAATATGATTTGTATCGTATTTATCGTTCATTTATAGGGTCACATAAAAAATTTCGGATACAGTTCTGGTCTATTAGGGATGATTGCTGAAGAGCATTTTCGATTATGGTGTGCGTTTTAACGTTAAGTAAATTTGTGCTTAATAAGTAGTGCTTAAATATTGTATAGACCATGTACAGGGATACACAAATGAATTCGTAAGTATAAATGAAAATGAGCGCGAATTGCTTCAGTGTGATTTTTTTTTTTTTTTTTTGAGTTATGTATTTCCCAGCCCAATTACATTTAGTATACTAACAAATGTTTGCAGAATTTAAATAGAACCATATACAGGACTCCGCAGAAACTGGATATATGGTGCACACTATGCATACTAATCCCCGGAAATGTGATATGAGCAGTTTTAAGAGGGTTTTTTGTCTGCATTAAATTTAAATGTTATAGACGACGCGTAAAAATCTTCACGTAATATACAGGGCTGTAGAAAAGAATTCATGTACGTTTCCGTCTATTGGTAGAATTTACTATAGGACATTAACACAATTAATTGATAATTACAAATGTAAATTAAATTACACTACGAAGGGGTTCAGGGGAGCAGAGCCCCCCTGAAGAAATCTACTTTATTATCTAAAAATTACCAGAATAAGTAGCTCATGAGATTTTCAGAATACCATTACATAACAAGGGGTTTAATTTAACGTTTCTAATGTCAGAAACCTTCGAAATATTTTTTCGTTTTATAAATGTTTATGTAATTTCAAAACTTTAAATTTCGTTTTTTGTAGAAAGATTAATATTACTCAAAGGGTGCTAAACACAATGAATTGTAGAGCTGACGTTGAGGCTCCTGATCTGCAGATTTACTAGTTTATTTCTTGTGCGACGGTAATACAACAAATCTATCTTTTCGGAGTAGTTTTGGTTATGATAGGGTCAAAGGGACGATGTGGCCCGTGGTCTCATGTATAATTTTTAATGTGGCCCTCAGTGGTAAACACTTTTAATACGCACGTTTGAAGTAAACAATTTAGAAAATTCAAAACATATTTGAAAACCAATTTCAGCAATTATCGTCCATAGCCAGAAAGTTGCTTGGATACTTTTGGACAGCCCTGTAGGTGACCAACAGATTTGTGTTTATACTACATAATTCAGTCCAATATAGAAAACGCATAACACCGTGTAAATTTCATCTCCAGAAATTTCCGCCAATAAAACGCAAATATTCTGTCCAACCCTTTATGTTATCTACAGATTGTTATACACAATACAGAGTAAGCTAAAGTTTAAATCGGAATAAAAACTCATAACATTTTTTCCCTTTCTAGTATGAAATTATTCACCGAATTCTAATTAACTACAATGGTAAATACTAAACAATAATCTCAGCAACCATCATAAATAAAGGAAGTTGATTTTCATATTTGTTGAAATTTAAAAATCTTCTCTTGAATTCATTTTTAATGTCTATTTAAAAATTAATACATGCTGAAAATTCTCAATTATAAGATTATGCATGAGCGTAATAACTGTCAGTTATATGCCTATGGATGTACTTAATAATTGTCAATCTAGGAAATATCTTGGAGTTAAGGATAATGTACAGACATTCAATAGCTTTTCATTCAAAGTTTTAGAGTTACTTCGTTCTCACAAAAATGTTATGAGATTACCTAATTTTTAGAATCGACAAAGCATAGCTTGGATGATTAATAATTTTAGTTAAATTTTCAAGCAGTTGAAAACTACACCCCGTCCCCTAAAAAAAAAAAAAAAAAAATCTCGACTTTTGAAGTTATTGTATTTATTTAATCATATATAAATTGTGTAAAGGTTAATCATTCCAAACCTTTAAAAATGCATGACTAATGAGAATTTATCCAGCTATTTTAATCCAAAGAATTGATTAAAAATCAAACTGTGAAAGCAACATTTAAATCTTTTTTAAAAATCTTTCGCAATGTAATCTTGAACAATATGTTACTGCCTGAAAACATCATTAACATAGTTCTTTGGAACACTTTTTAGTGGACATGTTCTAACCTTGATGATGCTCCATTTTAAACGGTGAATAGTGGATATTAAACTGCTTTAGGAATCTTCTACAGGACTGTCTTTGTATTCATAAATTAGCAGAATGATGAATTATCATTTTGATATACATTCTTAAAGTAACGTTTATAAAATATATAAGGATTAACCTTTCCAAATCTTTGAAAATGCATGACTAATGAGAATTTATTCAATAATTTTTATTCAGAGAATTAATTAAAAACCATTAACTGCGAAAGAAACATTTATAAAGTCATAAGATGGACATATGAAATACACTGGTCATCAAAATTATGAGAAAAAATAGGCTCACTAAATTAATGTTGCAACCAATGCCCAATGCTGCGATTATTTATGTTAATTAAATACTATTGAACTCAAAATTGAACTTCCGCGCATAAGTTAGTGTCGGAAATATGCAAATTAGATGATTGACAATGTTGTGCGCAATAGACGTATGTTGGAATTCTGGTCTGTAATGTTGTTTAAAGTGAATGTGGTGTCTGAGTGTGATAATTATTCATTAGTTATGGCTCAAATACATCATTCAAGTGAAGGTCAAAACTGGCGAATAATATTTAGAATAGAGGAAGATCAAACACAAATGAAGGTCGCCCAAGATTTGAATATCCCCCAAAGTGTCCCATCAAGAGCTTCGAGCCGCTTTTTAAGCACTCGATCCGTCGATAGACAGCCTGGTAAAGGAGACCAAGAGCAACAACTCCATCCGAAGACCGTTTTCTGTCCTTGTGGCTCGAAAAAAACGCTAAGCGGCTATAAGAGATTTGGTTTGAGACATTCAGGCTGCCAAAAGAACTCGAATTATCCGTTATACTCCTGCACGAAGGCTTAACGAGGGTGAACTGTACGCGAGAAAATCTATAGTTTGTGTCCCACTCACTCCAGCTTCCAAAGGGGCCCGTTTAAACAGTTGTACTCATCATGTTCAATGAAGCCAAGAAGACTGGGCTTAAGTATTGTTTACTGACGAGTCCAGATATACTCTGAACACTGATTCTAGACGTGGTTTGATCTGGAGAAAGGAAAGAACACGCAACTTGTCTTCCCTTGTTCGTGAAATATCCCGTTCGATCTCAGTCTTCTTGGCTCCATTGAACATGATGATAGCAACAGCTGAAACGGGCACTTTTGGAAGCTGGAGTGAGTGGGACACAAACCATTGGTTTTCTCGCATACAATCTACCCTCGTTAAACCTTCGTGCAGCAGTAGAATGGCTAATTCGAGTTCCTGTGGCAGCCTGAATGTCTGAATCTAAATCTCCTGTAATTGCTTCGCGAATTCTTCGAGCCGACAATGACAGAAAACGGTTTTCGGATGCAGTTGTTGCTCTTCGTCTCCTATGACCAGGATGTCTATCAACGGATTCAGCGTTTAAAAAAGCAGTTCGAAGCTCTTGATATGACACTTTGAGAGATATTGAAATCTTGGCCCATTTCCATTTGTGTTTGACCTCTCTCGATTCTACCAGTTGTCTGCCACTTTTGACCTTCACTTAGATGATGCCTTTGAGCCATAACTAATGAATACTGATCACTCGCAGACACCGCATTCATTTTAAACAACACTACACAGAACAGAATTCCAACATGTGTCTATAGTGCACCACATTGTCAATCACCTAATTTGCATATTTCTGATGCTAACGTATTCGCAGAAGTACAGTTTTGTATTCAATAGTATATAATTGACATACATAATTGCAGCATTGGGCATTGGGCATTGGTTTCAACATCAACTTATAGTGAGCATAATTTTTCTCATTATCCTTTATTTTTTCTTATGTTTCATTATTTTTTCTTATGCTTTACAGTTTTTATTATTTTTGTATAATAGTTCATTTATTATATTTTATTTATTCATTTATTTATCATTTTTAACAATGTTACGTTTTAAATAATGTTAAATTACTGTTTTGAACATGATTCGCAACGATAAACAAGATGAGCAATTGGCAACCATTTTTGTGTATCTCAGAGCCCAGATAATAAGTAAGAACCAATTCTTTAAAAGGTGTCACAATATGTAAAAATTGTTACTACATATAAAAAAAGCAGTTTTAAAAACTTAAAACTTCAACATCACACGCCGAGTACTTTCGAACACAGCTTGATCTTCTTTTTTATAAAGTCTTTCGAAATAGAATTCTGAACTTACATGTTACTTTCTGAAAACATCCTTAATACAGTGCTCTGGAACTCTTTTTAATGGACATACTCTGAGTCTGAAGATGCTCTGTTTTAACAGTGACTCATGGATTTTATAATACTTTAAGAATCTTATGCAGAACTGTCTTTGAATTCAGAAATGAATAAATCAGAATGAATGAATCAGAATTAATCAGAATTATGAATCAGAATTCATAATGAAGAATTTTCAATTTGATCTATATCCATAAAATAAGGTTGCTTTTAATTCAATATGAAGTATTTGTTCATCAACTTAAATATTGAAATTTGAAAACAAATCAGGGATTTATCGTTGATTTTATGGTACTTTTAATTTCTTTCCGAACGATGTTTTAAATAGGTTAAACAAATATATTATAAAATTAAACACATATGGTAAAAGAAATTACTGTAAACACAAAAGCCTAAAATAAATTTAAATAAGCAAACCAACTAGTTTCGTATACACAATAACGGTGACATTCTCAAGATCTATAATGATAGTATTTTACCTTTGGAGATTTTGAGAATGTTACGGTTATTGTGTGAACTAAACTAGTTGATTTGTTTATTGAAAGTTTTTAAATAGATAAAAAGTTTTTAAATAAAAGTTTTTAAATAGGTTAAACAAATATATGTTAAAATAAAATACATATGGTAGAAGTAATTACAGTAATCGCAAATGCCTAAGAAACCTTTTAATAAACAAACCGACTAGTTTCGTACACACAGTAACGGTGATATTCGCAAGATCTCTAATGGTAATATTTTATCATTAGAGATTTTGAAAATGTTGTCGTTATTGTATGTACTAAACAAATCGATTTGTTTAATAAAAGTTTTTAAATCTGTAAAAAGTTTTTAAATAGTTTAAACAAATATGTTAAAATAAAACACATATGCTAAAAGCAATTACAATAAATGCAAAATCCTAAAAATGTTTTAATAAACAAACCGACTAGTTTCGTACACACAATAACGGTGACATTCTCAAGGTTTACAATGATAGTATTTTATCACTGCAGATTTTGAAAATGCTACTGTTATTATGCATACTAAACTAGTCGATTTGTTTATTAAAAAGTTTTTTTTAAGTCTTCGTGTATACTGTAATTCATTTTAGCATATCTATTTTATTTTATTGATAATAAGTATTTTTATATAACTATAAAAATATACATTAATATATTTAAACAGCATACAAAATATATAAATAATTAAAAAAAAGAATGCTTGATTTCGCAAAATTCCCTTTAAAACGTATTTGAATCATTCATGTCTTGCGTGTGCAACTTCTTGCAACTTGTACACCACGGTTGCAGAGCTGCTACTAGTTTTGGATATTATAATTAATTTTGTTTTAGTTACAGAATTTCTCTCATTAAATAAGGCGAAGATTACTATTCATAAATAGTGGGGACAAAGACAAAAGTGGGAAAAGGTTTGAAACCTTTAAGTTATGGTACATGATGCGTTAATGAATGTTTATGAGCAGTTGGAGAAAGATTTAATAGAGTAATCGCATAACATCCACATCATTAATCTTGGTCCATAAAATAACGAAACGGTACGCACGAACCAATCAAAATAAATAGGTTCCTTAACATAGGCTCGTCGTAGGATCATAAACAAATAGGTTCCTTTCTGCCCTAACATGCAGGAAAAAATAATACATTTTCATATCTAAAAAAGAGCAGTAGCTAGTATGGTCTTTAAAATCTCTAATCAAAAGTATAAATATGATTTTCGGAGAAATGTTTTGAATGACACAAAGAGACAGATTTGAATCTGATCTCTCAAGCGAAGTGTTTAAAAAATGAACGGTTCTGTTCATTTCGGGCCTAAAATGCAGGAAAATATCATACCATTTTACATCTAAAAAATAGTAGCAACTGGTTTGTTCTTTTAAAGTATGTAATTAAAATTATATCTTATGATTTCCAGAGAAATGTTTTAAGGACAAAAAGAGACAGAATTGAATCTCATCTCTCATGGGAAGTGTTTCAGAAATGAATGATTCGTTTCATAATGGTGGAACGAATCATTTTACCAAAGCCCGAACAAAGTCATTCTGATTGAAATGTGTCATTCCATAACAGAGAGTTTGTCTTTTGGGATTTAAACTTTTCTGGATAGTTTGAGAAATAGTAAAAGGTTGATGTCCGAGAAGGTTTTTAAAGTTAATAATATTTTATTTAAGTGCATTAGACACTTAAATAATTTCTTTTTACGAATTAAGCTATTTTACAATTTTATATATACCATGCAGATGATAAACAACAAATATATTTTTAATTTAATGCTAATATGGTAAATCACCTATTATGGCCCATATATCAGTGATGGCCGATTTAATATTCCTACGACACTAAACGCGAAACGCCCAACATTTGAACTTAGCGCCAACGAGAAGCGATAAAATGGTATTTCCACTTTCACATTATGCCTTTGATTTGGCAAATCAACGCACGTCACGTGAACAGTGGCTGCTTCTACCGAAGCTTCTTGTTTCCTGTTTCAGCTGTGGTTTCTTAGCAAGATTTTTAGTGACCAATGTTGGATTTCTTGCTGTGTACGAAATTTTCGAGAAGGATAAACGAAAAGAAGTAAGTTTTAATAACTTACTATATAAAGTTTAAGGAATATTCAAACATATAGGTGTTATCAAAATAAGCTTATTAAGCCAACTATTGGGGTGGGCCACTAATGATTCTGTTTTTTCATGATCGCAGTAGTGATGGCCTGCACTTACTTTTTATATTTTATAGCTATGTGTTGTCATATTAAAGTTTTTAATACATATATTTCTTTCAAATATTTAAATGAAAGTGTTTGATAACAAATTTATATTAGCATATTCATCTTATTTATGTCCACTTTATTCTATATTTTTTGTACTCGCGACATTCCTTTGTAAATGACATAATAGACTATTCTTTTAGGCTAGAAACTACACCCTAACTGCTTAACTTTAGTATCACAACTAGCGTCTATAGCCAGCGATGAATATTTAAAATGTAGCTTTAAGCTTTCTAGAGTGCAAGGTAGTTCAGTGGTATGACGTTTGCTCAAGAGGGATTCATATGTAGACCGGGCGTCGTATCTAGTGAACAAAAATCTTGAAAAAGAAAGAAACTTTTTATTTTTAAGCATGTTTAATTAAGTTATAAAAATAATTCAAAACAATTTTAACTTTAAATATTTTTAAATATTATTTTTATGCTAATAATATAATGAAGAAACGTTGGTTTTTAGGAGTTAATCTATGGAACTAATAACCAATTTCAAAAGTAATGTTGGCAAAATAATGGTGACAGTTTGTACTTCAGTATAGGCTATATTTTAGGTTTTTATCATAATTCCAACGGAATGTAGGAGCAAAATCTTTCTAAAATGCGTATTTTCGTGATTTTGGAGGGTATAAAAATTAGAAATTTAACTTGATGGTAACTTGCATGATATAAATACTCTCTAAAAACATTTTCTAAAAAATATTCAAAATTCAAAAAGGATTTAAATGCACAGAAATAGAGAATTTTTATAGAGTTACGATTTCTATAAAATTGGTTAAGGATATAAAATTTAAACTTGACATGGGTGTTATTTTTAAATCGCAAATGTACGCACAAAATAGTTTTTTTTTAAAGGGAAATGTGTGCTGAAATAGTTCTTCCGATTTTCGTGATACTGAAGGGGATAGAAACTTGATATGTGTTATGGTGGTTAAGATGCAAATGCTCGTCAAGAATGTTTTCTAAAAATTTTTTAATTTAAAAGGGTCAAATGAGCAGCAAACGTTCTAAATTACGATTTCTATGGTCTTATTCGGAATATAAACTTGAAATTTGACGTGGCTGTTACATTTAAGACATGAATTCTCGTACAAGTCTGTTTTCAAAAAATCGTAATTTAAAAGGGTGCAGGAGAAAGGAAAGTTCTAGAGTTTCAATTTCAAATGAAATTCAAATTTCAAATTAATTGTTTAAAAGGCGCAAAGGCCAACATAGTGAAAAAGATTCCATGCCGGGACTCGAACCCGGGCCATCAGTATAGTGCACTGACATTCTACCGACTGAACTATATGGAACGATACGCAGCCTGGAACTTCTCACTGTTACATGTTGGCAAGGCTATGGAATACTTTCCGTGAGCCACCGACATTGGGCAATCACGAAACTTAATTAAATCCAGCATTGATTGAAACTAGTATATTAATACTTGGAAAATTTTCCAGAGATAAAATTTCGACTTGCATGCAATATTTCAAATGAAATCCAAATTTCAAATTAATTGCTTAAAAGGCTCAAATGCCAACATAGGGAAAAAGATTCCATGCCGGGACTCGTACCCGGACCATCAGTATAGTTCAGTCTGGAAAAATTTCCAAGTATTAATATAGTTTCAATTGATGCTGGATTTAATTAAGTTTCGTGTTTGCCCCATGTCGGTGGCTCACGGAAAGTATTCCATCTTACGCTGCTATCTGCCTTGCCAACATGTGATAGTGAGAAGTTCCAGGCTGGGTATCGTTCGATGTGGTTCAGTCGGTAGAATGTCAGTGCGCTATACTGATGACACGGGTTCGAGTTCCGACATGGAATCTTTTTCACTATGTTCGCCTTTGCGCCTTTTAAGCAATAAATTTGAAATTTGAATTTCATTTAAAATATTTTATGCAAGGCGAAATTTTCTCTCTGGAAAAATTTCCAAGTATTAATATAGTTTCAATTTCTTTGTCATTGTTGGGGCTAGAAACTATAAATTCTCATGGTGGTGATTTATAAGATATAAATGCTAATTAACCCTCTCGATGCGTAAGTAATTCTTCGCGATGAGCGTCTTTTACAGAAGTTTTAATCTTTTGTCACCGATTCTTTAAAGCAGAAATTTTTGACTATCATAATCGGGAAAAATGTTCTGATCAAATCACACAAAATTTTCGCGAAAAAATAACTGATGGGCATAACCAAGTAGTATTAATCAGACGACAAAATGCATGCCCGATAATATCTCGGGTTGCGCAGCTAGAGGGTTAAGAACGGTTTATAAAATATATGAAATTTAAAAAGCTTAAATGAACTGAAAACACTCTAAATTACGAATTACATGGATTTGCTTAGAGAAATTGAAATTTTGATTTGATGTTACATTTGATATGTACACGGTAGTGTGTAGGTATCTAATAACTAATTTGTGGCATGGGATGATACAGTTTCATTATTTTTCTTTTTGGCATCAAGCTAAGCAAACAATAAAAATTTAATTCTGCGGTTCTGCTGTGTTAGTATAGCTCTCTCTCTTTTTTTTAAATTTTAGAATAGATATAATGACTCCAAAGAAATGGAGTAAAGAACAGGAGGATCGGATTGAGAAGACAGTTGATGCTGCTAAACATGGAATGTTTGTAAGAACAGCAGCATCTTAGTTTAAAGTACCAAGGTCTACATTGAAGCAAAGATTGAGTGGAAAGAAGACACAAAGAAGACCTCCCTCAATTTTGAAAACCGAAGAGGCAATTCTCAAAGAGCAGAGGAGAAGAAAGAAATTATGTAAATTACAATTTAGTTACCAGTGCCATTTCCAGCTACACATTCTATGACGAAAATGCTTGTTTATGTTCCCTCTACATTAAAAATTTGTTGTTTAGCGAGACTTTTTTTTTTTCGCTACAAACTATGTTAAAATTCATAATTTTATCTGCAAGATAATTAAAGTATGTTGTACCGATAAGAAATATTAATTTTATTTGTAATTTCTTCAAATCTGATCAAATGCATTGTAAAGAAAAAGTACGATTACAACAGAAAGTTGACGCCAAAAGATTTAGCGAGAAACATAAGCTCCTAATTTATTGGGAATTGACACGGCCTACAGAGGTGCTGCTCGCAACCTTCGGTACAGAAAAAATTGTCCCTTTAACTCTTTTATCTACTGACGGTACTTATAAGTACCATTAAAATACCTTGTTATAAAATTAATTTAATACATCCATTAGTAGTAATACAATTTAGAATGAGTTATAGATGCATTAATTTATGATGTTCCAAAAGCATTATGGGTTACACAAAACAAAAATATTTTTAAAGCATCATTTCCTTGGCCTTTGCATCTTTTCAGTTTTCTTGGAGTTGGAGGTGGGGGGGGGGGATTTTTCAATTCAGAAATATTTCTATATTTCTATTGTAAGAACATTATATTTGCAGATTTTGCTAATTCGTATAAAATACTAAGAAAAATATTTAAAATAAAAGATTTGAGTGGGGTTATAAATATTACACAAAATCCCTATAAATTAAAGTTTAACGAATCCTTCTAAAATCGTTCTAAAATTTATTAAATGATTATGTAAATCTTCTAATGTTGTTTCAAAAATTCACGAAAAATGCTTTAGAAGATGAAATTTTCATGAATTCATAATTCAGTATATAAAGGGTTAATTTTCCTTTAAATAATGCTAAAGAGCCATTGAAATAATTCTTTATTGTAAATGCATTTGAAAATTTTAGATATTCAAATTCGGATAATTTTTACTTTGTCATATACGACAGAAAACAAATGTCACAGGAAATCTGAAATTGTGCAAAAGAGTAATCATTCCGAATAAATTAAAAATACATGTAATGCAATGTGCACGGACCTTTTTAGAGCGAAAGTTATATCTTTACTCCACCAGATGGCGATAGTTTTCCGTTATTTTTAATTTAGAACTTGTTGTTGTTGATGATGATTTCGCCCTTAAATTTAGAACTTAATTGGATAATTTTTGAAGGTTTTAAACAAAGTTAAGATATTTAAAGGTTTTAATATATTATTACAAATATTTTAAGACCAGCATCGGTGTTAACCTGTATTTTTTTTAATGAAGCGTCCATAGAGTCGTTCATTTGTTTGTAGATTTGCTGGGATATGAAACTGAATGGCAACAGTATCGTTTGTTTAGATCTGATTTGTATGTTTATAATAGCTTAATTTTAATTTAGAACTTAATGCATTATAAATAGATATGATACACATGTTTTATGTGAAAATATGCTGAACAGACATGTTCTCAAGTAGAACAAATTATCATTTAGCCGTCATATGCTAGGATATGTTTTTCATTAAACCTAACATGGCGTTTAGCTACGGTCGATTCGCAGACCGGAGTGGTTCGCACCGGCACGGTTTCGAGAGTTTCCTGCACTCAGATTTTATTATAAGTAGGTGACTGAGGTTTATATATATCACTGACGTATACTACACGGCCTTTACTGTAGAATATGGTGTTTATAGAATCTATCGTTCATTGTCAGGGACATACAAAATGGCTACTGAAGAATTTGAACTATTGAAGCCCATGAACAATAATAGCTGGAAATGCGTTTCGAGTAATGGTACGTGTTTTTAAACGGAACTATTTTTTTAAATATTACTTGTTGTAAATAAATTCTATAGATCATATACAGGGCTGCACAGAAATTCTCAAGTACATTTTCGTTTACTCACGGAATATGCTGAATGGTACTATTCGAACATTACTATTCGTTTAACTGAACTAATTATTTAGTATACATATAAATCCATAGATCATATACAGGGCTGCACAAAAAAAGAAAAACTGATATTTTTCCGATTATTGATTGTAATAGTAGAAATTGGGTTTTCAATTGCGCTATGAGTTTTTCAAGTTGTTTATTTAGACATCATATTTCACCTTTATAAACAGTGAAGTTTTGTTACAGTATTTTGAATGTGTTGGAAAGTGCTATAAAAGGAAAGTGGAATAATCTATGCTGGATGCATGATCGTTCGTTCTTGTTACATCACTGAAGTTATCAATACTTTCAAGAAATGTAATCCATTTAAACTTACGCCAAAAATTTAAGTAAAAAAAATAATTAAACTAGAAAACAGGAATTCTGCTTTTTCAGAATTTAGTGTCGCCCCCGATGAAAAAAAAAAAAAAAAAAATATATATACGCTTTTATTTTATCTAAAATGACGTCATTCGAATACGCTTAAGAATTCATCATTTACGATCCACTCTTAAACATCTACAGTAAAACATGCATAGGACGTCACTATCACAAAATAATACACAAATGCAGCAAAAACATGCCGTCATTAAAGAAACTCGATAAAAAAAACGGCTGTCTAATGATTCATAGGCCTTCATTCGTTTGTAACATTAATATAGATACTTAATATTAAATATAGTTTATAATAGCTCCATGTTTTAACAGAAATCATTCGTTTAAATATTTTCAAAATAGCACGTATTTTAATTACATTTTCTTTGGTTGTTATGAGAAATGGCAACAAAAAGATATAATTGCTATTTTAGAAATATTTTTTCTTTACTTTCTACAGAAATGGCGTACTTCCGTTGCCAATATTAAGCAAATGGCTCTAAAAACTAGAAAAAAAATTATATTTCAAAAATAAATGGAGATGCAGTTTTCAAATAAATTGCATTTAAAAGTACTTTTTTTCCCAATCCGACGGTATAAAAATTGAAAATGTACGATGGTTAGGAGTTTAAAAAATTGCTATAGAGTATTTAATCGTACAATGATAAACCTAATTTGTTTTACGGCTGGCTTATAGAACGTAACGTTATTTTTTGGAGCCGACACAAAATAAGCTGGGAGAAAGAAATAGCATACCGGGGGCTAAAAAATGCTCCGAATTCTGTTCATTTAATAATCTGAAAATGTAAGAAGAAAGTTTGTCTGTAGATGTGAATAGGCCTAATTCTTCATAAAAAAAGTAAACTAAAACAATCCTCAAAAGTCGAATTAAAACCATAAATATGATTTCCCAAGAAATGTTTTTAACGACACAAAGAAAAGGAATTGAACACTTCCCCATGGGAAGTGTTTCAAGAATGAACGATTCGTTTCATAATCCTAGAAAGAACAATTTTTCTAAAGTCCAAATAAAGCCATTCTGATTGAAATGCGCCATCCATAAAAGAGAGTTTGTCCGTTGGGATTTAAACTTTTCGGGCCGTATGACCAAAAAGGAAAATCGAACAAAGTTTTTGAAGTATATTTAGACACAGGGAGACATTTAAATTCAAAATTTCGTATTTAAAAAAAAGTAATTAAATTAAATAGAATAATAGTTAAATAAGGTATAACTATCATTTTCATTCTCAATTAAATTAAATAGATTAATATTAATTAATTCAACATTATAATTAATTATTAAATTAAATAGAATAATAATATTAGTTAACTAATTAATAATAATTGTAATTAATTAAATTAAATATAAATTTGACGGTTTCAGCAACACTTTTAATTCTGCGAACCAAAGAGTATAGTCATATACGTTTCCCTTTTTTACTGGAAGAGGAGTAAAAACGTAGATGTGCATTGTTTTTAAAGTTTATCTGAGAGCTAGCTAGGGGTATTTACTGCCAATGTTTTAAAACTTTTTTTTAACATGGGTAGTATTTAGATTTATTGCAGTTAATAAAATTGCACAAATTTTCTCTTTCCTTTTGTTAAAATAAAAACATCAACTTCCACGGCATTTTATGCAAATAAAAGACGTAAGACTGGAAAGGTTGAAGTGAACGCTTTCCTTTCAGAAAAGGCCTATCAATATTAAGGATGAAAAATACAATAAAACAACATTTCAAGACGTTCTGTGCTTATTTTAAATAAATTTAAAACCAACTATATAGTTTATACGGCTGACTCAGTAAATACAGTACAAGCATGTGAACCTAGGCCTGATATTTTAGAGTGGTTCTCTAGCAAGTTTGCCTTTGCACAACAACAAGGAATCGGTTCTTATTCCATTAATATTGGCTTCGTAAATTTTAGGAATAACTTTGAATAATCAATGTCCACGTCAAGGATTGTTGCCAAAGTTATTTTGTCAAGAATATGCTTTAAAGTGAATGCAGTTGAATATAAAGCAGTGAAAAGTTTTGAATAATCAAAGTTCAAGTCAAGTGTTGTTGCCAAAGAGATTTCGTCAAGAATATATTTTAAACTAAATGCAGTTGAATATAAAGTAGTGAAATTTTGCATAATCAAGGTTCACGTCAAGGGTTGTTGCCAAAGTGATTTTGCCAAGAATACATTTTAAAGTGAATGCGGTTGAATGTAACACAGGGAAAATTTGAATAATAATTGTCCACGTCAAGGGTTTTTGCCAAAGTGATTTTGTCAAGAATATATTTTAAAGTGAATGCAGTTGAAGATAACACAGGAAAAATTTGAATAATCAGGGTTCACGTCAAGGGTTTTTTCCAAAGTGATTTTGTCAAGAATATACTTTAAGGTGAATGCAGTTGAATAAAACAGAGTGAAAGTTTGAATAACGAAAATCCATGTCAAGGGTTATTGACAAACTGGTTTTGTCAAGAAGATATTTTAGAGTGAATGCAGTTGAATGTAACACAATAAAAATTTGAATAATCAAGGTCCACGTCAAGGGTTGTTGCCAAAGAGATTTTATCAAGAATATGTTTTAAAGTCATGGAATTTGCGAGTTAGCACCAAGTTGACCTTGGCATAACTAACAACTATTACGGATTTTTGTTGTTACAACTTTTCAAAAGTAAACATTGCCTCATTTAATAGCAGATAATCCAATATTAAATAAGACAATTTGACGTTGAAATGTAGTGGTAGCAAAAATCCGTAATAGTTGACAGATATCGCTTGGTTATGAGGCTTACTTTTGGTGATTTTTCGTGAAGTATCGTTATGTCTGTCGACAATTTGATGTGTGTATAACTGAGTCAGAGTAGATCAGTACAAACAAATATTATTGAATACTAGCTCACCTTCGAGCATTGCCTGTGTCTTGAACATTAACCTTAAATATACATTAAACCAATGTTGTATTCTCAAATTTTTCTCCGAAAGATATTTAGAGTTGAGAACCCAACTGCTTTCGGCAGCGTACATTCTCGAATTTGTATGAGGTTACATTTTTAAATGAAAACCTATCCAAACGAATCAGAAGTTGGAGCCCCCACTGCATTCGGGAGTGTACACCCGGATATGCTAAAAAGTCTATTTTTCCAAACGGAACTCAGATTTGTATGATTTAACATTTTTAACATACCAAAATGAAACAAAAACTTCCATTGCTCAATCTTTTAAACTGCAGAAGGGTATCTACAAGTCTTGAAATCGGAAAAGCAAAATTGAGCGAAAATCTTGGCGCAATTTTCTTAAAATGTGAAATGATATCTTAGAGCAACGATTGCAATAAACGACTTCCTGAAAATATAATTTTTTAAATAGTTAATATTAAAACCAAAGATACCGTTACAACCGAGAAGATATCGTGAATGAGTGGTCATTTTGGTTTTTTTCATATTCCCATCCGGGAAACAGGGATGACAGTTTAAAACTGAAACGGAAAACATGAAAGCATGAAAAAGCGAAATATGAGATTGGTCTTCAGAATTTTTTTTCTGGAATTGTAAATATTAATATTTGTTTAAATAAACAACCAGAAATGTACCGTGAAGAAGTGGGGATATCTCTTTTTATGTAGGAAACGGCGATGACAGTTTAAACCAGCAGAAAAAAACGGAAAAAATGAAAGCTAATATGAAATCGATCTTCAAAGAATGTTTTTCAAAATATTATTAATTAATGTATTAAAAAAATACCGTTACAACCAGAAAGATACCGAAAAAGCGTTCGCATTATGCTTTTTTTGTAATTTTATAGAAGGCCAAGTGCTGTGTTGCCATTGACTACCCATTACTATGTTGAAAGGCAGAGGAAATAGAAGATTTTTCCTTTCTTCTGCTTGAAGTACCAAAGATTCCAAAAGCGATCGCAGGGATAATGCATGGTCACTCATTAGTATTCGATGGGGTTTTTAATTAATATAAAGGCTAATTATCAAAAAAGATCTGAGCCTCAAATCAATTTGCACCTGCCTTCGTCTATCCTTATCCAAATCAAATTTCACATTTTACGTGCGGTATAATTCTTTAACTATCACTAATAAATAGACAGACAGACACACTCTTTTATTAATATAGCTTTTTCAGCAATGAAACCTATTTAATAAATTTTTATGTTTTTTTATATTATTCGATATCAGCTGCGGCGTATCAACATGATGTCACACCGGAAGTGTGATTGGCTCTACTGCTTGTTTAGTCATTTATTCTAACAGAAGATACAGTTGCCAGTCACGTTGAAGATTCCGAGTTGAAATTTCAGATACCTGTATGTCAAAAGTTAGTATTATATATACCTTAAACATTGTATATACAAGTTGTTCATAAACGAATGTCCCAGTTTCAATGGTATATTATAACAGTTTAATTTAGACTATTTACAACAAATGATACATAAATTGAAGGTAAACTAACCTACTAGTTTTTCTTACAAATGTTCAACATGTGCACATTTAGTTATACGGCGCATATTCAACGTAAACTCTAATTCTTACCACACTTCGGTTGACAAGTTCGGAGTAACGGAAGTAACAACCTCTACAGTTCTTTATCTCAACTCTTGCATATCATTAATAGCGGCTGAACGTAGACACGTTCTTTTATAAAGCCCCTAACGAAAAAATCCCATGAGTCTAATGGCTTTTAAATCTTCAGCCCAACATAACTCTCTACGTCCAGGAGTCGCCATTTTGCGTATGTGACACTGCAAGGGAGTAAATAACAAAGAAGTACTCTCACAAGCGCTTATATTAAACTGATTGAGTTACTCTTTATTGATGACCTTGAACGAACACCCTACAACGCATGCAGTTCATACTATTAAAATTTATAACTGGGACATCATTTTATCGACACCCTGTATATTTCTTGTATAATTATAATAGCATGTGAAAATTTTCCTTCGAGATATTTATTTAAGAATGATTTAATGTTTAGGTATCAAAATAGAATTTTCTTTTTATGTATACTGAAGTTAACGCTTCCTTTACGTATTGACTTCTGTAATGCTTTATACTATACATTAACTTCAACAGTAAACAACGTAAAGAACGAGCTATAGCGCATGTAATTTTAAGACTAAAGAGAAATAAAATATATCCAATCTTTAAAAGAGAAACTTGATCCTGTTTAAAGAAATTGATTTTCCGTAGATGAAGAATTCAGGCAATCTTCAAGGAAAATATTTACACTGAATCTTAAGGAATGTAAGAAAACTTTTGATTAGATATTGTGTAGTTACGATAAAAGTTGTGACATAAAGTTTGAAATATTACATTTAACAAAAAGATTAAATGGATGATACAAGGGGTAACTAAAGATAAAGGACTTTTAAAATAAGATAGCAATTTCTCCAGTGCTTGTGAATTATTTTCGATTTAACAGTTGTTGTTAAATTTATAATTATCTGAAAATAGTTTTTGAACAAGCTTTATTTTTTCTTAGCGCCTATGTTAAAATATAAAACGAGTGAGTATAAAGATGTAACTTCATTATATAAGCGAAATTTCTCAAACTATATATTCGGATATCAGATTCGCCAACTTTCGTCGATACTGATATGCGACACCCATAGATACTGATACAAAGAGGTTATACAGAAATAAATTATACATTTTAAAACAGCACTGTATTATTAGGTAGCTTTCATTACAAAAAGCTACCTATTGCAGCCGTTCGGAGGAAAGCGATTTCAAAAAATTTTGGTATATTTTCATCGATCATGACCCCCAGACCCCGAAACCACCGTCCGTTCAAAATATATATATATATATATATATATATATATATATATATATATCCATACATATATATATATATATATCTGACCTTTGTTACACTGTAACTCTCGTATTTAAGAACCGATTTGGATGTAATTCGGTGTGTACATAGTACATACCAATGTCTCGACCGAGTTCGTTGGTCAGCTTCATCCGCCATTTTGTTTCAAAATGGCGGCCATTTCAAATTTTTAAAAAAACTTAAATTTGAAATGTGGTACGAAAAAATTGAAAATGGAAAAATATTTTTTTCTTATGTAATTGACCTTTATACAAAGACTCCGAAGCAGTTTTTGTTTCGTCTATATCGTAAAAAATGGCTGAGTTATAGCATTTTCAATTTCTAGTGTGGCTGACATTTTGAAACGTCCTGAATTTTGTCACGCAATAAAAGGCATATTTATGAACCGATTTGGATGTAACTTCGTTTATACGTAGTACGTACCAATGTCTCAACCGAGTTCCTTGTCCAGCTTTATCCGCCATCTTGTTTAAAAATGGCGGCCATTTAAATTTTTAAGAAAAATTTAAATTTGAAATGTGGTACCAAAAAACTGAAAATTGAAAAAATATTTTTTTCTTATGTGTTTGACCTTGATAAAAAGTTTCGGGAGCAGTTTTTGTTTCGTCTATATCTTAAAAAATGGCTGAGTTATAGCATTTTGAATTTCTAGCGTGGCTGATATTTTGAAACGTCCTGATTTTTGTCACGTGATAACAGGCGTATTTATGAACCGATTTGGATATACCTTGGTGTGTACATAGTACATACCAATGTCTCGACTGAGTTCGTTGGCCATCTTCATTCGCCATCTTGTTTCAAAAGGGTTGCCATTAAAAAAAAAATAATTTAAGGCATTGAAAAATTGGAAAATGAAAAAGATTTTTTTTATGTGTTTGGCCTTGATACAACGATTCTGGAGCAGTTTTTGTTTCTGAAAATTTGTTCTTTTGTTTATATCTTAAAATATGGTTGAATTATAGCACTTTGAATTTCTAGCATGGCTAACACTTTGAAACGATCTTGTATTTGTCACGCGATAACACACGTTTTCGCCTATTTCGATGTAAGAAGGCATGTGGATAGTATACATGAATATCTCGACCAAGTTCGCTGGCCAGCTTCATCAGCCATCTTGTTTCAAAATGGCGGCCATTAAATTAAAAAATTTATATTTAAAGTGAGGTGCAAAAAAATTAGAAATTGAAAAAGGTTTCTTTCTTAAGTATTTGACCTTGATATAAGGATTCAGGAGCATTTTTTGTTTGTCTTTATCTTAAAAAATGGCTCAGATATAGCATTTTCAATTTCTAATGTGGGTGACATTTTGAAAAATCTGATTTTTTGCCTGCGACAGCACTCGTATATATCAACCGATTCCGATGTGAGTGAGCATGTGCACAGCAATTACTAAGGTCTCGACCAAGTTCACTGGTTAGCCTCATCCACCATGTTGTCTTAAAATGGCAGGCACTTTAAGAAATCGCCGAATTTGGCAGCCAAATATTACTTTACTATTAAGTTACTTTAAATAAAAGCAGCTTGGATAAAGCTGACTAATTTTGCGAAATTCTCATTCATGATGATTTAGTATTGATAAAAATTAGTATTGAATCTCCTATATTTGGTTTCCACTAAATTGAGCTTCGTGTGTTTGAATAATATAAGTTGGCTTTTTTAAAATAAGGAATATGAAAGCTACCTCTTCCTCCTGGCACTGGCCGGAAGGACTTTTTTAGATTTAAAGAGGCTCGAATCATTGGGCTAGTATATTATATATACAGCAATGTGTGACGAACACGTTAAATTTCTCCATAAAAATTTTCATAAATAAAGAACGATAATATACTCCATATAACATGTCCGGAAACTTTCGTAGTTACCAATTTTTAATACAATTTTACTGATAATTTATTGAATGAGTCTTTTATTAAAATATAATCATTGCGTTATTTATTATTTGTATACCAATAAAAGAAGATAACTCGAGTATTGATTTTAGTGATATGATAATGCTATTTTAAATGTTAAAATTACATTTTAATGGTGGTAGAGTTATAGTAACCCTTAAATGCCTGACTTTTCAAAAATCATTGTAATAATGTTTTTCGGCTTTCATTTTTTAAATAAATCATGGGAAAAATACTTAAAAAAATCATATTTTGTTTTAAGTACGGTTTACGGCTAAAAAATAGTTTATTACTATTCGGCAATACTGGTCTTTAATTTAAAAAATATTTTTCCTTGATAAAATTCTATAATATTAAACACACAAGAATTTTAGGAACTATAATAAGAAATAAATTTTACTTGCTCACTGCAGAACAAAATAGGGTATTTCGCTAGCTTCCAAACAAAGAAAAAGAACCTGTATCTACAATTGAAAAAATAAATCAATCTTTATTCTTAAACAGCAGAAGTGTTGTCATCTAAATGTTGAAAATCGATTTAATAATATTTTCAGAATGTATTTTATTGGCAACATTAGGCATTATAGCTTCAATATTATTGTAATAGTATTTTAGAAGCCTAAATTGGGTATGTTGCCGAAAAGCAACAACCGACATTTAAGGGTTAAATGCTAAAATTACATTTTAATGGTGGTACGGTTATATTAAGAATTTCGATTTAATGGCACACACTCAATGTTCAACGCAGATAATGTACTGGCGATTATCTCTCACTGCTGATGATAAAAACTTATTTCCAGTTCCAAAAATTTACCAATTAAGTATAGACTGCAAAAAAACAAAGCGAATGTTTTTTAATCTACGAAAATATACAACAGCGTGCAAAAATATACAATAACCTCTTCCGAGTTATCCGCGATTCCTAAAAGCATTCTTTATTCTTAGAAACCTCAAAAAGTAATATTATTTTCGAAATTTAGAGAAGCTTTTATAACTAATTGGATGTGCCAAACCCAAAACTTTCTTCTATCTTATACATCTTAATATTTCAAAAAGTAGTTGCACATGTTAATACTTCAATATTACTAGTTCAATATTATACTAACTTCGACTTTCATCTTAAATATCTGCTTCGGTCAATTAATCGGGATAAAAACGAGTTAAACTCTATCACGATATTTAATAAAATTAATATTTTTCGTTATTCTGTTGTATGTCATCTGTTTGCGAATAGCCAGCTTAGCAGGATGAGATGTTCCCGTCTCTGTATGAACCGCCGATGTATAACAGAATTACGAAAGATCAAGAAAATTACATAAAAATCGCTATTACATTGCCCGGTGGAATATTTTCAAATTTAAGTGGGACCTGCATTCTGCAGCCAAAAATGTATGTATGAAATTTGGTTCAATTATATGCATAACTTCATACATTCTTCGATGGTACAATAATAAAAATGGGACAAAATCGCTATTACAGCGCCCGCTTCCGGTGGAATATTTCCAAATTTAACTAGAACCTGCTTCTTGTAGTCAAAAATATATATATGAAATTTGGTTCCACTCTATATGCACAACTTCATACATTTTTTGATGGTAAATATGCGACACATGGACAGACAGACATTTTGTATAAACATGTTTTTTAGCATCTTTGACACCTAAAATGTGTAAATCTGTCGAAACAGGAAGTCAAAAATTTTTTTCGAATACAATACTTTCCTTTTTTATAGATAGATGAAAGCAAAAATTGAGATTTTTCCTGTTCCTAATTTTCGGAAACGTTTCCGAGAACTTTTTATAGTGTATTAAACAGTTTTCTCAAGAATTTACGAATGCAGGAGTAGCAAAATTATATTAATGTTAATGTTAATGCTACGATTTTGTGTGTAAAACATATTTTGCTGAACATGAAAATCTTTACTTAAGAATTGATAGCCTATTTTCCGGTTTGAGAAAACTGATTAATTTAATATATAAAAATGAAAATTTGTCTGTCTATAATGCTATACAAATTCACAGTTTGGAAGCGAGAACTCTGAAATGTTACGTACATGTGTATTAAAACACGGCCGAGGCAACTAAAGTAACCCGGAACCGAAATAGCTTATAGTTAATTTTTAATTAGTAACAAAACCCACCAAGTTAACAGAAATTTCCAATCAAATTTAAACATTTTTCGTTACATCAGTTACGAAAAATAAAAAAAATCCACAGTAAAACTCTTACCACAAATATTACTTTTCTATTGCAAGACGCATTACATATTACGTATGCCACGCTTCACTAAAAAGCTGTAACGGGTATTATGATAATTCTTTGACCTCACATGCAAATAATTAGAGATATACATATTATGTACGCCACGCTGCAATAATAATAAGAAGCTTTAGCGGGTATTACAATAATTATTTTTCCTCACATGCAAGTAATTAGAGATTATTTAATTGCGCTTAATTATTACAAATTTTTAAAAATAAAGAAACACATTTTATCAAAAATATCAACAAATATTTTTATTCTATTTATTATCTTATTCCAAAGATATCGTTTTATCGTCTGCTGCCATAGTAACACGATAAACTAAATTTCATTTAAAAAAAGGCACAGTAGTAAAAAAATATTTTACTAAATCGAATAGTTGTTTTTGATTTTGGTTTTAGAATTAAATTCATGAACTCTCGGGCACAGTACGGGTTAAACAGCTAGTACACTATACAAACTACGCTCTAAATCATTCCAAAAATCAGCAACAGCAAAATAAAATTTGTTTTTATAAATGCATCTTACAATTTCAAAAATATACTATTTTCCGATGTTTCTAAAAATAAAGAACGCTTTTAGGCACCATATGTACCTCGGAAAAGGTTATTGTATATTTTAGCTTGTGATTACGCTATACAGTCGAACCTCGTTATCCCGACACTCTAATGACCAGAAAAAAGTGGAGTCATAAGCGGAGTGTCGTGGTAACCGGAGTTGGAGAAAAATATGTATGTAAAAAGCTGTATTTTTAATTAATTCGTCAAGTTTAAATTCATAACTGTTCTTTCAGTTTTAAGCAATAAAAAATTATTATTAAACAAAATAAATACAAAAACAAAATTGAAAAGAATAAAATTCAGATTTATGATTTGTTTTTTATTGATACATGAAGTATTGATGAATTAAGGTTTGCTTAACCCTAGATGTGCTTCCTACAATTCTTTTTTCAATATTATACGATGAATTGCAATCAGTATTAGTTGTTTCATGAAATGGATGTTAGATAATTTCTGATCGTTTCAATTCTTCGGTTTTAGTCTGATGAAAAACGCTGTGTAACCACAAGAAAGCACCACCTGACCAGAACAAAAAGACCACGAGTAGACTGATACATCTATCTGGAGCTTAAGATGGTCATTCATAGTACGTGGGTTTATTTATTCAGATAAATGATTGAAGAAAAATTTCTCATTTATCTCATTGGATATTTTAGACAATTTTGTGAAAAGTTTGGCTAAGACCAGGGCTTAATTTGCGCCGGAGCCCACCGGAGCCCGGCTCCGGTACTTCTCTGTTTTTAGTAAATGTTAAAATATTGGTCGGAATTCACAGGAGCTCATAAATACAGGGCTCCGGAGCCCAGTGCAATAGCGCTTCCGAAAAATCGAAGCCTAAATTACCCTTTCCTATCTCCAAGCTTTTGCATTCTTTTCTGTTAAAACACTTATATGTGACGTAATGTGTCGCACACGCAGGAGATGGAGATAAAACGGGCTCAATTTTTATATCAGTTTTTGGTCTTGGACTCACTCGAGCTCAATCTGTATTACATTTAAAATCTTATTTATTCATGTATAGGAAAAAAAAAAAAAAAACTTTTCGTCCTTTAACCCTTTCACCGTTCGAGGGTTTTCCTGTATTTTTATAAGAATGCTTGTAAATTCAAGGATATATATATTTATTAGTCGCAGTTTGATGCTAATAATATCTTTAATATCACTTCTTTCTATATATGGTTCAAAATAAAATTCTGTTTAAAATACTTTTGTCTACAGCCATTTTAACATGTTTTCTAGAAACGGAAGTATCCGGGCCAGCCGGTTCTATTTCAAATCATTTTAATGCTGTTTTGATCAGAATGAAGGGGATACAGAAATCGTGTTTTTCTATTTCAAATTTATGTCGGCGACTTGTTGATACGGCGCCACTCAAGAGACTGAATTTGCTTTCAGTTCGATCCTCTTTTGTGACAGTAGGAATTTTCTCTTATTGGCTGTTTTTTTACAATTTTATTTAGATATAACATGAAAAGAATATTTTCTATTTTAGCCAACGAGCATCAGCTTGAGGTTTTGTTTGTTTGACGTTTATTGTCTTTTATTGCGTACGACTATAAAAATCACGTTAGTGATTTTTCTATTTATTTTGTATCATAAACGGTACCCATGCTAAGGCTCTGCTCTGCACATTTACGAAGTCACTTTCATTTGTAAGTAGATATATTTGCCATGTATTGTTATTCTGATAGAAAGCAATCGAGCAGTGTTTCCCTTTTTTCTATAAAAGCGTCGATTCTTTCCGATAACGGTGTCAAATTTATAATTTAGTCTGATTTTCAGAGACTCACCACAAAAGATTGTTATGCAGAAGGAATCGATTATAGTTTAAAATATGCACCTTTTATAGGAAATTGTAAAACATTGCTCCATTCTTCAGCATATAAATATTAATTTCTGTAAATTTCATTCATTTTTTCTTAAAAATTCATAGCTGCGAACTATCCCTTTTCTGTGTTAACACTATTTCTGTATAATAATCCTTACCTTATTTAATCGCAGAATTCTGCAATTAATTAACATTAAAATTAGGCAAAGATTGCTATTCAGAAGGAGTGATAACTAAAAAGTGGAATAGTTGACAGCTAAATATATGCTGATAGATATACTTGAAATTTTTATTTTGCTAAAAGCAGAAAAAAATGCTTTAATTTTTGCGCATAACGTACGAAATATAAATATGCAGATTGGAGTAACAGGGGGGGGGGGGGGGCGGTATGGTTGTTGTACCGGTAGAGAAAAATATTAGGGCTCCGGTACTTTTTTTGTTAGAAATTAAGCCCTGGCTAAGACATTTCTTACCGCTTAATTTCCGGGCTTATAAGATGGATTATGAAAAATGGCCGATTTTTCTAAACCGTCGGGATATCCGGAGTTGAAAATTATTCAACGACGTAAAATCCGGAGTTTATTTACATTAAAACCATATACAGAATATCGGGACTTCGAAAAATTGACGCGATAAGCGGAGTGACGTGAAAACCGGATGTCGAGATAACGAGGTCCAACTGTATTTTCCTAGACTAAGAATCATTTGTATTTTTAACACTTTATGAATTGGGTTTGTCTGTCCGTGCTTTAACTCGCTTAAATATAGTGCGTTTACCATGAAATTAATATAGGTTATGTTGTGATTTACTATGGTATGTTCGGTATCAAAAATGAAGTGTGTAGCACTTACGGCGCATACTGTAGAATTTGGTGTGCATATAATTTATCGTTCATTTACAGGGACACACAAAAGTATTTTTCTACAGTACAGCCTATGAAGAATAATTGCTGGCAGTACTTTTCAGTTGTGGTACGCGTTTTAAAATGTCACCAATTTTTTGCATATTACTTGGTGTGTATAGATTTTACAGATCATATACAGGGATGGACAAAGGATATAGAGTACATTTCCGTATTGACGTAAATTGATGAATGGAAATTTTTTAAACTGTGCTGTGCAAGGTACGCTTTCATCAAGTAAATATGCCAAACAATAAACTTAAAGCGTTTTAGAAATGTTTAGATTTTTTACTTAGGATTTTTCTATTTCAACAAATTTTTCACTCCAGACCATATAATGTTATAGGAACCAGGTTTGAAATGATACTCAGTAAAAAAACTATAACATTTTTAAGGTCGATGTAACTACAAAAAAACTGCGATGATTTGGCCGATTCCAATACAGAATTTTTGCGGTCAATAGAACTGCAAAATTACTGTAGAATTTTTAATATTGATATAACTATAAATTTTCTGCAGAATTTTTGTGGTCAATACAACTGCGAAATTACTGCAGTTAATAAACTGCAGTAATTTTGTAGTTTTCCAACCGCAGTTTTCCAACTGCGGTTTTTTTCTAGAATTTCTGCAGTTCATTTTTAGCTGGGGTGTAACTTATAATTGGTCTAACTTTTAGCATACAATGTAGCATAAATACAATCTGTAGATGATATACATGGATGAAGAAAAAAATTCTGATGTTTTTCCAATATATTGTATTCAGATTGCGTTGGAAAGTGTTTCATATTCTACGCTGTACGCATGATTTTTCGTTCTTATTTTTTTACTGTGTAATTTTCAAATAGGGCATTTAGTATACAAGGTCCTGTATAATATTAAAATATGAAATTTAATTTCTCCCGCTTTTGGTGCAATTTATTTTTGAAAAATGTTGCTCTGCGTCTAAGTAGAACATTAAAAAAAATGGTCCATTATTTTATATTAGTACTTTCCACGTTATGGTAACTTAAATTTTATGAATTTTTAGCCTTTCGAGACGTTTAACTCACATTTATGAGTTTTTAATAGCGAATGAAACATTAAAAAAAATTATCCCAATTCAAAGTATCAGAAAAAATCTATTTGTTTCACAAGATTTTTTACTTATGTCGTAAAGTGCAGTTGTTACTTAATACTTTAAACATTTTTAGAAAATTCATTTTCATATCTTTAGATGTCCGGCAAATAATATAAGAGATATTAATGTTAATGAATGACAGCAGAGAAAAAAACGTCATATTCATTTTCTGTAAATATTTTAATGAGTTAGAGCAACACGGCGCTTTACAGGAAAGAAAATAAATAATTAAAAACTTGTCCATAATGTGTTGATTAATGTGTACAGAAAAAAAAGTATTTAAGCTTAAATTAATTTACCTAAGGTTTTTCTAGATGGCTTGGTTAAGTATGCGGGAAATGTATTTCTTTAACTAATTATTAATTCTATTAAGTTCATTAGATTAAGCATTTAGTGTGGAAAGACGGGTAATTAAACGCTAAAAGTGGAACTGCTTCGCCTGTTCTAAGTGATAATTTTAATTCAAAGAGCCATTAAGATGCTTAACGCGGAGTAGTTTTTTTTAGAAGATATAATAATCAGAAAAAAATCCTGTTTTATTTCCTCATGTATTAACTTTCGTCTGGATTTTATAATTCTAAAGATAAAGTGGAGCAATTACGTAACAACATGGTCTTTAGATTGAATAATTTCGATAGACTTTGTTGAAACTAAGGATTTATATAATTATGTTAAAATACTATTCAATTATTTGTTTATGTTGCTAAGGAAAGGAAATAAGCTTACAGAAATATATTTCTAGGGATAAAAGTCAACTTTTATTTTTCAATAATTTATATGCGACGAACTACTTTTTTCAAAATGAATAAAAATAGGCATTTCCACATTTAATTCATCCAGATAGAAATATACAAAAATAAACTACAGGGTGTCTACAAATTAGTTGGGCAAGAAGAATGATTTATTGAATGGGATTGACAAGAAAAAAAGTGAAATACATAGTGTTGTAAGATAGAAATCTAGTTCAAGTTTACCATTATCACAAATGTTCGATGCGACTTCCTTTTGTGACTCTGCAAATCTCCCATCGGTAAATCATTTCTTGCGACAGATTTGTCAGCATGTTTACGTCGATCAAATTAATTGCAGTGCAGATTCTTGATTTTAGTGCAGGAATGGATTCAGGAAATGGCGGCTTGTACACTTGATCCTTTACAAAATCCCACACACCGAAATCAAGCGATGAAAGATCTTCGACCAGTGAATAACACCTCCGCTCGCTAAGCCATACCGTCAGTTATGACACCTAATGGCATCTATGAATAAACTTCGGCAATATTGCTACTAGTCTGACTTTCAACTAGTTAATTTCATTTAATATTTCAGAAGTTCTTAACTTATGAAATTGCCCAACTAACTTGTAGACAACCTGCATTGTAATCGAATCTTTAAAAGTTAGTCTCAATTTTCATAATTAGATATCATATTATTACCAAATAAATTTAATCTCTCCCGCTTTTCCTGAACTTTTATTAAGAAAAGTGTTTCACTACGTCTAAGTAGAACATTAAAAAAATGCTCCATTGTTTTATATTAGAACTTTCCGAGTTATGATAATTTAAATTTCATGAATTTTCAGCGTTTCGGAAAAGGTTTAAATCACATTTATGAGTTTTAAATAGCGATTAAAATATAAAAAAATATATCCTAACTCAACGTATCTGAAAAAATCTATTTTTTTTCATAAGATTTATTATTTAAATTGTAAAGTGCACTTGCTATTTAAGCATTTTTAGAAAATTCCTTTTCATATCGTCAGATGTCCGCCAAATAATATAAGAGATATTACGGCTTTGGCAATTACGAATGTTAATGAATGACAACAGAGAAAAAACCTTCATATTCATTTTCCGTAAATAATTTAATGAGTTAGAGCAACACGATGATTTACTGGAAAGAAAAAAATAATTAAAAACTTGTTCATAATGTGTTGATTAATGTGTACAGAAAAAATAAGTATTTAAACTTAAATTAATTTACCTAATTCTTTTCTAGATGGCTTTGTTAAGTATGCGGGAAATGCATTTCTTTAACTAATTACTAATTCTATTAATTTCATTAGATTAAGGATTTAGGGTGCAAAGACGGGTAATTAAACGCTAAAATTGGAACTGTTTCTCGTGTTCTAAGTGATAATTTTAATTCTAAGAGCAATTAAGATGTTTAACGCGGAGTAAGTTTTTTAGAAGATATAATAATCAGGAAAAGATCCTCTTTTTTTTCATGTATTAAGTCTAGTCTGGATTTTATAACTCTAAAAATAAAGTCGAGTAATTACGTAACAACATGGTTTTTAGTTTGCATAATTTCAATTGACTTTGTTGAAACTACGGATTTATTTACGTAAAAAGGTTACACAATTATTTGTTTATGTTGCTAAGAAAAGGAGATAAGTTTACAGAAATATATTTCTAGAAATAAAAATCAACTTTATTTTTCAATAATTTATATGCGACGAACTACTTTTTTCAAAATGAATAAAAATAGGCATTTCCATATTTATAATAAAACACTCATACTAGAATATATATTAAAATACACATACACATATAAATAACGCCTGCATTCAACAGCTAAAGGTATATATAAATATTATACAGACATACAAACAATAAATATTGTGTTTATTGTATCCAGTTGGATTTTTTGCATTTATTGTTTGTATGTATGTATAATATTTATATATACATTTCTATATTTAATTCATACAGATCGAAATATACAACAATAAAATACAGGGTGTCTACAAATTAGCTGGACAAAAAGAATGATTTATTGAATGGAATTGACAGGAGAAAAAGTAAAGTACATATTGTTGTAAGATAGAAAAAATAGTTCAAGTTTACCATTATCACAAATGTTCGATGTGACTTCCTTTCGTGAGTCTGCAAATGTCCCATCGGTAAATCATTTATTGCCACAGATTTGTCAGCATGTTTCCATCGATCAAATAAATTGCAGTGCAGATTCTTGATTTTAGTTCAGGAATGGATGCAGGAAGTGGAGTCTTGTACCATTGATCCTTTACAAAACCCCACACACCGAAATCAAGCTGTGAAATATCTTGTGACTGTGGTCGCCATTGAATAACACCTCCACTTGCTAAGCGATAACGGCAGTTATGACACCTATCGCCATCTATGAATAAACTTCGACAATATTACTACTAGTCTGACTTTCAACTAGTTAATTTCATTTAATATTTCGGAAGTTCTTAACGTACGAAAGTGCCCAACTAGTAGACATCCTGTATTGTAATCGAACCTTTAAAAGTTACTTTGAATTTTCATAATTAGATATAATCTTATTACAAAATAAGTTTAATTTCCCCGCTTTTCATGCAACTTATATTTAGAAGAGTGTTGCTCTGCGTCTAAATAGAGCATTAAAAAAAGCTCTAATCTTTTATATTAGAACTTTCCGAGTTATGATAATCTAAATTTCAGGAATTTTCAGCGTTTCCGGAAGCGTTTAAATCACATTTATGAGCTCTAAATAGCAATTGAAAGATAAAAAATATCCTAACTCAAAGTATCTGAAAAAAATCTATTTTTTTCATAAGATTTATTATTTAAATTATAAAGTGCACTTGCTACTTAAGCATTTTTAGAAAATTCCTGTTCATATCGTCAGATGTCCGCCAAATAATATAAGAGATATTACGGCTTTGGCAATTACGAATGTTAATGAATGACAACAGAGAAAAAAACCTTCATATTCATTTTCCTTAAATATTTTAATGAGTTAGAGCAACACAATGATTTACTGGAAAGAAAAAAATAATTAAAAACTTGTTCATAATGTGTTGATTAATGTGTACAGAAAAAAAAGTATTTAAACTTAAATTAATTTACCTAATATTTTTCTAGATGGCTTGGTTAAGTATGCGGGAAATGTATTTTTTTAACTAATTGCTAATTCTATTAAGTTCATTAGATTAAGCATTCAGGGTGCAAAGACGGGTAATTAAACGCTAAAAGTGGAACTGCTTCTCGTGTTCTAAGTGATAATTTTAATTCTAAGAGCCATTAAGATGCTTAACGCGGAGTACTTTTTTAGAAGATATAATAATCAGGAAAAAATTCCCTTTTATTTTCTCATGTATTAAGTCTCGTCTGGATTTTATAACTCTAAAGATAAAGTCGAGCAATTATGTAACAACATGGTTTTTAGTATACATAGTTTAGATTGACTTTGTTCGAACTAGGGATTTATTTAATTCTGAAAAAAAAAATAAAATCAATTATTTGTTTATGCTTCTAATGAAAGAAAATAAGCTTATAGAAAAATATTTATAGGGATAAAAATCAACTTTTATTTTTCAATACTTTATATGCCACGAGCTACTTTTCAAAATGGTTGAAAATGTGTACTTCCGCATGTAATTCATCCAGATGAAAATATACTAAAAACAAGTCGGAAATTGTACGTAAACGTGAAAAATGAGGTGCTTCCTACTATAACTAGTTTTTTAAATATTCAGAACTTGGTGCAATAGCTGTTGCACTCTTATGCAAAAATGCATGAATACAAAATTTATTACGATTACATATATTAAATTCAGTAATACGGAAATAATATGACCCCATTTAAATAGGACGTAATCACCATGACGACCTAGAATCAATACCTTTCATGGAATATCTTTGAATTGATTGCGTTTCATAGGATTTAATAGAATGAAGAAATATTGTATTAATGTCTTTTTAAGTTTTGATTCGATTTTCATAAAATTTGAAATGACGCGACAAAATTCTGCAACGATTACATATATTAAATTTCAAACCATTCGGTTGGGAAGTTTTTGCGTCATTATATGCAAGCAGACTGTCCATACGACAACTGTAAGTGCTACGTATTTATATAATTGTTTTCAAACCTTTAAAATTTAGATTTAATTTTAATAGATATCATCTTATTACAAAATACTTGTTACAAAATTATATACATTTATAAAAAGCCTTTCAAGAAGGAAAATGATTGCTGTATGTATGATGTAAAAAATTAAGCAGTAAATTGAAATAAGGTGTTAACTTGAACAGGGGTGTAAAAATATAGGCGCCAGCGGGTAGTCTCTCACCACTAAATTTTATTCGTTATTTTTCTTCTAAATTTTTGTAAGAATGCTAATAAAATTTAAGCGAAGAAAACTAATAAAATTTAGTGGTGAGAGACTGCCTGCTGGAGTCTAGTTTTTTACACTCCTGAACATGAAAGCTATTTACTTGACATTAGTGACATTATTACATTTCATAGACCATGACGTAAAATAAAAGAGATTAGTATACAGATGAATAAAGAAAATGTTCTGTAAAATTGTAAGTGCATTATATGGTAACAAAAAAGTAGCATTTTTTGAATGCAAACACATTCAATAGTGGAAGTTTTTTCAATAATGAATGTTATTAAATTTTTCAGCAACACACACTCAACAGAATAGATTCATGCCGAGAGTTAGATTATCTATGACATTTGGAGTATCTGCGGTCAATCACGGAGAAGACATGCTCCTTCCATCCGTCTTACTGCGCAATGTTCTAGATTAGATTGTTCTCTGACAACATACAATCAAAAGCATATAGAGTTATGAGAAAACCGGAACTAGATTAAACATCAGAAACACCACAAAATGAATTTTAAAACGTTTTCTGTTTACTTAGAAGGTGACAAAAATAATACTACAGATGTTACAAGTTTAAAATATACCTTTTATTGTAATTTGCTTGCACTTTCGATCTACAATTCCACAGACGTCGTCAGTAAATATTTTTATTAATTGCTGTTCTATTCATTTCAAATACGTCACTTAGTTCAAAGTAGAAGAGTGTATAAGTTTTAGGGTAACTGGAAGTAGAAGTAGTAGTACGTCATTTTAATGCGTCACTTTGTTTACATGAAGAAAATATATGATAAAATGAATAAATCGGCAGTTACATATTTCTTCCTCTACAAAAGTTTAATCCAGAGCACTAATACTTCCAGCTATCCTAAGAATTATAGACTCTCCCATATGAAACGAAGTGACGTATTTGAAATCAATAGAACGGCAATTAATGAAAATATTTCTTGAGGATGTTTGCGGTGTTGTTGTTCGAAAGTACCAGGAAATTTAAATAAAATGTATATTTTAAACTTATAACATCGGTTAGATGATTTTCGTTCACCATTTAAGTAAACAGGAAACGTTTTAAAGTTCATATTGTGTAGTTCGGGATTGAATCAAGGTGGAATATTATATTTCGTCTTATGATTTTATTCATTGGATTAACTACATTTCTGATTTTATATATTTTCTCGGTATTTTGTTTTTACATGATTTAGAACTAAAGCTATAACCTTCGTTCAGGTTTAATAAAAAAAAAAATATTTTTTAAGGTTGGTCCGAGACACAAAAATCCCCAAATTTTCTAAAAATATTTTATTGCATTAAAAATTTCCCTGTTTTTTCCTGCTTAAAATGGCATTTAAATTATGTTTTTATCTTAATTATAACAGGAAATATTAAATTTTTAATTTTCGTTTGTTTTCAAAATCTTGATTTCAAGCAATGGTTGTCATGGTAGCGACTTCTTGTGAAAATGCGTTTTTCTTCATGATGGCTTTTTTCACCATTTCTCGTATTGTAAAAATATTTAAAGATTATACCGCTAGATGGCCGCACTAGACCTTATTATAGTGGCTGCCAAATAGTTTTCTCCCATCATTCCTTGCGGTAAGTTTCCCGCAGATTGCTTTGGAGTATCTCTTCGGAGAAGGTGCGAAATGCAGGCTGTCTTGCTTTTTTTCCCCCGGAGTTTTTATGAGAGGCGGGAAGTGATGAAATATTTGCGAATCAATGTTTTCACACGCGGATTTCTTCTGCCGTTCTTTACTATGTAAATATGTATAGCCATCCTGTAAATAACAATATGTCTTGTAGTACAAAGTTTTATTAAATATTACTTTCTACTAAAGTATGGAGTGATGGGTATTATTAAAGATTGTGGCGCCTATTTAAGATAAAGTAAGGTAGCTATAAATGGCTTTCCCAACTTTGAGCCCTGAATCCCCGACAAACTGAGTAAAGAAAAATGCTGATTCTCTACGAGTTTAAAAAAAAATGCTTGTGCTCTTCGAATTAAAAAGAGGTGCTGGTGCTTCGTCGTAGAAAGATGGTGTTTTTTTAAAAAATGCTGGTGTTTCGACAGTGTCTTGCTCTACGTGTTGGTGCTTTGAGGAAGGAAAAGTAGTGTTTTTAAAAAATGTTTTAGCATGTGCTGTTCAGACGTCGCCCCTGATTTCGGCTAAGACAAATTACAAATGCCGTTCGTTCTCCGAAATTTTGAAGGGAGATATGTTTCACAAAAGATGTTTGTTCTACATGAACTTCATACATATATGTCAACTAGTTGCGCGACAGTGTTCTAGTATTCTGCTGCCGAGACGTCGACTCTTGGAACAGAAAATAATATGTTCTGTTCTAACAGTCTTATAGTTCTTATAGTCTTCAAGATAAAATATGGATGCGTGTAGCAGCTATCTGAAGATAAGTATCTGTATGAATTCATTTCACTGAACTGTTATCTATTTAATTTTCGTAATGAATATTTTGTTTCATTTTACTTTTGATGTTAAAATTGTTTAAGATAATTTTGAAAGTATATAATTTTCCCTTAAAGAAAATAATTTGCGTCTGTTTTGTCATTAATGGTTATCTTTATGAATTTAATTCTGAAAGTAAAAATCTTTTATTAATTTAGATTAAAAGAATAATTTAAGAAAAAGTCGTTCTATTAAAGTATATTTTTTTACTGATGTGAAAATTATATGTTGTGTTCTAATTTGAGAAAACATTTCGTTTTGAATTTAATAAACTGTATTTTATTAAAATGGAATCTTTTGACAGATATTTACGGTAGAATATATATATATTTTTGTGAGTAAGTTGAGTTTTGTTTTGAATAACGTTTATTTATGAAATGACGAAATTAAGTTCTGAACAGAACTTTAATAAGAGTAAGTTTAACATTTAAAATTGATTAAATAAACATTTAAATTTGAATTTGTTTTAAAAGGTTAAAAAAAAGAGAGAATTTTGTTTCCCGGAACAAAAGTAAATTTTGTTCTTTTGAGAACGTTTTTGAATTATTTTTGCTAGTAAAGTAATTTTAATTAATTTTGAATAATTGTGTTCTTAGAACAAAAATAGAAAGTGCTCTTTTGAGAAGGAAGTTTTTAAATATACTTACTTGACGTAATATTATTTTTTTTTCTTAGAAATATATTTAAAGTTAAGAGCTGTGTAGTTATAATTTAGTTTTGTTTTATTTTGAGAGGTAATATTGAAGTTATAGATTTTTTTTGGGTTTTATTATAAGTATAGGGCTATCGTATGACGTAACGGTAAATCCAAACTACTTCAATTTTGGTTTTCTTCCCAAAGGAAATAGTTATATTGGAATTATATGCGAAATAAATAAAAAATGTATATTTTCATGATATTACAGTAATTTGCATTTATAGTTATATTGTATTTTGAATTTTTTTTTTTTTTTTTTTTTTTTTTTTTGTGTTATGATTTCTGTAAAGACGAAATCCCTGGGTGTAAGGATAGGTTTACGTAAAAAAAAATCTAAATTCTTGTCCTTGAAATTGAAAATATTTAATCGAAATTTTAAAATTGAAATTCTTGTTCTTGACGTGGAATTTTTTCTAAATCAAAATTTTATTTTGGTTGTTTGTTTTGTTAAATTTAAACAAAATGGCGTTTTTTGGGAAGTGCAAAAAAGAGATTCTACGTGTCCTTTGCGATGAGTTAGGCTTAACTGCCACTGACGAAATGAAAATGGTCGATTTACGTAATTTAATTACAACTCCCGCTGATTACGAGGAGGACTATACAAAAAACTTACTTACAACTATAGTCGAAAATAGAAAAATTGAACAAGAGTGCTTAGATTTAGAAAATCAGCGTAAAATTGCACAAGAAAATTTAGAGCGCGAATGGACTTTCGAACTCGAAAAATTACGCCTTACCCATCCGAATTCGCATCTACCTCAGAGTTAGAAAATAATAGATGCGTTTACGAATAAAAGCTGCGAATCGATCTACAAAAATTGATTCCCCGTTTTCGCTCAAACGACAGTTGTGAGCGACAGTTAAAGGTCCTAGGGGCCTCGGAAGAAATTGGGTTACGTACCTCATAAGCGCTTTACCTAGTGATATTGCTTGACTCATTGCTTGGGAACCGGAAGAAAAGTCCCAGGACTACCAACACATCAAGGCGATGTTGTTAAAACGATTCAAATTGAACGCTGAAAAATCTAGAATTCTGTTCGTTCAGCACAAGAAAATTCCAGAAAGTACCTGGAAAGACTATTTTTCGACCTTAGAAAATACTTTGAAGTTTGGTTATCTGAGCTCAACATAACTTCATTCGAAGATTTGAAAAGTCTTATTTTATCGGAAAAATTAAAGAGAAGGTGCTCATCCTGCAATCCTGTGATAAAAACTGAATCTTCTCATTTCAAGCAAATCAAATACACACATGCTCAATCACAACCACACATTTAACCACAGTAAACCTGTACATTAATGGAGTCTATGGCAAAGCCTACGTAGATACCGGATTTACTCACAGCCTGGCTAGTGAATCATAGTATTCTGTGTTAAAAAAACAAGGTACAAAATTTCAGAAGCCCTCTCTGAACATGTCCGTAGCAAACGGCCAGCGGACAAAATATGACAGTTTGACCACGACTGTTACTGTAGTAATTGAAGGAAGAAAATTTCGTACATATTTTATTTTGTTACCTAAATCTAAAGGAAACAGAACCCTTTTAGGAAGAAACTTTCTTGAAAAATCAGGGTTTGTACCAGGCGTTAAGAAAAACGTTGGTATTTCGGCGATATGCCTCATATAAAATATGGCTTTGCAGATCTTGTTCCAAAGCCTCTTGAATGTTTTGGCCAGAAGTCAGAATTAAATTACTTGCTGAAAAGGTATGAAACCAACTTTCAGCCAGGGGGAGAAGCCACCCCGTCCTCCTGTGAAATCGGTACAGTCTCCATTGAGATAACCCCGAAACCAAAGAAATTTGCTGTGAAAGACTTGGTCGAAATGCCAAGACAAAAGAAAAACAGTATGCGGAATTAAGCCGGAGAGAAGGACCTCAGTCTTCTCCTGGTGACCATGTATGGGTAGAACTGCATCCCGTTAGCAAGTCTGGTCAGAACAGAACCGCCAAATTCAGTCCTCGACGTGACGGACCCTATATAGTGCTCACACAGCGATCACCTACTTCCTATGAAGTTGCCAATTTACAAGCTCCTGAAGTTCCCTTAGGAACTTACCATACATCTGCCCTAAAACTTTATAACAATGTTACCGACCAACCAGTTACTCCACTCATGAAACATGGTAGGCCAAAGAAAGAGGCACCTGGTCCCTTGCCGAGACGTCTAAGGAACTAGAGGGAGAGGATGTAACAAATATTTAAAGATTTTACCGCTAGATGGCAGCACTAGACGATAGTTCCTTATTATAGCGGCTGCCAAATAGTTTTCTCCCATCATCCCTTGCTATAAGTTTTCCGCAGAGTGCTTTGGAGTATCGCTTCGGAGAAGGTGCGAAATGCAGGACGTCTTGCTTTTTTTTCTCCGGAGTTTTCATGAGAGGCGGAAAGTGATGAAATGTTTGCGAATCCATGTTTTCACACGCGGATTTCTTCTGCCGTTCTTTACTATGTAAATATGTACAGCCATTCTGTAAATTACAATATGTCTTGTAGTACAGAGTTTTATTAAACATTACTTTTCACTAAAGTATGGAGTGACGTGTCCATTTGAAGTGATGAGTATTATTAAAGATTGTGGCGCCTATTTAAGATAAAGTAAGGTAGCTATAGTATTTAAATCTTTATGGGACAAGAACCGTGTTTTGGAACATGTCTTTTTCAATTGTTTTACTTTAATTTTCATTCAGCAAATTAAAAAAAATATTTACTTTTGAAAATAGGATTTTTTTTAAATTTAAATATTTTTAATTTTTTTAAAAAAAAATTATATTTAAAAAAATGCTGAATAAAAATTAATACTTATATATTTCTGTTGATTTAAATGAAAAATATGAAATTCTAAAAATAATATCTGGAGTTATAACGATTTTAAATTACCGCACTTCTATAATAAATTTTAAATAAAAAAAAAATGAAAAATATATGAGAAGTTTTACCATGTGATTTTGTTTACAAATAACATGGTTAGCAATTGCAAGAAAATTCAAAATTTTAACTCAATAAATAAATATTATTTAAAATTGTGTCCCGGACCCCCTTAATTATATATACTTTTAAACAAGTAGGGGAGACCGGGGCTAGTAGTGACATTTTCGACATTTTTGATATTAGTCGTAAGATTTGAACTGAAGCGAAGCATTTAGTGTATCATATCATTAGACTAAATCTTGCGTAACATATTTATAAAACTACTATTAACATTATTAACGTTTTTCATAACATAAAATGAATTCTGCGTAATCTCGAAATTTGTCACTACTAACCCCCGCTACGAGGCAAGTTGTGACATGCTTGGGGCACATTGTGACACATAAATGACACATACAAGTACATTGTAACATATACAAATTATGTAAGAAAGGCAATTAAATGGGATATGTTAAATCAAGAATGAGAAATTTATTCATTTATAACGTTCTTAACACAATAAAACACTTTCATATTTTAATAATATTGTAAATCAAATGAAAATAAAATAGTTAAATTATTAACACTTTTAAACTCTAATGCTTTATAAAGATACTTTTAGAGACACTTAGCAATAAAAAGAAAAAAAAACTGTCTTAATCAGGAAATAAATAAAAAGTAAGCCAACACTAATCTTTGGCCATATTGATATTTGACTCGGTAGTCTACTACAACGTGTAGGGATATATTCTATATTTTTAATCCCTCATTGTCATCGCTTGTTTCAGCGTCTGATATGCAGTTAATACAAATATAATAAGGGTCATTTTTGGTACATTTGACATGCGCCCATCTTTTACATGTCATACATTTGCACCCAGTCTTGCTTGGAGCAATACAAAATTTCCGGGTCTAGAAATTTTGTATTGCTCCAAGCAAGCCAGACATAAGCAATTTTCGTCATCTTCAGAGCTATCCAATACTTGCTTCTTCCTTTTTTCAATAACCTAGGTGTAATTTTTTATGTACTGCTTGGCCTTTCCATACGAATTCTTTTTGCTTTTTCTTCTTCAATTTGTTTCCTGCGTTCTTTTGCTTTTTGTTCTGCTCGAATTTTCCCTTTTACAGGTGTGCTTGTTAGAATGGCAGACTTCAAACATTTGCGAATAGATCGCTTGCCTTTTCGAAGTCCTGCTTTAGGGAGTGGTCTTATTTCTGTAAGACTTACCACTGACTCATTGCTATTATCAATTGTCATAGAATCGTCTAGTTCAATGAGATTTCTTACTTCTGGAGATGGTCCTTCAATCTCACCATCATTGATTAAAGTTATTGCTGAAGTGCTTGGTTTATTAACAGTTTCATATTTACTAATATTTTTCATTGTCATTCTGGTCTTTAACGCTCTCATCTCTGATGGATAACGGTCGACCAGTTACTGAAGAACATAGGAAGTCATCATCTGTAAAAATGTTCCTATTAAATTCCCAAATTCCACTACAACGAAATCCAGCTTGAATATTTTTTGGAGTGGCAGCACTAGGAAGGGCTATTTTGACAATATCTGGTATGTCGTAGATCGTCACAGTGCTTCCAGGATGCTGGGGTAAGTAGTGACACTGTCACAACGTGCCTCTTAGTCTTCGCCACAACTAACCCCGCGTTACGCCATTTTGAACTTTATTCATTAGTTTTCAAAATGTTGGCATGATTAACAAATGAAATACATAGAATAACAGCTCAAAATATAAGCATTTAAATAATGTTAGGGAAGTTTACATACCTCAGTATCGCTAGTGGCAATGACGATTCCAACATAGGTCACAAAATTTACTTTTACGATAGAAAACAAGATAAATATTTTTATCTCGAGAACAACGCAACGCTATACTTCAAAACATACTCAGCACACCCAGACAATCAACCTCTTCACTCACCTGACGCGACAGGTTCTGCAACCTATTGGCTCAGTCAGGAAGTTCGATGGCACAACTAACCCCGGTCTCCCCTATATATTAAAAAATATACAGGGATAACCTAAATGATTAATCGCGTTTCAAAACAGTGTATATTGAAAGGTATGCGACTTACAAAGACTGGTGATACATGACAAAATGCATACACTCACCAAGTTTAAAAGTTCGCCTCGTGGCTCGCGTGCAGGAACGCACCACTGCTTCTGTGCCGGACATTGGCAGAAACATGCTATTGAACGTATGAACGTAAACAGATTCCCGTTGAGATGTGTGCCGGTTGACAAAGGCACACACATTGAACATTTGCAGTATGTACCAGAAACTTGGTGAGCTCATGTATCTTTTCATGCATCATCCGTCTTTATATGACGTATAGTAAATAAACAGTTTTTTGAAACCCGGGGAATCATTTAGGCTAACCATGTATAATTGCACAGGTAAAAGAAGTATTAAATTGCAGTAAAAAATGCGTGGAAGTTTACTGTGTAGCGACTTAACCCTTTAGTGCGCAGTTTTTCATATATGCAAACAGTGTTTTGAATTTAATAGATTTTGTATTCGTATATACCTAATTCACACCAGAAAATTAAAATAGCAATATTTTCTTTAAATAATGACAGATTTTCCGTATTTAAATAAAGCGAAATTAACCATTGTAACTTTCTGGTGTAAAGTCAGATTCTCTGGATTACGTAATTTCTCTAACGTATTCTATCATGGGAATTAAATAGTTAAAGGTTAAGCTTTATAAAATAAATAATTATATAAAATAAGGTATTTGGAGACCATACTTATTAAAATATTTACTAATTTGCAACATTTAAGTGTAAAGCAGCCACACGACAGTAGTTTTTATTTCTATTGCAGATGTTCAACAGAAGAAAAGATTGATGTATTAATGAAAAATGTATCTCTGATTTTTTTTCATTATTTTTCCTGTGTATTAAACCTTTTGGTGAATCATACATATTTTTTTCGAAACAAAGTAAAATATCGCGCATTTAAGGGTTAAAAAATGTTTTTACTGTGTATAAAAAAATTATGAATTATCATTAGCGAAAGAAATAACTAAAGAATTATCCAAAGTTAAAGTCAGTCAGTCCAAAGTCAAATTTATTTGTTTCATAAGGATTTGTTACTTATGTTTCAAAATACACTTGAAACTTAAAACACTTAAAATCTCTTTTCCGAAAATTTCTTTTTCGCAGTTTCAGACGTTTGAGTGAATAAATGGAAGAAATATTATGACTTAGGCAATTACGAACGATAATGAATCACAACAGCGAAAAAAAAAACTGAAATTAATTTTTCGTAAATATTTTCGCGATTTAGAACAACCCAGTGCTTTGCAGAAAATAAAATAAATAATTAAAAATTAGTTCATAATGTATTGATTAATGTGTGCACCAAATAATAATAATAAAAAATACATTAAGCTTGAATTAATTTGCCTTGAGTTTTTTCCTGATGGCTTGGTTACGTGCGCGAGAAATAAATTCTTTAACTAATGACTAATTCTATTAAGTTCATTAGCTTAAGTATTTAGGGCAAAAAGACGGGTAATTAAGCGCTGAAAATGGAATTGCTTTTTCTCTTCTAAGTGGTAATTTCAATTCTGGGAACCTTTAAGATGCTGAAGAGCCTACGCTGGTCGAAAGTCACAAGCTAATGCTAAAAAAAAGGCGGCATTCTTTAAAAATTTCTAGTTTGCTCCTCAATATTTTTTTAATGATTTTTTAACACTTTCCAACATAGTTGAAAAGTGTTTATGAATTTGGTTTATCTGGCCGTGGTCTAACTCAAGTAAATATACTCGGATTTCTATATAATTTATGTATATAAATAATTCTATATAATTTATGTATATAAATAATTCTATATAATTTATGTATATAAATAATTCTATATAATTTATGTATATAAATAAATTAAAGGACTGTTACGTCTTGAAATTAACATCGCATATCAAATAAAAAGATTTACTAAAAGACGTATACTATATACCAAAATGGTGAAAACTTTCAAAACATTAAATAAAATTTTGAAAGTCTAAAACCAACAAATTTCAGCCACCCTGTGGCCTTCGTCAGGGCCTTACTTCAGTTCAAGAGAGACAAATACTTATTAGTTCGTAAAAGTCAACATACTGTGTTGAACACGACATAATAACGGCGTCAACTGTTACTGCGGATTGCGTCTGTTTGGACTGCGGATGTACAGATGACGCTGTTATTGTGACGTCTTCAATACAATATGTTGACCAACTAATAAGTATTCGTCTCTCTGGAACTGCAGTAAGACCTTGATGTAGGGCCACAGGGTGGCTGAAACTTGTTGGTTTTAGACTTTTAAAATTTTATTTAATGTTTTGAAAGTTTTTCCCTTTTTTGTGAGTAATATATACGCCTTTTAGTAAATCTTTTTATTTTATATGTGATGTTAATTTATGTATGTTATTGAGTTTTACCATGACATGTTCGATATTGAATATGAAGTATGTAGCATTTATAGTTCATTTAATGGACCACTGAAAAGAATTCCGTTAAATTACGGTCTATAGGACAAAATCGTTTGTGGTGTATTTCAATGATGTTATACTGTTTTAAACAGATGGAAATTGTTATATGTCAATTTGGTGCGCTACAAGATGCTAATTATAGGATAGTGCGTGCATAGCATTCATCAATAATTACAGGGGCTAGAATTTTTAAAATATTCAATGGCATTTATCTAAGTATATAGAAATGCATATAGGATTCATAATATTCTCGTTTCCGTTACTGATACTCAACGTATTCTCTAGATGTTTAGAATAGTTATATGACAGTGCAAACACACCTTTAATCATGAAACATATAAGCCTACCAAATGTATGAAAATTAAAAAAAATTAGAAGTTTTTGAAAATTTCTATAAACATGAACGCTATACTATGAACAGTCCTATAAACATGAACGCTATACTATGAACAGTCCTATAAACATGAACGCTATTTGCACATATGCTAATAGCCATCTGTTCACTCATTAAAAAGAAAATTTATTTTGAAATTATATATATACATTGATTGGTAGCTAGAAACAAATCTCTAAATTCTACTAACAATTTAAATACAGAGTAAGTACACTGGTGAAGTTGGAATTGACTTTAAAAAGTAACTAAAAATATAAATATTTGTAGTTATAAATTACGCTCGAAATGTTGAATATTTTAATTGCATGAATTTTTGTATTGCTAATTCTAACTAGGCGTATAGACAACAAAGTGAAAAATTTGGCTTAGTTATCAATGCAAAAATTCATGCAATTAAAGTATTCAATATTTCGGGCGTGATTCATAACTACAAAAATTGTATCTGTATATCATTTCACCTTGGATGTGATCAATTTCATCTTATGTTTTCCACAGGGTTGTGGCTCGCTCCATCATGCAATGTGGACGAAGCTTCGTCAACATATAAGAGTGAGGAATGGCAGCCTGGGAATCGCCCGAGTGGTTCAGTTGGTAGAATGTTGGTGTGCTACGCCATTGAACCCGGTTTGAGCTCCGGTTTAGACACTTTTTCACTCTGTGGCTATATGCCTAGTTAACAATGCAAAAAATTAATTCAGATAAAATATTTAAAATGTAAATACATAATATAGTTATTATATAATTTAAGAGGAATAATGTTTTACTCATTTTTTTAGATTTATTAAAATTTGAAAAAGTTTATTTTCCCCGAGAGTTATGCATTTAGCATACACTCTTGTATCGGTGATCCTGCAATATAATGCTTAAAGTTTTTAATAAAATTGTTAACACTAGAAGCGTTAAGATCAGCCTATTTGACTGCTACCAAATAAAGATATATATATATATATATATATGTATATCACAAAAATAATTAAATAAATGATGAAAAAGCTTTAAATAAAAATTCTGGTGTTGTACACCTTTTTTTATAAAACTTGAGTGAAATTTCCAGCGCTAGTGTTAAAACAGCAAGTAACATGTAATTTCATAGCATATTTTCTCAAGAGCATTTCAACAGAAATACGCCACACATTTTTCTTATTTCCTATATTCAGGAACAATTGATTTCCTTTGATGTAGGAGACAGAAAATTTTCTTTGCAAAATGGTAAAAGGTTATTTCTTTCAGAAATTAATTTTCTATGCCTGACAAAAGATTTGCTTTTTGTGCAGATTTCAACTTAGCCATTACTATTAAAATGCATATTGAAATTCTTCACAAATCAATATCACCACAAAATTAGGTCATTTTCCATTAATATTCTTTTCTCCTTCTAAAGAACACAACTTTACTCTTTGAAGATTACTTTATCGAAAGAGATAACAATATCTGAAAAGAACTTTCATAAGAGAACGGACTCAAAATGCATTTCCAATTATTGCTTTTCTTGTTTTCCTTTCTGATTTTAACAGTCGTGGGATATTATACTTTTATTAAAAAATAAAATCGCAAATCAAAAGTTATAAGAATAACTGATAATGTGATTTATAAAGCAAAGTAGATAATGTAGTTTGCAATAATAACACACATCATTAAAATAAATGATTCTACATAGATTTTGATAACGTTCTCAAAGTGAAGCAAGTGCATTTAATAAATGCACGGATTATTTTTAAGTGCATGAAAAGTATTATGTATATAATATAGATTTAAAAAGGATTATTACGAGTAAAAAAGTCCTTCCGGCCAGTGCCGGGAGGAAGAGGTAGCTTTCATAATCCTTATTTTTAAAAAGCCAACTTATATCATTCAAACACACGAAGCTCAATTTAGTGGAAACCGAATATAGGAGATTCAATACTAATTTTTATCAATATAATGAATGAGAATTTCGCGAAATTAGTCAGCTTTATCCAAGCTGCTTTTCTTTAAAGTAACTTATATTTGGCTGCCAAATTCGGCAATTTCTTAAAGTTCCTGTCATTTTAAGACAATATGGTGGATGAGGCTAAGCAGTGAACTTGGTCGAGACCTTAGTAATTGCTGTGCACATGCTCACTCACATCGGAATCGGTTAATATATAGGAGTGCTGTCGCATGCAAAAAATCAGATTTTTCAAAATGTCACCCACAATAGAAATTGAAACTGCTATATCTGAGCCATTTTTTAAGGTAAAGACAAACAAAAAATGCTCCTGAATCCTTATATCAAGATCAAATACTTAAGAAAGAAACCTTTTTCAATTTCTAATTTTTTTGCACCTCACTTTAAATATATATATATTTTTTAATTTAATGGCCGCCATTTTGAAACAAGATGGCTGATGAATCTGGCCAGCGAACTTGGTCGAGGTGTTGATGTATACTATCCACATGCCTTCTTACATCGAAATAGGCGAATACGTGTGTTATAGCGTGACAAATACAAGATAGTTTCAAAATGTTAGCCATGCTAGAAATTCAAAGTGCTATAAATCAACCATTTTTTAAGATATCAACAAAAGAACAAATTTTCAGAAACAAAAACTGCTCCGGAATCTTTGTATCAAGGCCAAACACATAAAAAAAATCTTTTTCATTTTCCAATTTTTTAATACCTCATTTTAAATTTTAAATTTAATTTTTTTTAAATGGCAACCCTTTTGAAACAAGATGGCGAATGAAGCTGGCCAACGAACTCGGTCGAGACATTGGTATGTACTATGTACAGACCAAGTTACATCCAAATAAGTTCATAAATACGCCAGTTATCGCGTGACAAAAATCAGGTCGTTTTAAAATGTCAGCCACAAGAGAAATTCAAAATGCTATTACTCAGCCATTTTTTTTAGATATAGACGAAAAAAAAACTGTTCCGGAATCTTTGTATTAAGGTCAAACACATACAAAAAAAATCTTTTTCATTTTCCAATTTTTTGGTATCTCATTTAAATTTTTTTATTTTTTAATTTTTTTAAATGGCCGCCATTTTGAAACAAGATGGCGGATGAAGCTGGCCAACGAACTCGGTCGAGATATTTGTATGTACTATGTACACACCAAGGCACATCCAAGTCGGTTCATAAATACACCTATTATTACGTGAGAAAAATCAGGACGTTTCAAAATGTCAGCCACGCTAGAAATTCAAAATGCTATAACTCAGCCATTTCTTAAGATATAGACGAAACAAAAACTGCTCCCGAATCTTTTTATCAAGGTCAAATACATAAGAAAAAAATATTTTTTCAATTTTCAATTTTTGGTACCACATTTCAAATTAAAATTTTTCTCAAAAATTTAAATGGCCGCCATTTTTAAACAAGATGGCGGATGAAGCTGGCCAACGAACCCGGTCGAGACATTGGTATGTACTATGTATAAACGAAGTTACAGGCATCCAAATCGGTTCATAAATACGCCTTTTATCGCGTGACAAAATTCAGGACGTTTCAAAATGTCAGCCACGCTAGAAATTCAAAATGCTATAACTCAGACATTTTTTAAGATATAGACGAAACAAAAACTGCTCCGAAATCTTTGTATAAAGGTCAAATACATAAGAAAAAAATATTTTTCCATTTTCAATTTTTTGGTACCACATTTCAAATTTTAATTTTTTAAAAAAAGTTTAAATGGCCGCCATTTTGAAACAAAATGGCGGATGAAACTGGCCAACGAACTCGGTCGAGAGATTGGTATGTACTATGTACACACCGAATTACATCCAAATCGGTTCATAAATACGCCTTTTATCGCGTGACAAAATTCAGGACGTTTCAAAATGTCAGCCACGCTAGAAATTCAAAATGCTATAACTCAGCCATTTTTTAAGATATAGACGAAACAAAAACTGCTCCGGAATCTTTGTATAAAGGTCAAATACATAAGAAAAAAATATTTTTCCATTTTTAATTTTTTGGTACCACATTTCAAGTTTTAATTTTTTTTAAAAATTTTAAATGGCCGCCATTTTGAAACAAAACGGCGGATGAAGCTGGCCAACGAACTCGGTCGAGACATTGGTATGTACTATGTACACACCGAACTACATCGAAATCGGTTCGTAATTACGGGAGTTACAGTGTGACATAGGTCAGATATATATATATATATATATATATATATATATATATATATATATATATCAATTTTGAACGGAGGGTGGTTTCGGGGTCTGGGGGTCATGATCGATGAAAATATATCAAAATTTTTTGAAATCGCTTTCCTCCGAACGGCTGCAATAGGTAGCTTTTTTGTAAAGAAAGCTACCTAAAATTATGAACATTTAAAAACTAATCTTACATTTATCACAAAATTACAAAATGAATTTTATATGAGGTTTAAAAGCAATAAAGAAATATTAATATACGTTAATTTTTTTTCGATAATTTAAAGTTTGGATACATTATCGCTAAGAAGATAGAAAATAAAAATATCAGTTGCTCCTGTTTAGATTCAAGTGCAAAGATTCTTTGAGAATATCTTCTCTGCTCTCTATTGTTGAGTTTCACAAGCATTATTCAACTTCATATGTGTCTTATAGGTGACAAAGGAATACAAACAAAATATGCATATTTCTCTGAAGGCTCTTTTACAATACAACTTCAATTGAAATCATCATGCATGGTTGGGGTAATATGGTTTTTCAAGGAACACTTTGTTAAAATTACAACCATTTGTCTCCAGATTTTAAAATGCTACATGTAGCATGGATTAAATATAATATTTTAAATAGGCGAAATAATAATATGTTTTAGTGAATATTTTTTCCTTTTAGGCAACGCATTGTAATAGCTTTGGCTTTTATTATCGCCAATATAGGCACATTTTATTTTTAAAAATATCAACTTAAATTATGCTGTGATTTAATGACGTTTTAAATGCTGAAAAAAAAAACCCATTAGAAATTGGAAAACTGTTATTCAAATTTCATAAAACTTATTGTTCTGTATTGTAATGCAAAATGTAGGCGAATACGTTGTTCAGTTATTAAACCGGAAAAAATTAGTCTTCGTTAGTTGGGTGGAATTTGAGTAAAGAAAATCCTGAAATTTTTACACAGTCATTTGTTTCGGCTAGTACAAAATTGCATACTCGGAAACATCAGTTCACACAAAACAATGATATATTTCACTGAATATTATTTTATTTTGCATTGTAATCTAAACCTTCGACCCTTTCTTATCGCCAATAGAGTCACATTATATTTATAAAAACATCAACTTAAATTATGCTTGATTTAATAATGTTTTAAATGTTGATGCTGAAAAAACATTAGAAATTGGAAAACGGTTATTCAAACTTCATAAAATTTGTTCATCTGTATTGTAGTGAGCTGCAGCCAAGAAGGCACCCCTTGTCCCTTTTCATGTTCAATTAGAAGCACTTGTCAAACCCTTTTTCATACTTAAAAACATACCAGCCTGTTTTGGTGGTCACCAAAGCATTTTTTAATACTAGTAAACATATGAGGACGTGAGTTTCAAAACTCACCTTATCCATAAAATGAAATTTTGGGAAATCGCGAAAAATCTTTGACTCCTTCCATTAGCTTTCGTTGTAAACCAAGGTTTTACAATGCCAAAAATACACGACAGAATAGATTCATAGAAAAAACTCGATTTTTAAAATTTTGGATAAGGCGAGTTTTATGCATCACGTCCCCCATGAGAAGAATAATCCGTAATTTATTTGAAAAATTTCTGAGTATGAATTCATGGAGACCTTTCTTGTAAGTGGTATGGATTTATGTTATAGTAAAAATATACAAATGTTCTTTTGCCTCTCCTGTCAAATATAAACTGATACTGAGTTATTTCAGTTTCGTTGTAGGTGAGCTATATACACTTTCCTTGAGAGAGATATGCATGTAATGAGCAGCGTTTAAGGTCTATCATCGCTACCATGTCTCATTTGAGACTCCGCATCTTTAATGATCCATTAAATTCATTTCAGCATATTAGAATCTAGACTGCTTTCAAGATGTGACAAAATTCAATTTAAATGCCTAAACTATCAAATGTTAAATTACATGTATGTTGAGAATTAAGAATTTTATGATGTTAAAGCACAAATCTTTCCATATTTTGATTGTTTTAGCTAAAAGGAAGCTGTAAGATTCATTGTGTATTATTTTCACTACATTAGAACAAATGACATTAAACTAGAATTAAAAATTCTAATTTAATCTAAGCAAAATTTTCGTAGAGTATAAAGAAATCTTTTCAAATTTTGGTTATAGTACATCCACATCAAGAATGATTTAATGATGTCTTTATGGTGGTAAATAAAATGCAGATAATTCAAACTTCCATTAAATATATTAAATAAATTTGGAATCTAATTGTATGTAATGATTATAGTTGTATGGATATAGGGGAAAGTAGGGGAATAACGCTCACTTAAGGGAAAACATGAACAGCTAGTCAAATTTACACAAAAAATCAATATTTTATTAATGAAGTATAACTTCAAAGCATAAAGAACAGTTTGCAATCAACGAATTTGCATAAAAGTTTCAGAACTTTTTTTTATCGTTTTATTTAATTAACAATGGATTGAGCGGTAAACGGTTTGCAAGCTACGCTCGCCAACCCCTGTTCAGACACCGCAGAATCTAAAAACCCGCTAATCTGATGGGTTTTAAAAATATTAGAGAAGATTGAATTAAACTGACAAAAGCTGTGTAGATCTCACTGTAAACGGGTTTCCATTCAATTCCCTTTGATTGCAAAAATTTAAGGGCGAATCAGTTGCTGTTAAGACATCCAATGGTTGTTTTCGTTTTTGATTAAAGAGGATCAGTTAAACATTTGAAAAGAAGCTAAAATAAAATAAATTAAGTATACAGAGTCTTTGTCTCCCGGTATTTTAAAACAATCTCTATAACAATAGCCTAAGTCATGTGACTATCATCAACAGTTCCAGGCAGACCACTTCGCTTTTTATACTCTAGGTGCCATTTTGGTACTTTAATGTTAGCCAGGCACAGGTGATAAGTCGCCAAATATTATTCTGTCGCCATCATTTCATCTATATTATAGTACTTCAAGTCATCAACTGCCATAAACAAATACGGTCTGATCCCTTCGCCGTTCATATGAAAGATTGGCACAGATGTCATGTACGTCCCATATTGGCGCGATTTTTTAACGACGCCAATTTGGGGAACGCATCAACAGCATAAACAACAACATCCGGCTTACCATATCAAGCAAAATAACGATATTTTGGCGCCAGTTAAGTGCCCGTTCCGTATATGACATTGGCGTCAGAAAAAAATCGCGCCAATATGGGACCGTAAGTTTTCCATTTTGATTAAAAAATCAAAATTTATTTTTCGAATAAAACTGCATAAAATTGGCCATGGTACTGTTACTCTAGCCGGATGCAAATCTCGTCAATAGCTTTTTTTCAACTCGCCAGTTAGCATTTTTTTTTTGAGTGGTAATATTTGGCCAGATGTCATATACGTACAGCAGGTTCGGCGTGATTTTTTTTTTATTTTTTTATTTTTACGAAAATTTGGCAAAAACCTCGTTTTCAAATACCAGTTACATATGCATTTTTGGTATTACTTAGTTATCCCGTCGACCCAAAATCTATCGCCAAACTATAAGATTAAATGCCAATAATGGTTGATCGTAAATGTCACATTCACTTGACTTTATCAAGTTACACGCGTTTACGTCATCAAGTGATTTTTATTTCGACTTTTTATTTGTATATTTATTAATGTTATACTAATTTATTTCTTCTTTCGTTATTTAAAATAAAAATTATGTCAATTTGTATAATTTGGCGAGTGTTTTGGCGATTTATATAATTTGGCGAAATTGGTTGACGGAATAACTAAGTAGTACCGTATTTTTTAATTATTTTCTATTATTTTCTGAAGGAAATTTAAAAAAATTAATAATTATAGAACAAAATAATTTATCTACCCTATGTATATAAAATCCTAATGAAAGGAATTTATGAAACGGATATATGAAAGGAATTTATGAAACGGATATATGAATCTACTGATTAAACAACTGATTATGTTTAAAGCGATTTCTCCTAAAATATGGAATACTTTGCGATAAAATTAACACCAAAAATCAGCATTGATTCGCAGATCTCAAAACCTGTATTAGAATTTTTAAATTCGAATTAGTTTTCGAAATTTTAATTTTTTTCTAATTTTATATACATTTTTCTAATGATGGCAACTCAAATTTTAATCAAACAGATATTTTTTTTCATATTTCAGAAAAGGTTCACATGGTAACCCGGCTATTGTTGTTTATTTGATAATAAATGTTTATTTACTTTTATTTCTTTTTATAAATTATATAAATTATTTTATTAGCTACCCATTCAGCCACAGAGACTCAATTTTATATAATTTAAAAATTCTAAATTTGAATTTAAAAATTCTAATACCAGTTTTGAGATCTGCGGATCAATGCAGATTTTTGGTGTTATTTTATCGCAAAGTGTTCCATATTTTAGGAAAAATCGCTTGAAACATAATCAGTTGTTTAATCAATCGATTCATATATCCGTTTCATAAATTCGTTTCATTAGGATTTTATATATATAGGGTAGATATATTCTCATGAGAAGAACATTCCGTAATTTATTTTAAAATTTTCTGTGTATGTACAGTCGTGGAAAAAAAGTAAACTCCCCCTTCTAACTCCTCAACAAATTATTGTAAAAGAAAGTTACTGGTACCAAACGATTGGAAATAAAGTCTGCTTTTAAATGATGTATATAAAATTAGCTTAGGGGGCCATATACATATTAAAACGAACCCAAACTTCATTTTTTGCAATGGCAATACCCAATTGTAACAAGATATTTCAAATCTTCGGTTCAAACTATGCCTTGATACCAAATTTCAAGTCATTGAATGATAAGTTTTTGAATTATAAACATTCAAAATTTAGTGCTTCTAATGTTAAATTACATTTTCATATATTTATTAATATCTCCTGAAATTATACTCCTAATGCGTTAATTTTTTGTGTAGCAATAATACTAATATACCCAAACATAAATACGTTAAATTTGCAATTTTTATAATTTTATGATATGAACTATGAATTATGAATATGAATTATGAACGAAAAATTTATGAATTGCAACCTACAATTTTTTGATAGATTTAGATTTATTAAGTCATGCTTTATGGAAATCCAAAATTTCACACTTTTCTTCCAAGTAGTTTTCAAATTATGCTTAAAAAACGGCAAAATGAGGGTTTAAGGAGCCGTCTATGACAGAAGTGACCAGCTATTTCGAAATTTCTTATGCTATTCTGTAATCTAGCACTTATCAATGACAGTTTGAATAGTGCTTAAGAGGCCTTGATCAAGAAGGAGGTTCTCTCGGTTAACAATCGAGTATGGAACTTCAATTTGAATACAGCCCCTAAAATATGCTCGTTTTAAAATAATTAATTTCTCGGAAACTTATCGTACCAATTGCGTAAAAATTCGTTTTTAGGTTAATTGAAGGGTCTAGAGTTCATTTATGCTGTCAGAATTATGTACTGCTATTGAAAAAACAAAGTTATGGTTCGTTTTAATATGTAGATGGCCCCCTAACCAAAATTTATATACGTTATTTCAAAGTAGACGTTATTACCAATCGTGTGGTACCAGTAACTTTCTTCTACGATAATTTTTTGCAGAGATAGTGGGGGGTGTTTACTTTTTTTTTCTCCACGACTGAACGTATGGAGAACTTCTTCGTAAATGGAATGGTTTGATGTTATACCAAAAATATACAAATCTTCTATAGTCTCCCCTGTCACAGATAAACTATCATTGAGTTATCTCAGTTTTTTTGTAGGTCAGCTATATAGACTTTCCTTGAGAGAGATATGTATGTAATGAGGTGCGTTTAATGTTTATCATCGCCAACATGTCTCATTTGAGACTCCGCATCTTTAATGACGCATTAAATTCATTTCAGCATGTTAGAAACTAGACTGCTTTCAAGATGTGACAAAATTCAATTTAAATGCCTAAACTATCAAATGTTAAATTGCATGTACTCGTATGTTGAGAATTAAGATTTTTATGATGTTAAAACACAAATCTTTTCATATTGTGATTGTTTTAGATGAAGCAAAGCTGTAAGATTCATTGTGTATTATTTTCATTACATTAGAACAAATGACATTAAACACTAGCATTAAAATTTAATTTAATCTAAACAAAAATTTCGTAGAATATGAAAAAAATTGATTACAGTAAATCCACACTAAGAATGTTTTTATTACGGTAAATAAAATGCAGGTAATTTAAACTTCCATTACTTAAATTAGATAAATTTGGAATGCAATTCTATGTAATGAGTATAGTTGTATGGATATAATCATGTCTATTTCTGACACCATATGTTTATTGATCCATTAAATTCATGTCGCTGCGTTAGAAACTTAACTGCTGCGAAGGTGAAGCAAAATTTAATTTCAATTAGAGAATAGAATAAATAGCATGCTTCAATTCTTACGTAGATTTTCTCGTTGGTGCAAAGCAGTGTAATAAATTCTAGTGACTTTCAAGTAGATTTTTGAGTGTATTAATAAACGTATTTTTACATGCATAGTAAAAAAAAAATTATATGTTTTGTGATTGTACCGCATAAATATTAACCTTTTATGGCTCAAAAACGCGAATTTGAAAAATATTTACTCATATGTTAGAATACATCACTTTAAAAGCCTGTGAGAAGTAACAAGTCGAAAATTGTATTTCAAACAGGGCAAATAATGCGAGTTCGTACTATAACTATTTTTATAAATATTCATCAATCACAAAAAAAATTATATGTTTTGTGATTGTACCGCATAAATATTAACCTTTTATGGCTCAAAAACGCGAATGTGAAAAATATTTACTCATATGTTAGAATACATCACTTTAAAAGCCTGTGAGAAGTAACAAGTCGAAAATTGTATTTCAAACAGGGCAAATAATGCGAGTTCGTACTATAACTATTTTTATAAATATTCAGATCTCGGTGCAATAGCTGTTGCACTCTTATGCAAAAATGGACGAATACAAAATTTATTACAATTATATATACTAAATTCAGTTATACGGAAATAAGTATGACTCCATTTTAAATAGGACGTCATCACCATGGTAACCTAGTATCATTACCTATCATGGGATATCATTGAAATAATTATGTATGATAGGATTTAATAGATTGAAAAAAGTTTTATTAATATCTTTTTAAGTTTTGATTAGAATTTCATAAAATTTGAAATGACTCGACGAAATTCTGCAACGATTATATATATTAAATTTCAAATCATTCGGTTGAACAGTTTTTGCGCTGTTATATGCGGACAGGACAGACAGCCGGACGGAGCAGACGATGACTATAGGCGCTACGTATTTACAGTGAAGCTAAAAAGTTCATGCACAAGCTAAATATTTTTATAAAATGAAAAATATACATCGGAATGCTTTGAAATTTTTACTGCATCTAAACAATTTGATTACAAATGCCTGTTTCGAATTCGGAAACAATTCATTGTAAGGAAAATAATAAATTATAAAAATTTAAAATTTGTGATGTCGCAAAAGTTTAAGCACAAAAACGAAGTATATACATTGCACAAGGCACAAAAGTCCTTTAGTAGTCTATGGTGCTTCCACTGCACCTGACGAGATCGAATACTCGATTTTCCATTGATAACACGAGAGTATGGGAGGTTTTGGGAGCGAGTTTGTACCAGGCTTCCTCGATCGCTGATTTGAGCTTTTGCACTGGGTAATACTGCTTCTCCTTCTTGTAGCCGTCACGTGAGAGGATTCCCCAGATGTTCTCTATAGGATTGAGGTCTGGGCTGAGTGCTGGCTAGTTCATCACACTGATATTCTGAGATCTAAGTCATTATTTTGTGCAACGGGAAGTGAGTATTGATGCGTTGTCTTGTTGAAAGATCCTGTTGGGACCACCTAAAAGTTCTCCAAACGGTTAAAAATGCCATGAGAGTTTCATGATATTTTCGTGAATTTTGTATTCCATTTAGGAAGCAAAGAGACGTTTGTAAATTACAGCCAAAAGCACCCCATACCATGAGCGAATCACCACGTTGTTGCCTGCTGAATATGATCTTCGGATCTTTCCACAAGGCACGAAAAAAGAATGAAAAGCCATTTGGACCATCCAAATTCCATTTTTTTCATCAGAAAAAATAACACTAATCCATTTGTCACGATAATAAATGTGCTGTTTTGCCCATTCAAGACTTGCTTGTTTGTGACATTGTTTCAGAAAAAGCTTACGAGATAATTTTTGTTTTTCGATGATTCTTGATTCTGTTATTCGTTTGCATATGATGTCATGTGATATTTTTGAGCCAAGTCGATTTTTTTATCTCGTTAAGGGACAAATAGCTAGTTAAAGCCAATCTTTTAATTCTTCTATCCTCACAAAATGTGGTTTTACTCGACGTTTCTGAGCAATATACAGTTTTGAATTGTTTTACACGTTGCAAAACACTATAAACACCACGTTTAGACCGATTTAAAATAAGCGAAATTTGCAAGAAAGATTTACCTTCAGCTTTCAGCTTCCAAACTTCTACAACTTCTTCAGGCGAGCACTGTAAAAAAAATTCCGCAACGTTCCTGGGAAAAAATGGGCAGCTGAGTTGCCCATTATTTCCAAGAAACATTTCTTGAAAATGACTGGTACTTTACTGTATATGTTAAAAACTTTCTACAGAAATGCCAGTAAGTTTCCTGCGAAATACCAGGAATATTTCTGTTGACAGCAAAACATTACTGACATATTCAAGGCTGGAGTAGCACAAGAGCGAAAAATGTCCAGACCAGGGATTGAACCTGGATACTTGGCGTGCCGTGCCAATGCCTTACCTGTTATGCTATCCGGACCGATACCTGGCTGACATAATTCACTCTGGATGTTCGTTCCCTTCATTATGACATTACTGACATTTCACAGACGATTTTTACATTTCCAGTTGACAATTTTCGCTTTATTATCATTATTTGTTAGAATGAAAAAAATATTTTGAAATTGACATCCAAAATTATTATTTATAATTTACACGAAAAAATAAATTTTCAGTTAAAATTCAATAAAGTAAATATATATGTGATATATTGTTTCTGAACTTTGCTTAAAATATAAAAATATATAAATGTAAATAATAATTAGAAAAAAAATCTAGACATAAAATATTTTGGATTTTCGTGAGTAATTATGTTAGTTTACAAGTTAGATAAAATACATATAAATTTTCATGAAAAAAAAAACCTAAACGTAATTGTATATTTTTTCCGAAAAAAAAAAATTCAAATTTGCAGCAATTCAAAGTGTCAAATATATGTCAAATTTAAATCAAATTGTAATAAAGTGTTAAAATATAAAATTAATTAAAAAAGAAAAAAAAAAGTCAAGAGGTAGCATCGAACTCGGGCCGTACGGGCGGCGTGCGAGCTTTCTGCGTCCACGCCACGAAAGACACGTTGAGAGCTGCAAACTAATGGGTATTTGAAACGTATGCTAAAACTCGGCATCTAATTTCTGAAAATCTAAGGCCCATTTGAAAAAATCCTTTCACAAGAATAATTAGAGATAAGAACTCTAAAACATACTTTAAATTAATCAAAATAGGTGAGAATCATATTTGATTGTCCCCTGGTTAATGCAGATCCAAATAATAGGTGTATTTTTTTTACACAGTCTGCTCGTTAAAGATTTCACAGACAAGTACGAGAGATAATCTCTTAGTGATGTCACAGAGGTATTGTATTTTCATCTGAATTATCTTGACAATAGAGACGTAAAGGATTATGTCGCCTATTGATTTATTTGCATTCCATATTGATTTTTTTACATTCATTTAAGGAATTCGTTTTCGACACTCGCGCGCGAGCAACGGATTATAGGGAAAAAAAATAATAAATGTTTCCAACCTTTGTTCAGGAACGTTTCAGATAAGAAAACCAGAATTTCACAGGAAAGAGCTAAATTATTCTGAAAACCTGATAAAAGGCGAAACGTTCCTGGATTTTACATGGAACGTTACCATTTTTTTTTACAGTGAGAGCGCAGAGATTTCGATATTTTGATATAACTCGCACAACGATCTCTACCCTTTATACTCTAGGAAAAAAGCCCCACCGATCCTCCACCTATCATGTTTAAGGAGATACTTGCATAAAATCTCATTTGTGCATAAACTTTTGCGACATCACAAAAACTGTTTTCTTATAATTTCTGATTTTCGTAACGATGAATTTTTTCGAAACTTGAGATATATATTTATGATCATAGTATTCACCTACAGTGGATATCTGAAAGCATTCCGTTGTATAATTTTATTTTTATTAGAATATTTGCGTTGTGCTTAAACTTTTGCGCCGCACTGTATATAATTACCTAATAAAAGAATTAGAACACAAAAAAAAACATTGAATAAAGATACATTTTTACATGCACAATAAACGGAAAATTGCATACTTCTATTAAATAGTGTTGTTTTTCAAATACACAATTGTAAAGTATACAAACTTACCTGTTTAAAAAATCTAATTTTTGACGACTCCAGCCTTTTTAATTTTACAAAATTTATGAAGCAATTAATAATTTAAGTAGCAATGCAAAACTGCCCAAACGATAAATAAAACTTTTGAATGAAATATTAACTCAGTATTATAGTATGTTGAAAAGGAATTGAAAAATTTATATTAAATGCTGTGTTGGGAGATAGCAGTAATAAATAAAATCGTCTTTTAAATCTCATTGTATAAGGTATTGTGTTTTGTGTATGTTGCAGATACGAAACGAGATGATTTAAAGGGTTAATATGATTATCCACATTTGTAATACCTATTACTATTTTCATGTATAGGGCAAGGTGCCCTATTGTCGTCCCCCAGTCACTTTTAGGCCCTTGGAAGTTGTAATTTTCAGTAAAAATCTACCAAATTTGGATTTTACATAGACTAACTACCCACGCACACAGAAACATAGGCAAATATCGTATAAAATTTTTTAACAATGCGAAATATTGTTTTTTCAAAAGTATCTAAAAAATGCAAAAGAAAAAATGGTCCCAATTTCGTCCCCCAAAAAATCTAATATGCCGAGTCTTAACTTATAACTAAATCAAAATGTATTTCTAAATGAGTAAGTAATTTAATTTACATTAAAGTACGGCACAAAGAAATGTACCAATTATCAGTGAAATAATAACATAACGAAATATTAGCCATCCAAACATGAGGGAAAAAAATATCTCGAAAAAGCATTCCTAATTTCGTCCCCGGGACGAAAATAAGAACTGCAAGGGGGGCGAAATTGGGACCACGCTACTTCTTAATATGACGGAGCTTCAGCTTCCGTAAGATGAACTGGGCGTCCTAAAACTCACTGTATGCTACTGTCAGCATCTTACCAACGTAAAATACATGCAAAGAATAAGAAATAAATACTTACAGTACAGTAAATAACGTTCTACAAACGACGTAATAAGAACTCAGGTCTTCTAAAAATAGAAAACTCGGTGTCTTTAATTTATGTATGCGTCTTGGCGAACGAAACTTTCAATACTGACTCCTTTTACCTTCCGTCCCCTGTGCCTTGCGTCATAAGTGGCGCCACTTCGCAGAAGCGGAGATGTTAAGGGGGACGAAATTAGGAGAGGGGACGAAATATGGGCACTTTACCCCATGCTTTGCTTATGTATGTGGTCGAGTATGATGTTTTTGTGGATCAAAAACGAGCTTTTATGGAAGCTCGCTTTTTCACATGATAGGTAATACAAAATCCTCTAAATACCTAAATATTAATATGCCATGTCCACAGACACGCCTATATGCAGAATTATATCATAATTTACATTGTTTTACATAAAATTAAAAATTTCAACAAGCAAATGATAATCTTTATTGATGAAATTAATAAGGAGTGCTAATACAGACTTGATAAATTAAAATTTTTCCCTCCATAAAATACTCTATAGCTTTAAATTCCTTAGGTGATAGTTATCTACACAATTCTGCTAAATAAGACAGCCAAAATCCAATTTTAACTGTATGTAATTTAAGCTGTAAACTAGCTTAATTTCTGTATAATAATTAAAATTTTAAATAAAGAAACCAACAGCTGATTGCATCTGTAACATCTCGCAGTGATGGAACAGTGGCGCAGCAGTTGAGCGATCGTCACCACTAAATTTTTATAGTATTCTTCGCCTTCAAATATTTCAGGCCCCACCAGTGGCTGAGAGGTTCTGCTATCGAAGCTGGTATAGACGGGAGGTGCTGGGTTCGAACCCAATCGCGCCTGTCGGCTTAACCGTTTCGGAGTTTTCGTGGTTTTCTTCGAAACTTTGGATTTCCATACGTAAATACGGGTTAAGTTCCATTAGAAAGATCCCCACGGAGGGCACTCGTCCTTGGGCCTATATTCCTCGAGTAGATAATCGGTCGTCAAAAATCAACTCAAAAATCTCAGAAATTCTGTCCTGAAGTTAGATGAAGAATACTATTAAAATTTTACGGTGTCAATTGATTCTCTGCTGCTACGCTGTTCCTCACTGCATCCCGGAGATTGCTTGTAAATGCAAATATACAATATACATTTGACATTTGAAGTCCATCGAAGTGGAGATTGCTTTGGGGCTTATAGCTACAATGGCTGTCGCCTCGAATGATCCTTTATTTTACACACAGAAATAATTACACAAACTAGACATATACAATTTCGTCAACATACAAGGACGCGATAGCACAAGGAAATTTACAACACCAGAAAATTACAGCTGAGAGCTGCACAAAAAGTGTACAGCGGAGCCAGCGGGAGTAGAACCCACAGACTCCTGCACTCTTAAATGATTAGCGGCGTGGTGCCTTAACCACTCGGACACGGAAATAAAACATGTAAAAGAGAAAAATTGTTGAAAGAAAAAAAAAATCTAGTATTAGATTCCTCGAATAAGTCATAAATACCCAAATGTGTGCGGGAAAAAAGGAAACAATTACAAGGAATAAAATAATAATAATAATAAATAAAAATAGAAGAAAGTTCTGTGTGACTCAATGTTACATCTTTATAAGAAAATTATTGGTGATTTTCCACAATTTCAGATGATTTTGCAATGAACAAAATTTTGCTATTAAAGACCCTTCTGGGTGGTACAACTGAACTGTAAAAACAGAGATATATGTTTGCGTTCAGTGCATGTAAACTTTCAACTATTTGTGAAAAAAATCAATGCAGTAGAGATGATTGATGCAAGCTCACTAAAAGAAGTTATTGCATTACATAATTGTTCTGATGATAGGAAGACAGAAGAAATCTCTAGACTGTAAATGGTGTAAATGCTCAGAAAAATCATTAAAATGGAATGAATTCGAAAATGAAATTTTAAGTAGTCATACATTAATAAATTATTAATAAATCATAATTAAGTAATGATAATTAAGTAGTTATATTAAGTAGTCATGGTAGTAGTATCAAAAGTGGATTAAAAAAAATAATGAAGTGAACATTAAGGGAATGCTGAAAGTTGAATGGTTAAGTGCAATCTCCGAAAAATCATTTGGCATCTATTTTTTAAGATCAGTCGACAATAAAAATTTGTTTTACGTGCTTAATTTAGTTATTATATTGAGTCAGACATGAGCTCATTCAATTTTATTTAATTTTGATGGCAATTTTTTTTCTTTTAAGGCTATTCTCAACTGCTCTGCTCAACAAGCGAAAAACGTTTTGACACATTTACAAATCCATTTTTTAACGGAAAGATATAAAATTGGAAGACCTGACAATGGAAGTGACTTGGATTCAAACTGTGTTTTCCATTTTTTGATAAATAAATTATCTATTGATTTATAAGCGATTTAGATCACGTGACAAACAGGTTATTACTCTTTTTGGAGTGGTTTATTCTTCTTTCGCGCGGAAATTCGGTTAAAAATGCAAACTTTGACACTATTTTCTGAAAAATCCATTGCGTTCGAAAAAAACCCCCGGAAAAAACAGTTTTATTAGATAGTTTCTGAACAACAACACCTGTCAGTTTCATCCATTTCCGAACAAAAATAAATTAAAACTTATGTCATAAAGTTGCCCTTTTGGATTTGAGAACAGCCTTAAATTCATTTTAGTTTATTTTATAGTAAGCTTTTTTCATATCATTTATTTCAATGATCATGTATTTTGAATTTTAAAAGTTAATTACTTTTCAAAATGTTTTTCTGTGATATTATATCTTTAAGTAGTTCTTCGGATTCTAAGCAAGCAACTGCTATTAACCCCTTAACCGCCAATGAAATATTACGCGATCACCAGTGTCTTACTTAAATTGCACATTTGTGCAATTTAAGAAGGAGTATATTAGTTTTCTGAAATAACAGTAAGAAAATGCACATATTATAGTGTTATATAAAACGGTCCAGGAGGTGAAAATTGTCTAGCTGTCATTTGAATTCGCCATCTCTACATATAATAGATGCATGCATTTTCTACATGCGTATCTATACGCGTGTGGCGCTTAAGGGTTTAACGTAAATTTCCATAATGAACAAAACTAGTTATTCAAATCACGTCTGTGGATCTATATTTTTAAAAATATTATTTAAGATCGAAATTGAAATGCGTGATCTTGACTACTACATTATTATTATTTATAAAAATAAGAGCTACCACACGAAGTGGTTGAAGAATTTTCCAACAAACTTTCAATATATATAATATAATGATTATCAAATTGTAATTTTTTTTTTATAGTGATCCAACAGTAAATAAAAGTTAAATTCTTGTCACTGAGTTAAAAGTTAAACTTCTATCAAGATGAAGCAAAATTTAATTTAAAATCTAAACTAAAAAAAGTGTTTAAAATTTGTAATAACATATAAGTTTAAACTTGAAAGATTTTTCTGATGATAAAGTACAACTTACTCCATTTCTTGAATGTTTTAGGAAAACTGTATGATTAAGCTTATCTTTTGGATAACAAATAAGCACAAAACTATAAGATTATATTCCCGTTGTTTTCATTACATTAAAACACATGGTATTAAACTGGTCTAGAAATGTAAGTTTAATTTGAACAAAATTTAGTATGTTGACTACGAATAAATCTTTAGGGGAAAGTAGGGGAATGGCTCTCACTTAAGGGAAAACATGAATTGCTAGTCAAATCATTGCTAGACAAAAAAAAAAATCAATATTTTATTAACGAAGTATAACTCCAAAGCATAAGGAACAGTTTGCAATCAACTAATTTTCATAAAAGTTTTAGGAATTTTTTTTATCTTTTTATTTAAATAACCATCGATTGAGCGGTAATGCCTGACATGGTAGGGTAATTGCGCTCAGAGTTTGAATACAACATTTAAGTAAGACAAAAGTCACATATGTAGTTGTGTGGGCTGTTCACACCACTGCAGACTTTTTTCGACCACTTTACACATACTGTGTATACATATTGTGTTACGCATATAGTGGGCTACTTTTTTTATATTTAGGTTTTTTGATTTTCACCACTTTTTTGAAATCGTAAAATTCTCCTTGTTTAATGACATGTTAATTAAGGCGAAAACAGGGGAATTCTAGCATTTCAAAAAAGTGGTGCAATCAACAAATTTGAATTTAATAAAAGTTGCCCATTGGCAACACTTCTTCTGGAATTCCACGCGAGCGCCATTACCCGTTATCGTCATGTTGGGTTTTAATGCATTATAATTGGCGCAACAACGCACTACAAAAATAAATAAAAGCATGAAAGTACAGCTAAATGCATATATTTTGTAAACATAATGAGTAAATTAATATTTGAAAATAAGAGTGTACACTTATATTCAAGTTAGATGTCGTAGAATTTTATAATAAAACAACTTCAAACTAATAACGCGAGGACACAAAAATACTTTCCTCCCGACGGGCACTAAATCCTTACTGGGAACTTAGGATGAAGTTCGCTAGGTGCCAGTACCGATCGCACGTTTTCAATTCAGTTCTGTTTAGAGATATTTCGTGAGCGGTGTAACGGTGTTCAGTGGGATGGTTCACTTAAAATGCAAAAACTCCAACCATATTACAGGAACTATGAAAATTTATTTAAAATTTTTAACTTTAAAGTTACAAAAAGAGATCATACTCATAATTAATTGAGAGTGAGAGAGAGAGTCCATCTTTTACAAGGTACGCCTGGGCGTGACCCACAGACCGTGAAGGTCTTACATCCTTTTTTTGTCGAGATCAAAAGTTGAGTCCTCGTGATTTCACAAGAATCATATAACACTAGTCGCTACACTTCGCTGAATTCAAACATTGGCACCCTGAACGAACTGTGGACAAAGGTTAGATTCGCGAGCCAAATGATTATCCCAAAAAAATCCAGCAACCCCGATGAGAACAATGAAACGCGTCATGGAAAATGGTTGCCAGTCCACAAATCCTGGGAATCATTATCTAACCGAAATGATTACGTTAAAAATTGCCCGCAACATACAATCGCGAAATGCCAAGAAAGGGATCTGGTAAAACCAACTGACAAAAAGATTTAACCTCCATGAAACGTGATTTTAAAAACCGCATCACATTTCGATGTGAGAGACGGCAGAAACATCTGGGAGGTGTTTATATTACAGACTGGCATTCGCTTAAACAAGTGTTACTTAAAATTACATACTGCAGACCGATGAAAGGGAAAGATGCAGTGACTCGCATAAAATACATTCCTTTCACATTTGCTGTTAAAAGATTTTCAACGGTTCCATATTAGCAATGATAAGGAAGCTTTTCACTGCGGTGGGAAAATCCGATGCGATTAAATGAAGAGATATTGCTACTAGCAGCCGCAGTGGAAACAGACAGATAAGGGAAAAAAAAGAAAAAAAGAAATTAATCTTTGAGCGGCCTGAAATAAAGATGTTTTTAGAAAGAAGAAAGAAAACACATTAATAAAAATCTGGATGGTTTTGAGAAATGAATTTAATCACATATTTCATTATAGGAAAGAGGGGGGGGGATGGCGGAGGATAATATGATCTAAAAGTAAGAAAGTTATGTTTTAAAATAATTTTGAATAAAAATGATAGCTATGGGACAGAAACGCTGTCACAAGCGGGATTACCTTTCTGAGTGTTATTACTTTACTTTCCCCTACATATTTCAGCTATAGTAAAATCGCATTCAGAATGTATTAAATATGTTTTCGTCATGGTAAATACAATGCAAGGAATTCAATGTTTCATTACCTACATGAGATGAATTTTGAATGCTGCATTCGTATATGTACTGAGGTGTAGCTTAATAGCTTTTATTATGTCTCATTTGGGAATCCACATCTTTATTGACCTATTAAATTCACTAATTATATGAATGACCTAAATGACTTTAAATGACCTAATTAATGTTCTAGATTAAAAGCTAAAAGACTCTAAAGATGTAACAAGATTGAATGTAACATTCTTAAACTAAAAGATGCATTTAAAATTTTCAACTACCTGTATTTTGAAAATTTATAGATTCTTAAGATGACAAAACACAAATTACTTCATATATTGAATGTGTTAGATAAACCTAAACTGTAAGATTTATTGTCTGTAATTTTTATTACACTCTTAGAAATGACATTAAACTACTCTTAAAATTAAAATTTTAACAAAATTTATGCTGATTACAAACAAATCTTTTCATATTTCGGCTATAGTAAAATCAGAGTACGAGTGCATCAATAATGTTTTTCATCATAATAAATAAAATGCAACGAATTCAATGTTCCATTTCCTACATGAGATAAATTTCGAATGCATCCGTATGTAATGAGGTGTGGCTAAACCAAAGTTGTAAGATTTATTGTCTGTTATTTTCATTACACTCTGAGGAATGATATTAAACTAGCCTAAAAAATTATGTTGATACAAAGAAATCGTCTCATACTTAGGCTATAGTAAAATTACAGTAAGATTGTACGAACGCTACCTTCGTCATAGTAAATAAAATGCAACAAATTCAATGTTCCATTACCTATAGGGGAGGTAGGGGTAATTACGATCGGGGTAATTAGGATCACTTAAGGGGAAATCTGTAACAGATAAAAAAAAAATTGACCATGCTAATTTGAAGTCTGACTAATATCCTACATGTGCAATTTTTTTCGAGTGAAAATGTATGTTCCTGTAGAAGTAATCACTGTTTTCCCAGAACACAAAGGAAAACTTTGTCCGTCAAAGTGAGAATATTTTAGTTAAAAAGGTCCTGTGTAAAAAATTGTAAGAATATTGAAATATAGCTATGGATTTAAATTTAGAGAAAGGTTGTTTTTAAGTAGAAATGGTTACGTTTTGCAACAGACGAAGCATAGCGTTAATAATCTGCATGATTCTAATTTCTCCAGAAATAGCATTTTCGGGGTAAATAGGATCATAAAGTTTCTGGGTTAAGGATAAATGGGATCGCATATTTTATTGTCTATTTAAATCAAATTATGGTTTAGAATGCATTTTTTAATCTGTCAGTTTTCGGATCCTGTGAAACACCCCTAGTTTGGATCATGTTACTGCACATTTTGCGTTAGCAAAACATTAATTTTACAATTTTGTTTTACTTTATACCAAATTTTAGCCTTGACTGAGTATTTTAGGCCCAATTAGGCGCCAACACTTTCAATATAAATGAAATTTTCTCGTTCACAATATATGAGCTTTGATTGATCCCTGTTGCCCCGTTGCTTGCATTTCATGTTATTTTGAAAAAAAAAAACTGATTTTTGTAAACTTTAAAAGTTAGTTCTTTAGTAATACAACTAGGCTATTTATTTCCAATAGAAAATTTTGCAGTTGATTTTGTTTTGTACGCAGAGTGTATAGTATATGAATTTTAAAAATCCCTTAAAAAACTTTTTTTTCAGCGTACTTATATTTCCAATATTGTATCTCTGAGACTAGTTGTAGTTGTAAAACCAAAATTATCTTGCTGTAAAGTCAAAACGTAGATCTTTTAATAATATTGATCAAGAAGTATTTTTCGAAAAAGACCACTTGTACCAGCTAACATGGTACATTGAAAATAATTCTTTACACATTTCAAGAGACCTATCGAATGAAATCCTACATAACATTAATAAGTAGTCCACTTCCTTCTCTGCCAATTAATTGTCAAATTTCAAATTGCCAAAAAGTGATCCTAATTACCCCTAGCTCCCCTATGTGTTGATTTTGGAATGCATTTCGTATGTAATGAGGTGTAGCTTAATGGCTGTTATTATGTGTAATTTGGTATTCCGCATCTTTATTGACCTATTAAATTATTATTATCATGTTAAAAGCTAAAGGGCTCTGAAGATTAATGCGAGATTAAATGTAGCATTCTTAAATTAAAAGAAAATGTGTATAAAATTTTCAATTATCTATATTTTGAAAATTTATAGATTTTTCAGATGAAAAAACACAAATCGTTTCATATTTTGAATGCGCTAGCGAAACCGTAGCTGTAAGATTTATTGTTTGTTATTTTTATTACACTTGGAAAAATGATGTTAAACTAGCCTAAAAATTTAAATTTAATCTGAACAAAACGTATGTTGATTACAAACAAATCGTTTCATATTTCGGCTACAGTAAAATCACAGTAAGGGTATATCAACGATGTTTTCTTCATAGGGAATAAAATGCAACGCGTTCATTGCTTCATTACCTATATGACATGAATTTTGAATGCATTCGTGTGTAATAAGGTGCAGCTTAATGTCTGTTATTATGTCTCATTTGGGATTCCGAATCTTTATTGACCTATTAAATTAATGTTACTATGTTAAAATCTAAAGTACTCTGAAGATGTAGCAAAATTTAATTTTACTTTCCTAAACTAAAAATTTAAAGATTTTTTATGATGATAAAACACGAATAGTTCCATATTTTGATTGTATTAGGTAAAATAAAGCTATAAGATTTACTGCCTATCACTTTGATTACACTAGGACAAATGATATTAAACTAGCCTAAAAATTTAATTTTAATCTAAACAGAATTGATATTGATTGTAGACAAAACGTTTCTATTGATTATAATAAAATCGTTTCTATTTATTATAGACAAATCGTTTCTATATTTAGAAAATCGGTATCACGAGGACATTTATTATGTCTTCTTTAAGTAAAGTGAAGATATTTTAATGCTTCATTACTTTTGTTAGATAAATTTAGAATGTATTCGTATGCAATGTAATGGTTAAATGGCCATGATCATGTCTCTTTTGAGACTTCGTATCTTTATCAAGCTATTAAATTAACGTTGTTAGATTAAAAGCTAAAGGTCTCTCACGATGTAATATTCTTAAACTAAAAAATGTAAAATACATAATGTGAACTTTAAAAATTCACAGTCATACTAAAAAGGCGACTAAAGTAATGAAAAATATTATTTATTCCATTTATTTCTCTAATTAAATTCAATCCAAGAAACTGCTACTGCTACTTCTACTTTCAACTCTAGTAATTATTGCCTCTCTCATTTTCAAAACAAAGTGACGTATTTGTATAAATAAACAACATTTAGTTATTAAAATATTCTCTGATGATGAGCTTGGATACCTTGAACGTACTAAGAAGTTTTAAATAAAATGTATATTTTAAACTTGTAACTTCTTTTTCATTACTTTAGTTACTTTTCAGTACGACTGTGAATCTTTAAAGGTCGCATCATATATTTTACGTTGAATCAAGGTGAAAAATTGCATTTCGTCTTATGATTTTATTTCTAAAAAATGCGTTTAAAATTTTCAATTATCTGTATTTAGGAAATTCATAAATGTTTAAGATGACAAAACACAAATCGCTTCATTTTCTGGATGTCCGTTACCAAAACCGAAGCTGTAAGATTTATTGTCCGTTATTTTTATTACACTTGGAGAAATGTCATTAAATTAGACTAAAAACTTAAAAATAATCTAAACAATATTTATGTTGATTACAGGCTCTCGAGGGGATCGCATCAGATGGTGGTTCTCGGGTTCGCTGAAAAGATGATTAAAAAAAAAAAAAAAAAAAAAAAAAAAAAAAAAAAAAAAAAAAAAACTCCAACATATCGATGAAAGTACAATCACTTATTTATTTATGTTCAAAAACAAACGAAGACATCTCATAAAAATGGAACTTCGGATATGAAGCAATACAGAAAGACACATTAAGTATCTCGATGTGTATAAACAAATTCGTTTCATCACTGCTACGCATCGTCACAGAAAAGAAAAGGAAAACAACAGCGGTCCTTTAACGAACCTTCCAGTCAGGCGGTCAGGGGCGAACGCCTCGATGATGCGTACTCAGATCATATGCCTTGGTATCTTGTATTATCGCCAACCAATCAAGTTTTTGACGCCGATATTATAGAGTCAAAGGATTGTTTGCAGGATTAGCCGACAATTAACGTGGCAGCTCAGCCTTTCGGCGCACCCACAGAATGTGAAGCAACCCTACATGCTTCAAGACTCAAGGCGACAAAAAGTCTTGATTATGTTTACATTAACAGATTGCAGTTAAATGTGATTGAGTAATCTTTAATAAATGTATGTGAACTGTAGAAAGCATAATGATAATTGAAGATATAATTTATAACTGCAATTCCAATAAATACATCTTTTCTTTATTTCATTTTTTTACCCGTCAAGTTCTAATAGGAAATGAGAGTAGTTTATTTATAGCGCAGATGAAATACGTTAAAGAAAATGAACGGTTAATGGAAAGTGCAGCTGTACGGAGTTAAATATGATCGTGATTGTTTTTAAATAAAAAACGTTAGCAATGGCAAAATATAAATAAAAATGCGAGAATGAGCATCTTGAATAAGTATAAAAAAATATGAAACTATAAATCTTTACATGTGTTGAGTAAAGATCCTTGTGAAAGGAAAAAAAAAATAAATGAATGTAGAACAATGAATTGTTTTAGGAAAAAAAAGAATTGCTATAGTGAATTTACTTGTTTAAAGTAGATTTTGAAAAACGGGGGTTGAACTTGATATGTTGCAGATAACATCTGCCTCATATCTCACCGGGGTAACCGAGAAAAAGCTGTGACGGTACGTTGCAGCTTTATAGAAAATCAAACATATTGTCCATCTTCAAATTGTAATTCTTCAAACACAGTTTTATAAAATAACACATTAGAAAAATGGTTATATATGAGCTTGCAATTTGAAACGAAAAAAATATATGTTTAACAGTTATATGCATGTAAAGCATACATTCAAATAGATTGCTTAAGTCTTTGGATCCAGTGCAACTTTAAAGTCAGTGAGGAATCATTTTTCTGTCCTTGGTACAAAGACTCACTTTTTAACTTTGATCCTATTTGGGATCAGCCATGTTATACACATTTGCAAGCATTTAAAAGAAATAATAAAAAATACACTTCAAGTACAGTAAAAATAAAAATTGAAAAATATATAAAGTATCAGTAATTGTAACTAAAACTTAAATGTACACATGAGGAGGATAAATGTAAAAATTGAAAATTCGTGCACGTGGCACAGGACCACAAAATAAAGAGGTGCCTAACGCACGCCCATAAAAAAGGTGTAGCCCTAAATCTTGTATGTCAACAAGTATTATGGCTTCGGTTTAAGACCTCAGCCCTAGAGGAAGAGGGAATAAAAAGGACGACTCACATTGAGCACAACATGAGCCTTCTCGCTCCCCAGTAGATCACAGTGATCTGCGAAAGGAGCGCGATTCAGTATCTCAAATAAATTCTTTGTAAGTAATTTGAATTGGAAAACCAATTCACGTGAAAGATGTCTCTCATCACAGTGTCGCGTGAACCTTAGGGCAACAATTTTGAACGATTCACGACTTCTTGGGGGCAATGATTATAAAAAGGGAAAAAATATGTTGCAAATATCAAACTTCTCAAAAAGGACAAACCTAAAGTGGTGAGAGACGAAGTGTCATAATCTTGTAAAATTATGTTCAAGTCATGTAAGCAGGTATAGAATTTAATTAAAGTGTTTTTTTTTTTTTTTTTTTTTTTTACATTTTAGACATAAGTGGCCTGTAAAATTATAACCTTTATTTTTTTATGAATGATAAAAGAATATCTAGCTAGACTTTTTACTGTTAAGTTGTAATAAAGTGAAAGCGTTTAAAGTTAGCTTATATTGCTTAACTTAAGTGTGTAAAAAAAGAAAAAAAATGCAAAGTGACACAGAATATTGTTCACACATGATCTTCGAAACAACACTCATGGACCAGCCACAATATTGTCAAAGATCTCCTATAAACAACACATGCATAATCTTGATCAGGGATTAACAACATAGTGTCACAATACATAAATTCAAAATAAGTCTTGTAAATAATAAAAGATTATCTTCGTCTTAAATTATAAGTGTGTGGTTGAAAGTTACTAGTGAAATTACTGTTATTAACATGACTTGAAGGATCAAACAAATGTCCATAACGAGGTGGTACAAGGAGTCATCTATTTATGTGCACGCGAAATGCTGTATAATCAGTAGCATGTAACCTTTTTATCGAGAAAGAAACAGGTGAATGTTTATGTGTAACTATGCATGGTCCTGTATATCTAAGTTTAAATTTGTCAACTGTTTTTAAGTATACAATGTCTTTCAAACAGATGTTTCTTAATTTAGCTTTTCGACTCTAAATTTTATATCTTTTATCTTGAGCAGTTTTAATGTTAGAATAAGCTTTTTCATAAATTTTGTGCAAGTCTTCTAGCAATTTATAAATTTTAAAATGCTTATCTAGAAAAGGTTGATTACAAGAATGATCAAAAGTGTCAAAGATTAATGAAAGTTCACGACCAAAACGAAACAAATTAGGGGAAAATAATGTAGTAGAATGTCTTGAACCATTGTAAAGAGATTTATGTATAAAAATAGCATTTTCAAAAGAATGACCCTCTTGTAATAGAGTAGTAACAGAGTATTTAATTGAGGTGTTTATGCGTTCCGAAAGACTGTTCGACTGGGGGGTGTGAAACAGAACTGTGAAGAACCTTTATACTAAGAGTATCATTAAAAATATTATATACATGGGCAGTATACTGGGGTCCTAAGTCAGACAAAACCACAGCAGGTCTGCCGAAAGTAGTAATGTAACTGAAAAGACATTTAACTATTTTAGAAGCAGAAGTATCGTTAAGTGGATAAACTTCTACGTGTCGTGAAAAATGATCAGTGACAGTTAATACATGTTTTCCATTTGAGAAAGGTCCAACTAAATATGTGCTTATTGTGTGGCCAGGGTATCTGGGCGTGTAAGTAGGTTGTAAAGGTGCTGGAGGCATGCGGTGATGCTTTGCTTGTAAACACTTGACGCATGAGGCGACAAAATTCAAAGTGTCAACATACATGTTTTTCCAAAAGTATGTAACAGAAAGAAATTCATATGTCTTATGGAAACCAAAGTGAGACAGATGTGAAATAGTTAGGACTTTACTTTTTAGGGTATCTGGAACAACAATATGATAGGAAAAGGAGTTGTTGTTCAGGTCTTCTTTCTTTATCATTAAAACATTCGAATCAGGATGAATGAAATATTTAGGGAACTTTTGTGAAGATCCTTTGGTTAAAATTTCATTGTAGATTGAAGACAAATTAGGGTCGTTTTTCTGTTCCATGCAGAAAGTATCATTAGATATTTCTAACAATGGATCACGTTTTGTTTGATTACCAGTTACAAGATAGTTTACATTATGAGTGTTGATATTTGACGAGAAGTTGCTAGATTCTGTTGTATCATAGTCCACAATAGGTAATGGTTGAGTGTCATGTAGAAGTTCAGGATTAGTAAGCAAAGTTTGCTGGTTATTTTCAAAATTGCAACGAGATAAATAGTCAGCCAATACATTTGTTGCACCAGGAATGTGTTGAAAGTATAAGAATATTCAGAAAGTTCAATAAGCCATCTAGTAGTTATATCAGCAGGATTTGTTGTTTTGTTGTATTTTTTTAAAGGCTTACTGTCAGAAAGAATTACAAAATCCCTGTTGTATAGGTAATATTTAAAAGCAATAACTTATTTGTAAATTGCCATAAGTTCTAGTGTTAATGCTGGGTATTTCTTTTCTGAAGATTTTAAAGATTTAGAAAAATAAGCAACAGGTAATAACTGATTGTCATGTTCTTGCAACAAGGCGGCAGAAATGGCAACATTTGAAGCGTCTGTGTTTAGATAGAAAGTTTTATCCCAATCTGGTAACTTTACCATAGGCGAGTTAAAGAAGATTTTCTGTATAGTTTCAAATATATCCTGGTGTGTCTTTGTCCATTTAAATTTAGCTTTAGGTGTGGTTAAGTTTATCAAAGGTTGTACCAATTCAGAAAAGAATGGAATAAGAGATTTGTAAAATGTGATTACACCAATGAGTCTTTTTAATTGCCTTTTTGTTGTAGGAATGGGGAATGAAGTTATTTTCACAATGTTCGACTTAATTGGTGACACAGAGTGATTTTGAATGTGAAAGCCCAAATAGTAGATACTGGTTTTGTGAAAACTACGTTTATTAGGTGAAAGTGTTAAGTTGTATTTAGTTAAGATGTTCAGGATTTTGTCAAGTTTTGTATACATTTCCTGAAATGAATTTACACCTAATATAAAATTATCTTGGTAGGTGTAATCACCTTCTAACTGTAATTCATCCAATAAAGAGTCCATTAGTGCTTGAAAAATAGAAGCACTGGATTTTAATCCAAAAACAAGTCTCTTGTACTTATACGAACCAAACATGGTTGTGAAGGTTAATTGGTTTTGAAATTTTTCCGGTAAATCGATTTGATGATAGGCCTGATGAAAATCGAGAGCAGTGAAAAATTTAAAAGATGACAGATTGGAAATAATTGTTTGAATTTTAGGCAGAGGGTATGAAGAACCTTGTATTATAGTATTGATCATGCGAAGATCAAGAGCGAGGCGATACCTTTGTTTTCCAGTAGCATCTAGCTTTTTATTAACAAGTAATATAGGACATGTCCATTCGGAGCAGTTACGCTCAATTATACCAGCTTCTAATAGTTGATTTAATTGCTGTTGAGCATCGTTTTGCAGAGACTGAGGAAGGGGAAATGGAAGGGTTTTGATAGGGTATTCATTAACAAATTTTAAGTCTGGAATTATTTTGTCAGTGTGACCTAAGGTCTTTAAAGATTTTGAAAATGAAGCAGAGTAATTGAGTAGTAACTCAGTTAGAGTCTTTGCCTCTTTAGAGTTTAAGTGTTTCAAATCAAAATCATTAGGTGTTAAATCTTCTTTTCTTTTTTTTAAAGTTTCTTTAGATGCCTGTAGAAGATTAATCAACTGTTGTTCCGAGTTATGATGCTTTTTTGAATTTTCAGGAGAGTACTCCAAAATTTCTTCAACTTCAGATAATTCACCAAATCTTGTCTTTTTTTGCAGGTGTATGGTAGTATTTGAATTGTTTTTAACCAAAACAGTAAATAAATCATGGGGTTGAGCAGTTTTAGTTTTGCGTTTAGGCTTGTTATTTATTTGAACAATGACATCAAATCCCACTATGCCTTTTTCATGTGGCACATACTCAAACAAATAACTTGCGGATTGCTTGTTGTCATTTTTATTGTTGTACACAGATATCCATTTTTCTTCATGTGGTTCTAATGTCACTTTACGTGTTAGAAGAGCATCTTGAATTTTTGTGCTAACAGAGTGATTGTTACATTGTGTTAAATTACTGAGAGTTGCCTCAGTATCTGGACACTCTAATGGAATAGTTAAGTTGTTATTTATGTGTACACATTATGATGGCCCGGTTCGGTATTCCACGATATTGATGAAGAAAGAACACAAGATATAATCAAAGCAGAGAGGTCTAAGCTGGGATATGATTAACTAAGTTTACTATTTACATAAGACTACACAGTTACAACACACGCACACATAATATAACATAATAATAATATTCGGATTACATATTTCACAAGAGAGAGCTCGAACACAACCATTCAAGAAAAGTACCTCGTCTCTCCTTCCTGGCTGTTGCCATTCTCAGTTACCTAAAAAGTCTTTGGACCACGGAGTATAGGCGACTTTCACACCTTCCCTCCAGTTTCTACATGTTCGACGGTGTCCCACACTGTGAAACTACTCTTTAAAGTCTTAACACAAGTCTCACTTAAAAAGTCCTATCAAAAGTCCTAATTAAAAAGTTCTATTTAAAAAGTCCTTCACCTGTCCCATCGAGAGCATTTAACTTAAACTACTTAAGATATATAAATTCTTATACACTATATACTAAAAATACACATATTACAAATACACATTATCCAATATATAATAATGAAATAATACAAAAAATATATATACAGATTTTTTTTTCTACTCATAAATGCGAGATAAAGCATCTGCCATGACATTAGAACTTCCTGGTTTATGAGCAATAGAAACCTGATAGCGAGATAGTGCCAACGACCATCTCTGTAATCGAGCGTTCTTAGGAGTTCCCTCTGTTAAGTATTTTAGAGGATTATGATCCGTATGCAATATTATGGTGGTTCCATAAGTCCACATTTCGAATCTCCCAAGTGCCCAGATTACAGCATATGCTTCTCTTTCAATTGTGCTCCACTTTGATTGAGTTGGAGTAAGCTTTTGACTGGCAAAGGTTATGGGCTTTAACATGCCGTCTTTGTCCCTTTGCATTAAACAGGCACCAATACCCGATATGGGAGCATCGGTGTTTATTTCGAACGGTTTGGACATGTCTGGGGTATAAAGGTTTGTAACTTCACATAAGCTTTCCTTTAACTTATTGAACGACTTTTCAGCATCTTCCGACCATGGAATATCATTTGGAACAGTTTTTCTGGTCAGATCTGTCAAAGTCTTTGCAAAGTACAAGTCCTTAAAGGAAACTATAACTTCTTTACCCTCAGTGTCAATTTTGTATTTGCTTTCTTGTTTAACCTTCTGAACAGAATTAATATCATACTTTATAGCTTCTTTCTCAATTTTTAGAGTTTCCAGGATACTACAATACAACTTAAGATAAAATTGAATACCTTTTTCTTTCATTCCTTTAACTGAATCAACAGTATCTTTCAATTCTCTTTTTTTCATGGAAATTTTTGTTTCTAGATCTTTTTTCTTCTTCAAAACAATGCTTTTCATCATTTTTTTTCTCATATTTATCGTACCAATTATCTTTTTATTTTTGTAAGTAAGATCTTCTTCAACTTCTTCCATTTTGACTTCATAATCACGATTAACGCGCTCCAGAGTCTTTGATTTAGTTTCTATCTCATCTTCATTCTCAATATTCTCTTCCGAATATTTGACAATATTAAAATCTTCATTAAAGTCAAACATTTTTTCAATTGTTACAGATTCATCCATAACTTCTTGCTCAATCATAGATCTTCTTTTAAATTTCCAATTTTCTTCTCTTTTAATTTCATAATACTTAATAAACACTTTACATGTTATTTTTGGAAAATTTTCACTAATAACATTTTTGTCAGAATATTTCTCTTTCAGTAAACTTCCAAGTATTTCAATTGTTCTTGATTTTATATTTTCTTCTACATTTTGCATTTTTATTTCATCCACAAGTTTAATTTTTTCCATGTTAAAGGCTGAAATCATTCTAGGAATTCCAGTTCTAACAAAAGCTTCAATAAACGCTTCACAAGCTGCTTTTGCTGTCAACGATTTAATAGGGACTGCTTCAGGCCAACGACTATGTTGATCCATAATAGCCAGAACATACCGATGGCCTCGAGAAGACTTCGGCTCAATTGGTCCTAAAATATCTGCATTTACTACTTGAAATGGGAGTTCTGGTCTTCCGACCGCTTCAATAGGTGTTCTGTCCGTTACTTTTGGTTTTCTGCGCATTTGACAATCATGACAAGCTGCGCATAGTTGTTTTACTTCTTTTGGCATTCCTTCCCACCAAAACGACATAGCAATTCTATCTCTTGTTTTCTTAGCAGCTAAATGCCCACCACTTGGTGTTTCATGTGCTAATTTCAAAATTTCTTGTCTTCTACAGGCAGGTACAACAAGTTGAACATAATTTTGTCCTCCAACTTTGCCTCTATGATACAACAAATCGGATTCTACCCAATAATTATTTTTCTGCCGTTTTGCATCTTCAAAGCATTTTTCTAATGTAGAACAAGCCAATTGCTCCTTTTTCAACAATTGCGCTTGTGAAACGGAACAACTTTCCTTTTGGTCCTCGTTACCAACATTTTCGGGCAAAACAGTTGCCTCGACTGGAGTAGGAATCAGTTCCAAATCTGAAGCTTCTTTGTCTTCATCTTCATTATTTAGATTTGTTTCCAGGTTTCCTTCTGGACACCTTCCCTCCACATTGAATACAGATTTTTCTTTATTTTCTTCAACCGGGGTGATATCTACCTCATCCCCTAAATACATCTTCTGCTGTTCTTTTAACAGAGCGAAAACCTTGGGAGTGATCAAAGCTTCTTCGTGTAATCCTTCCACTACCGCAACCTGTACTCGTACATACGGAATAACCTCATCTTCTGTCCGAAGAGTGAGCGGAATGGAAACAAGATTTGCTTCTACAGGACTCCCTATTGCGGGTCTCAAGAATACTTTTCCACATGACTGTAAATACTCTTCCGGCACCACCGACTTCCGCAGCACTGTAATCTCCGCACCACTATCGATGATTCCCTGAAACTTCTGGTTACCGATTCCTAGATCTACCTTAAGGAGTCTCCCATCTGTTTCTTCCACCGGAATATTCACATTCAAACAAATTGCATTTAGACCCTTTTTCTCAAGATCGCTTTTGGAAGTTTTTCCTCCATCTTGTTTTACTGTATTCAATTTGGAACAATACTTCTTTACATGCCCTTCCTTACCACATGCGAAACAGGTATATTTTGTGCGAAATTCTCTCTTTTCTCGTTGCACTCCGAAAGATGCTTCAGTCTTGGGTTCAAATTTCGGTTTACCATCTCTCATATCTTTTTTTGATTCCGAACTGTAATTATTCCAACTTTGATTTCGAGAGTTAGATAAATTTTTCTTTGGAAATTCTTTTCTTTTAAAACTGTCGGTAATGCTCTCGTAATCATCAAGTTTTTCTGCCAATTCTAACGGCGTGGTAAATGTGAGCCAATTTTCTAAGAAATGTTCTCTTATTTCTACAGGCACACGAAATTTTAATTGTTCGGTTACTATTAAGTCTTTTAATTGCTGGAAAGTGTTAATATTTAATTCTGTGATCCATTCGGTAAAATAACTCAAAAGCTCTTGTGTATAATTTCTCCATGATTTTTCATGTGTTTTGTGATGTTTGTAAAAACATTGTTTTAATTTTTCACTGTTTAACTTGTATCGCTTTAAGATAAGAGTTTTTACAAAATCGTAATTAATTGCATCTTCCGGGGGTTCTCTAGCTAGCATATTTGCAATTTCCACCAGTAAAACGGCCAATAGGTAAGCTACCCAGTCTTTCTTCCGTACTTGTGCCATTTCCGCTCTTCTTTCAAAATTTATCAAAAATAATCCCATCTCATCACGTTTTTCATCAAACTTCGGGACAATCTGTGCTAATTGAATTTTTGGCGCTATCTCAATTTTCGATTCATTTCTTTGTTCCGGAAATTTCTGCAATTGTTCCAGTTTTTTCATTTCCAATTCATGTTCTTTTGCTTCCCTGGCAATTCGCTCCTCCCTCTCTTCTTGCCGTATTTTTTCTTCCCTTTCTTCTTGACGTCTCGCTTCTTGACGTATTCTTTCTTCCCTCTCCATTTCTTCTTTCTTTTTCCTTTCTTCAATTACAGAACTCAAAAATCCCTTAACAAATTCTTCTTCGTAGTCTTCCACTTCTAGTATAGCTTTTTTTAGATCTATAATTTTTAAATTTTCGACATCCTGAACTCCAAGTTCAATCGCTACTTTCTGTAAATCTTCTTTTCTACTACCTTTGCTTAAAAACGCCATATTTGAGAAAAAAAAATCGAAGCAATCAGCAATATTCAAACAGTGTTTCTACCCTAATTGGAACTTTCCCTAAGAACGCCTTAAACCAAATTTAATTTAAACCTGAACATTCTTTTGTAAATAACCCCTCAAATTGAATGAAATTTATTTTATTTAAATACTTATATTAGTATTACTGACTAAATTAAAACACATTTGCGCAACAATAACAAAAAAAAATATATATATAGAAAACAATTTTTGCAATAATTAAAATATACTTTTACCAATATGTCAAGTTAAAAAAAAATTAAATATTTGCGTTCTCACAAAATAAGAATTTGTCAATGCCTTGCGTATTAATTTTTAAATACATTCTTCAAAAATACATTAACAATTTTCTTTTTAACACTTCAATCTCTTACTAAATTATATTTCAAAACGAACCAAATATTTATAAATCTCAATATTAAATTAACACCTTTTAATTAAATTAAATTCCATCCAAGATATGAAAATCTTTTTCTTTATCTTGATTTAAAACTCAAATCTCTATATTTCGTTTCAATTGGTAAATCGAAAATCGAGTACAACAAAAACAAAACAAACAAATGCTTAATATTCTGCCACAATTAAAATAAATAAACAACCCAATCCGTATTAATCAAATTTATACATTATCAGTTTCACTGAACTGAACAAAGATTACTAAACTTTTATTGCAAATTTAATCTGAATGAGTCATTTCAAAGAATTCCAGAATAATACGTAACAAAACAAACAAACAACAACAACAACAAAAAAACCACTTCCTCTACATACTTTGAAATAGCACCTTTTTATCTTAATCACAAAGATAAAAGAATAAATAAAAAACATTTGAAATACATCTGTTTCTTTTTTTTTTTTCTCCAAACGATAATTTACTTAGGTAACACTTTTAGTTATTCTAGTGCAAAGTTTATTCTTAGAGAATAAATAGCTTCATAGACAGACGTGTTATGAACTTTTAAAATGACAATTTTAACTCATTTTTATGTTTCTTTTTCTTTTCTTTTTTTTTTTAACACAATAACTAGAGAATATTTATTTAAATAACAGAATTTAAACTTTCATGCTAAACAAAGTTATTTTTAAACACCATTCTATCTGAACATTCGATCAATTTAACAATCATGATACATAATTCTGCATTCATATTATGAAATATACCATAAAAATATAATTCTTAAGTATACTTTTCAAACTTAATTACTGATAAAATACCATGTTTATTCCATTAATTGAATAAATATTAACCCGTTGTTTCGAAACATAATATAAAACATATACACATTAAATAACTATATTTTACTAACATATATTTAAAACATGCTCTCGATAGGAAAAAAAAATACCTTTATGATAGCTAGGCCAGCCATCAAACTCTCGTTGCTGTCAATCAAATACTATCGACGCAATATTATTCACTTGGATTAGGGGCACATCTTTCTTGCTTTAACCACAATATTTATTATACGATAACATTTTATGCTGCAGTAACACTGCTGTTGATTTTTAAAAGCTGTAGGATCACCATCCTAGTCGTCTGCGACATTATGATGGCCCGGTTCGGTATTCCACGATATTGATGAAGAAAGAACACAAGATATAATCAAAGCAGAGAGGTCTAAGCTGGGATATGATTAACTAAGTTTACTATTTACATAAGACTACACAGTTACAACACACGCACACATAATATAACATAATAATAATATTCGGATTACATATTTCACAAGAGAGAGTTCGAACACAACCATTCAAGAAAAGTACCTCGTCTCTCCTTCCTGGCTGTTGCCATTCTCAGTTACCTAAAAAGTCTTTGGACCACGGAGTATAGGCGACTTTCACACACATTTGTTAGCTGAGTCTATTGTGATATTGAATTTGCTTATAAAGTCATATCCCAGAATGCCTTCAAAAGTCGAGGATTCAGGAATATTGACAATATAAAAATGGTGAGAAAAAGACTTATGTTGTAATTTTATTGTAGCTCTAATGCATGCAGAAAATTCAACATCTGAATTTACTGTTTTGATGCATATGCCAGTGGATAGTCCTTTGTATTTAAGTGTAGTTTTAACTTCGTTAAACAACTTTTCTGATAAAAGGGAGATGGAACTTCCAGAATATGCTAGAAAAATGACAGTTTGTTTTGCCACAGTAGCTTTAACAAGTGGAAGAGAAGGGGTGTCTTTATTTACATTACAAATTAAGTGTATCGTGTTGTTGTTTTCAGTTTGTGTCGCTATGCAATTAGCAATAGTATTATGTTCTCTGGTTTGAGAACCAACAGAGTTAACTAATCTTTCTTTAGAAATTTTGGGTAAGTTTGGGTCCATAAATAAATTAGCTGATGTGGAACTGTTAGTGTGAGACACAATAGCATCAGCAACATTGCGTCTCTGTTCTAGTTTTCCTGACTATGACGACTGTCGGTTTTATAATTATTTTCTCCTCTCTGAGTATTTGCACGTTTCCATTTGAAACATGCCTGGGCATCATGGCCAGATCGGTTGCATAATTGACAAGTTGTTAGATTTTTTAAATGAAATTTACGCGGAGAAAAATGTCTCTCATGTCTTTGATATTTGAAATTTTGCCTGCAACGAAAACCGTTTGAGTTGCGATTAGATTTCTCATCAGATTTTTTATTTATGTCATCTCTATTTAATTCCTTAGGTTTAAATGTTAATGCATTTATCTTTTCAGAAATTTCGCGTAACTGTTGTTCAACATTATATTCTGATTTTGGGATAGATGGTAAAGCATGTAACACTTTTTCATTATGCAGAATCTCGTATAACTGATTTGCTCTTTCAACCGTGGCACGATATTCAGTAATTCCTTCTTCCTTAATTTTAATTCTAATTTGAGAAGGAATCGCTTCAAGAAATTTCATGTACTTCATGGAATCCCGCGCTTTGGGATCCTGTATATCCTCATAGACTTTTGCTGCCAAAACATTTAAGCGGTGAGCTAAATTCTTTATGGTCTCGGCAGGCAAGAGGGATAAGATACTCAATTCGAGATTGGCTGCACATTTACTTGGCGGGGAAAAGAAAGCCGCGAATTCCTTACGTAAAGTTTCCAAATATTTTACGTTTTTGAAATCAGGGTTCTGCGCGAAAAACTTTTGCGCCGGTCCTCGTAATTTACCAATGAGGAACGAAATAACTGTTTGCCTATTATATTTATTAATTTCGGCAACAGCTTTGACCTGATCAAAGAAAAATTGCAATAATTCGGGGTCCCCGTCAAATTCAATAACACCAATTGGGATGTTCTTAGCCATTGTCGCCAAAGAATCAATTTAAGTAATGTGAAAGCTGATAATTACTGAGTTTCTGCATAATACCACATATAAAATAATAATACTATCACTGCATAAAACCAAAGCATATCAAATAATAAAATGCAATTTAAAATTATAGCATTATCAAATATAATTAAATATAATATAGGATAATTTAAAGAAAAGAAAATTTTTCTCCTTTTAACTTAATCCAGAAATAAAAATAAAAAGTCTTAATGTAACTTCTTGAAGAGTAAAAAAAAAAATCTACATAAATCATGCCAATAAATCAACTAAAAAAAAATGCATATGCAAATAGCTCTTTCTGTTTTTTTTTTTATAGAGGGATGTAAAAATAAGTTACGTAAAATATCCCCTAAAGTTTGTGAAAAATCACAAATTTAAAAAATAAGGGATTTACCTTGTATACTGAATATAATCCTCTTTCTTAATCAACAAAAAGTAAATCAATAAAGAGCATGAAAGTGACGGCAAAAATAATATAAATCATTTCAATCACATATAAATAAATATCTCTCTATTCTAAAAAAAAGTAACTACCGCTGTCACCGCCGCCGCCGCCGCCGCCGCCGGTTTTGAATTTTCTGTGACTGGAGGTCTTTCTTCGTTAATATCTCTCTATTCTAAAAAAAAGTAACTACCGCTGTCACCGCCGCCGCCGCCGCCGGTTTTGAATTTTCTGTGACTGGAGGTCTTTCTTCGTTAATATTAAGAAAAATAACGCATACAAAAATATAAAAATCGGTGGTTTTATACAGAAATTTTTGATAAACACGCTGAAGCAGACAGTTTTCAAATCGAAGAATTATTTTAAGAGATATTTAATGCTAAAGTTGGACAAAATCGTTCCACTAAAAAAGTTTTATAGCAGCAAAAACTATACATGGCAGTGTAATCATTTTTAGATCATTTTATGCGTTAGAATTTGCCGGAGTGCAGATTGCATTAATTTTTTTATTTTGACTCATTTTTTGAGGTTTTATTTCTATTTTAAATTCAAATTTTCAGCATTTCTAGAGATATTTTTTACAGATTTTAGAAAGTGATATTAATTTAAACTGTTGCCAATTGTATAAACAGAGGAAGCAATAATGTTTGCTTCAAAAAAAAAATATTTATACGTGTAAATAAATTAAAAATTTATTTACACGTGGCTATTATAAACAGAAAGAAAAACATTTGGAATTAGAATTAAATAATTATGTGCAAAAAGCAGGAACTTATTAAAAATTACGTCATAAAAACTATAATTACACGTGAATTTTAAGAGAGAAAGGAATTTGTAAAATAATAAATTTATTAACATGCGTTAGAAGTATTAAATAGGAGAAATTACGTCATATTTACGTCACATTACAGTTATTACATAAAATGAACACAAACTAATATTGCAAAACGGTTTAAATTTAAAAATTGCGCTAGACATTTATTTCATATTTTGAGAGGATACTTTTCAACTGGTATTTTCACGTGAATATTTAACAGAGAAAGAATAGCTTGGTAAAAATTACGTCAGATTAAAAACGATTAATTTAAAATGTCTCATTTAAAAGAACTTTCTTTTCGCTTTGTTAAAAAATACCAGGATACAAAGACTGTTTACTTAATTCCTTTTATATTAGCTTATTTTGAAATGTTGTTACACGTGTCTACGTCATCAAGTTATTTTTATTTCGACGTTTTATTTCTATTTTTATTAATGTTGTACTAATTTATTTGTTCTTTCGTTATTTAAAATAAAAATTATGTCAATTTGTATAATTTGGCTAAATGGGTCGACGGGATAATCAAGTAGTACCGCAGCGGATTTGGCGTTAAAATTCCCCAATCAAAGAGAAATGAATAGAAATTCGTTTATAGGGAGATCGCCACTGTTTTTTAAATTATAATTCAATCTTTCGAAATATTTTTAAAGCCGATCAAATTAGCGTGCATTTAGTGTCTGCGGTGTCTGGACGGGGGTTGGCGAGCGTTGCTCGTAGGGGGCCGAGCCCCCTAGTATTGTAAAATATTCTTTCATGAATACGAAAACTGAAATAAATATAATTGAATGCAAGCATTTAATGTGACTTCAGTAAATTACTGAAAAGAAAAATTTTGAAACAAATATTCAATTCTCGTATTCTATATATATGTAAAAAAAATGAGCAGTTTTCTTTTTATTATCAACTGCCAAAGACTTGTGTACGACGAAGGCAATTTTTTTCCTTTTTTTACGGCCAATTTTCACTGTAGATGGGCCGAAATTTTTCTTCAGGTTTTTTTTAAACCACTTTTTAAATCACCAACTTCACAAAAAATGTATAATCATTGAAGGACAACAAAAACTGAAGACACTCGATACCTCACAAGCCTTGTTTTGCACACAAAATTAGCCGTCACACACTTTGTACACTGTCACACCCTTAAAAATTGACGCACTAACATTTCACTTTTTTTGCTGGAATCTTATGTCACTTTTAAACATTTTTCACAGAAAACACTGGTGACACAAGTGACGCATAACGCGGTTTTCGCAACACGGAACTTGTGCACAACACTGGTGACTTTTTTTTTTACTGAAGAGTTGGAGGGAGCACACGCGAATTCACCAACCCACCGAAGAAACGAAAAGGTGACCAGAGGAAAAAAAACACAGAAGAAGCCACTGACGAACTTCGGCGAAAGGAGGGGGAAAACACAGCAACGTAAAACGTCCGTCCAAGAGATGAATTTCCTCACTCGGAAAAGCTTCAGAACTCTCCAGAAACAGAACAGGGGATTTCCCGTTTCCGTGCGACAAATGAACTGCCCGTCATCTTAACGCAGGTCACTGGCGAAGACATGTAGCGGCGAGAAAAATGTTCGCAGGCAGATAGAAGTAAAAATCATGTCTCTATTCATTTCATTTCTTTTTTTAAATCTTTGAGTTTGAGAAAAATTCGGCTGCTATGCACCAATTACATCTCGAGGGGATCGCATCAGATGGTGTTTCTCGGGTTCGCTGAAAAGATGATTAAAAAATACCTCCAACATATCGATGAAAGTACAATCACTTATTTATTTATGTTCAAAAACAAAGGAAGACATCTCATAAAAATGGAACTTCGGATATTAAGCAATACAGAAGGACACATTAAGTATCTTGATGTGTATAAACAAATTCGTTTCATCACTGCTACGCATTGTCGCAGAAAAGAAAAGGAAAACAACAGCGGTCCTTTAACGGACCTTCCAATCAGGCGGTCAAGGGCGAACTCCTCGATGATGCGTACTCAGATCATATGCCTTGGCATCTTGTATTATCGCCAACCAATCAAGTTTTTGACGCCGATATTATAGAGACAAAATTATTGTTTACAGGATTAGCCGACAAATAACGTCGCAGCTCAGCCTTTCGGCGCACCCACAGAATGTGAAGCAACCCTACATGCTTCAAGACTCAGGGCGACAAAAAGTCTCGATCATGTTTACATTAACAGATTGCAGTTAAATGTGATTGAGTATCTTTAATAAATGTATGTGAACTGTAGAAAGCATAATGATAATTGAAGATATAATTTATAACTGCAATTCCAATAAATACATCTTTTCTTTATTTCATTTTTTTACCCGTCAAGTTCTAATAGGAAATGAGAGTAGTTTATTTATAGCGCAAATGAAATACGTTAAACAAAATGAACGGTTAATGGAAAGTGCAGCTGTACGGAGTTAAATATGATTGTGATTGTTTTTAAATAAAAACCATTAGGAATGGCAAAATATAAATAAATATGCGAGAATGAGCATTTTGAATAAGTATAAAAAAATATGAAACTATAAATCTTTAAATGTGTTGGGTAAAGATCCTTGTGAAAGGAAAAAAAATAAATGAATGTAGAACAATGAATTGTTTTAGGAAAAAAAATGAATTGCTATAGTGAATTTACTTGTTTAAAGTAGATTTTGAAAAACAGTGAGTGAACTTGATATGTTGCAGATAACATCTGCCACACAGGCAGATCAAAGTAAAATCACAGTAAGAGTGTATCAATGGTCGTCATGGTAAATAAAATACAACGAATTCAGTGTTCCTGTTCGGTCGTATTTATGCTTTGTATTTTGGCAATATCTTACGATATCCATTTGTACAGCAGTTTTATTGACAAAACTAATTAAACGAGTGATTTCTGCACTCGAGATTAGTGTAAATAAAATCTTCTTGTGGTCCGATTTCATGATAGTATTATCCTGGATTAAAAAAGAGCCGTGCGTATTAAAAACTTTTGTGGCGAATAGGATTTCTACAATACAAGAACGAATTGAGGAATGTAGTGGCGACATGTTCCATCTCATCATAACCCTGCTGACTTTCTAACAAGAGGAGTTAATCCTGATAAGCTATTCTCAAATGCGTTATGGTGGAGTGGTTCTTTCTTCCTAAAGGAAAAAGACTATCCCAATAGAAACATTCCTGCAGCAGTTAATTCCAATGACTTTTCAAACGAACTTAAAAATATTAATATAACTGACTTTAAAAGCATATCTGTTTTCACAGTTTCTATTAATTCTTTTGTGCATCATATAATTGAATTAAGTAATAAACTATAGTAAGATAATTCGTATTTTAGGATTTGTTCTCAGGTTTCTTAGAAAATGTAAAAAAAAAGGAGGGTCCTTTGGATCGCGAAGAGCTCAACAAAGCAGAAACCTTTTTTGTTAAAAAGTGTTCAATGTGAATTTTTTGACAAGGAAATAAAATCTTTGCAAAAATCAGGTAAGATGAATCATAATAGTCAGATAAAAAACCTCCATCTATTTCTTGATAAAGAAGGTCTCCTTAAAGTAGGAGCTAGGTTAGTAAACAGTAACTTAAATGCGAACCAAAAGTTTCTACTATTACTGCATAATGGAAGTAAACTTATTCAAATGAAAGTAGAATACTTTCATAAATCGTATTTACATTTAGATCCACAAGCTTTACTTTTTCAGTTAAAGCAGAAGTTTTGGCCTTTAAATAGTCGTAGAATATGTAGAGAAACAATTCATAATTGTTGCATGTTTCATGTTATAAATATTGTAAAAAGTTTTCATATTTTCGTAATGCACTAAGCTGTATTTTGAGTGTACATATGTAAAATTAAGCTAAGTTTTGTTTGATTTAATGTACAGGGTTATTATAAATGAATCAAAGGGTTTTGATAAGTTACTACGTGCGAACTAGGAAACGTATATGTTTCCATGACAACTCAAATGAGAGGACGTTAACTACAGTTTCGTGCTGTGTATGTGTCATGCGCGTGTGGTTACCATGGTTGCTGCGCGAACGTCATATTCAAAATGGCGACTAGACAGCATAAAGTGCTTTTTGTACTAAAATTTTCAAAGTGTGAATCGCTTATAACAGTTCAGAAAGCATTCCGGAAGGCCTACAAATGCAAACCCACAACCCAACTAAGCATTCTGCGCTGGTATCGACAGTTCAAAGAACCGGTTGTTTATATAAAAGCTAAAGTTCCGTCCGACCAAGCGTTACTAAAAAAACAGTGAACCGAGTTAGTGAGAGTTTCATCCGTAGTCCCAAGAAATCAACAAATCGCGCTAGCCGCGAACTTTCCATTCCACAGCCAACTGTGTGGAAAATTTCTGCTGTCCAGTCGCCATTTTGAATATGACGTTCGCGCAGCAACAATGGCAATCACAAGTGCATGACACATATGCAGCGCGAAACTGTAGTTAACGCCCTCTCGTTTGAGTTGTCATGGAAACATATACGTTTCCTAGTTCACACGTAGTAACGTATCAAAACCCGATGATTCATTTGTAATAACCTTGTATTATGAGTTATAAATGTGTATTGAGAGAGTATATATGTTATTTGACTTATTTCAATGACATCCATTTTATCCAGAAGGTGTGAGTTTTATTTTGATAAAATCGAATTTGTTAACCTTCAAATACTTTTAAAAAAGTATTTCCGAGTTATTTCTTGAAATAAAATATGAGAAAATTAATAAATTCTTGCAGCATTTAAAACAAATTTAATTTGAATATTAGATGTCATGAGTGTACATCACTACATAATGAATGCAGAATTTTGGATGTTTGAGAAAAGAAAAATGTTAAAATAAACAATTTAGTAATTATAAAGGAGGAAATTGTTGCTATTTGCAGTTGGCTTCTAGGTAGAATTGTACAGTTATTTCCAGGTAATGATGGAATCATTTGAGTAGTAAACATAAAAACACAAAGAGGTATGTTCAAGAGACCAGTTTCAAAAATTTGTCTGTTACCCATGGAAAATTGATTATTATCTTTTGTAATTTACCAATTTATTGTTTACATGCTGTATTATTTGTTTTAAATTTAAAGTGTAATAATGTATTATAATTGTTGTTGAATGAAAATCATTCAACGGGGGCCGGTATGCTCAGTCGTATTTATGCTTTGTATTTTTGACAATATCTTTTATCGTCTGCGTTTGTTTTATACGAGTTGATAGAATGTTTTTGTTGTGAATAAGGTAGCCATGAGCCGCTTATCTTGTGATATTATTAAATAAATACAGTGCACTATTTTGAGTATTAATGAGTCTTTTAATATGAGTCATCATTTCCATTACTTATATGAGATGAATTACGAGTGAAATCGTATGTAATGAAGTATAGTTTAATGGCTGTTATTATATCACATTTGGCATTCCGAATCTTCATTAACGTATTAATATTACTACATTAAAAGTTAAACTGCTCTGCAGATGTAGCAAGAATGAATGTAATATTTTTAAACTAAAAAGTACGTTTAAAATTTTTGATTACCTGTATTTTGAAAATATATACACTGCTCAAAACAATTAGGGGAGCACCTGGTTTTAACGAAATTACACCGATAATTAACGTAAAATAAAACATCCATAATTTCAAGTGCTGTAGAAAACAGATAAAGAAAACTTCACATGTAAATTAAAGTTTATGACGTCAAAAACTAGAAAAAGGAGATAAGTGCAGAGATCGGGATTTTGCAGAAACGTCTGTTTCACTGCCTCAGTTGTAAAATTCAATTGCTCAGCTTGTGTTTTGAGAAAAGGTGGCTTGAAAATGTCACAACAACATGATTTACCGCAATCCATGGCTTGGTGTTATCGGGACAGTTACATTTGGGGAAACACAACGAAGTGTAGTGGACGCTGTTGGAGTCGCAAGAAGTGTCCATGAAAGGCTGTGCAATCGATTCCAAGACACGTGGAACGGTAGTCATCGACAAGTGCAAGGTCGAAAATGTGCTAACACAGAAACTGATGACCGATATATCCTGTTACCAGCTCGACGAGACGGAACGGGAAATGGTACTCAGCTGCAAACACAGTTGTTCTTGGCCACAGGACGAAGGGTGTCCAGCCAAACAGTCCGAAATATCCTTTATCAGGGTGGTCTCTATGCACGTAAGCCAATGATCTGTATTCCGTTGACCTCAAGCCACAGTGCGGCCCAAAGAAGGTGGGGAACTGAACATCGAGTTTGGATGCAACGTTGTTGGAGTCAAATTCTGTTTACAGACGAGTCCTGATTCAGTCTGGATGTGACATCTGATGTGTTTTGGCATGGAGAGAAAGAGGCACCCAAAATAATCCCACATTCGTTCGTGAAAGATTACATTACAGACGAGGTGGGTTGATGCTATTGGCTGGAATCAGCATACGTGAACGTACGGGCCTGCATATCATTCGGAATGGCACTTTGACGGTCCGAAGTTATACAGACGAGATACTGAGATCTCATGTCGCATTTTATGTTGCAGTAATTAGTGATTTCTTTTTTTCCATGCATGATAATGCCAGACTTCATACAGTTCGTCTTGTGGAAAACATGCTTGAAGCTAAAACAATACAGCGTATGGAATGGCCAGCAAGCTCTAATGACCTAAATCTGATCGAGCATGTTTGGGACATACTCAGACGACGCATTGCTGGAAGACCGAGGCCTCCTTTTGCTGTCGGGGACTTGGAGATTGCAATTCTTGAGCAGTGGAACAGTATTCCCCAAAGTCTTATCGATAACCTCATTCACATCCATGGAAAACAGGTGTGCAGTAGTCTTAGCTGTTCGAGGAGACCACACTCCATATTAAAAATATTGCATCATTTCTAAACAAAACTTTTTTTTATCATTTACATGAAACCAAATTGTTGCCCTAAACCATCTTTTCATGTTCTTTTCATCTTTTCAAAGAATAAAAGCTCCCTTACAATTTTTTGTGTCTTTTTTTTCTGTATTGCGTATTGATACATGCGTACTATCTATTTTATGCCCATACATGGCTGTCTTGCACTGTTCTCTTCACTTTTTTGCTTGCTCCCCTAATTTTTTTGAGCAGTGTAGATTTTTAAGATGACAAAACACATATAGCTTCTTTTTTTGAACGAGAGTTACCTAAATCGAAGCTGTAAGATTTATCGTCCGTTACTTTCAATACACACGGAGAAATTATATTAAACTAGCCAAAAAATTTAAATTTAATCTAAACAAAATTCATGTTGATTACAAACAAATAGTTTCATATTTCGGCTATTGTAAAATTACAGTAAGAGTGTATCACCGAAGCTTTCGTCATAGTAAATAAATTTCAACGAATTCAATGTTCCATTACCTACATGAAATGAATTTCGAATGCATTCGTATGTAATGATCTGTAGCTTAATGGCTGTTCTGACTCATTTGAGATTCCGCCTCTTTATTGACCCATTAAATTAATATTGCTAGATTAAAAGCTAAAGGTCTCTGAAGATGTAGCAAGATTGAATGAAACCATTCTTAAACTAGAAAACGTGTCTAAAATTTTCAATTACTTGTATTTTCAAATTTATATATTTTAAGATGACAAACCACAAATCTCTTCCGATTTTGAATGTGTTAGCTAAATCGAAGCTATAAGATTTATTGTCTATTATTTTCATTACATTCGGAGAAATGACAGTAAACTAGCATACAAATTTAAATTTATTCTAAACAAAATTTATGTTGATTACAAACAAATCGTTCCATAATTCGGCTATAGTAAAATCACAGTAAGATTATACCAACGATGTCATCTTCATAGTAAATAAAATGCAAAGAATTCAATATTCCATTACCTATATGAGATGAATTTCGAATGTATTCGTATGTAATGTGGTGTAGCTTAATGGCTGTTATTATGTCTAATGGGATTCCGCTTCTTTATTTACCTATTAAATTAATGTTGTTAGATTAAAAGCTAAACTGCTCTGAAGATATAGCAAGATTGAATGTAACATTCTTCAGCTAAAAAATGCGTTTAGAATTTTCAATTACCTGCATTTTGAAAATTTATTGATTTTTAGGGTTCTGTACTTAAAACGTTAAAACAGAACCATTATAAGGTTACCCCTGTGTCTGTCTGTCTGTCACAGCCATTTTACTCGTAAACTATGGAACGTGGAAAGTTGTAATTGGCTGAAGTAATAAAGGCTATTGACCCATATATTTGTAGATTATTAACCATTCACAAATATATTTAAGAAAAATGTAGACGGGTTAATTAATTTACTTCGAAAACAACTTTTTCTTTGTATATCGTGTGAAAGCTTTCGTAAAGCCAAACTCAAAAATACATTTCTTTTAATTTTAGGTATTTTCGGCGATATCGCCAAAAATGCGATGCAAAAGTATGTCCCCTCCCCTCTATTTCCGAATCTACCGAAACGAAAATTATGAAGAAATTAGGGGTAGTAGAAGGTAAGTATTATACCTTGCAAGAAAACTATAGCGATTACCCTAGGTTACAGAGTTTTTGAGAAAAGCGCATTTTTACGTTACACACAAATTTCGATTTGCGGGTTCTCAGCAAAGGCGATGAGGAGTGCTGGAGGTACCTATCGTCTCAGAAGTATAAAAGGATTGTTGATAACGATTTTCGAAAAACATTGTTGGTAATTAGCCAAGATATTAACCCTTAAAGACACGGACTGTTTGGATTGTCATAAAGACGCGGGAGGCGTATTCTATACGCCATCGGCATTTAAAGCCTAGATAACAACTTTTAATAATATATTTGTGTAATGCAATGGCCAGTAACTAATTGATATATTTATTGTACGCAGACCTCTGTGCGCGAGTAATATTCGCACTTGACCGGTTATTAAGATGATAAAACAGAAATCGCTCCATATTTTGAATGTGTTAGTTAAACCAAAGTTGCAAGATTTATTGTCTGTTACTTCCATTATACTCGGAGGAATATCATTAAACTAGCCTACAAATTTAAATTTAACATAAATAAAATTTATGTTCATTGCAAACAAATCGTTTTATATTTCGGTTATAGTAAAATCACTGTAAGAATGTCTCAACGATGTTTTCGTCATAGTAAATAAAATACAACGAATTCAATGTTCCATTACCTATATGAGATGAATTTCGAACGTATTCGTACGTAATGATGTGTAGTATAATGGCTGTTATTATGTTTCATTTGGAATTCCGAATCTTTATTGACCTATTAAATTAATATTACTAGACTTAAAGCTCAAGGGCTCTGAAGATGTAGCAAGATTGAATATAGCATTCTTAAACTAAATAATGCGTTTAAAATTTTCAATTAGCTGTATTTTGAAAGTTTGTAGTTTTTTGAGATGACAAAACAGAAATCGCTTCATATTTTGAATGCGTTAGCTAAACCAAAGCTGCAAGTTTTATTGCCTGTTATTTTCATTACTCTAGGTTGGTCGGTTATGTTTATGACGGCAATTATCAGCGCGAGGGATATAGGCGTATGAGGGGGGGGGGGGAGGTACCCTCCATGGGATCTTTCTAAAGGAACCTAACCCGTATTTACGCTTGGAAAACCAAGATTCAAAGAAAACCACGAAAACTCCGAAAGATTTGGCCGACGGGATCGATTGGGATCGAACCCAGCACCTCTCGTCTATCAGCTTCGAGAGCAGAACATCTCGGCAACTGGTTGGGCTTCATTACACTAGGAGAAATGACATTAAACTAGCCTAAAAATTTGAATCGAATCTAAACAAAATTTATGTTGATTACAATCAAATCGCTTCATATCACGGCTATAGCAAAATCACATAGTAAGAATGTCTCAACGATGTTTTTGTGATAGTAAATAAAATACAACGAATTCAATGTTGGATTACGTATATGAGATAAATTTCGCATGCATTCGTATGTAATGAGATGTAGCTTAATGGCTGTTATTATGATTCATTGAGATTCCGCATTTTTATTGACCTAAAGTTACTAGTTTAAAACCTAAAGTGATGTGGCAAAATTTAACTTAACATTCCTAAACTAAAAATGTAAAGATTTTTAGGATGATAAAACACAAATCGTTTCATATTTTTGTTGTAGTAGCTAAAGTTAAGCTGTAAGATTTATTGCTTATCATTTTGATTACACTAGGACAAATGAAATAAACTAGACGAAAAATTAAAATTTAATCTGGACAGAATTTATATTGGTTATAGACAAATCGTTATTATATTTTGTTCATAGTAAATCGGCATCACGAAGACATTAGTAATGTCTTCTTTATGTTAAGTGAAGAGAATTCAATGCTCCATTACTTTTATTAGATAAATTTGGAATGTATTCGAATGTAATGAGGTATCGTTTAATGGCCATGATCATGTCTCATTTGAGACTCCGTATCTTTATCGACCTATTAATTTTATTTCACTGTGTTTGAAGCTAAACTGCTGTCGTGGCAAAATTTTATTTAAATAAAAAAAATTGTCTTAAATTTTGTAATAACATGTATGTTTAAAATTTAAAGATTTCTATGATCATAAATCGCAAATCGATTATATTTTAATTAACGTAGCTAAAAAAAACTGTAATATGTAAGATCTATTGCAATATATTTTGTTTATAATGTAAAGATGATTCTAAATTACTTTTTAACAGTTTCCAGCATAATTGAAAAGTGTTTATGAATTCTGTTTGTCTGGCCGTCTCTCTGTTCAGTCTGAGTTTCTCTCTATCTCTCATAGTCAGTCAGATTGCTGTGTAATTGATATAATTATGTTATTGAGGTTTATTATGGAATGTTACGTATTGGAAATGAACAATTAGCATGTATTGGTCGTTTACAGCGGCACTAAAAAAGTCGTTACAGTATGTTCTAAAGAGAAAAATTATTTGTAGTGTATTTTAATGATGTTACTATATTTAAAACATGCTGATATACGTCACGAAGATACGTCACGAAGATGCACTATAAGATGATTACTATACAGGGTGTTTCACTACCAGACCGACAAATTTGTAGGAGGTGCAGGGCTTAATTTCTAACAAAAAAATAAATAAATAAATAAATACCGGAGCCCTAATATTCTGCAGTACTAACAACCGCGGTGTGCCCCCCCCCCCCTCCGTCATCACTCCAATCCGCATATTTATATTTCATACATTATTTGCAAACTTTAAAGCATTTTTTTTCTTTAGAAAAATATAAATTTTAAATATATCTATCTGCGTATACTTAGCTGTCAACTATTCCACTTTTTAGTTATCACTCCTTCCGAATTGAAGTCTTTGCCTAATTTTAATGCTAATTAATTGCAAAATTCTGCGATTAAATACGTTAAGGATTATGATTCGGAAATAGTGTTAACTCAAAAAAGGAATGGTTCGGAGCTAACAATTTTTATGAAAAAATGAATGAAATTTGCAGAAATTAATATTTAAATGCTGAAGAATGGAACAAGGTTTTTTTAATGTTATCGCCATCAATGCCAGATATAAATTTGCAAATATCACTAGAATAGAAAAATACGATTTCTGTTTTTCCTTCATTCTGATCAAAATAGCATCTAAATAATTTGAAAGATAATACGCAATTTTTAAGGAGGAAAAGATTCCCCCCCCCCCTATACATGAATAAATAAAATTTTGGATGTAAGGCAGGTTGAGATCAAGCCCGCTTAAACCAAAAAACTAATATAAAAATTGAGTCCATTTCATCTCCATCCCCTATATGGGCGACACATTACGTCACATATAAGTGTTTTGATAAAAAAGAATGCAAAAGCTTGGAGATGGGACGGAAACGAAAAAGCAATTTAGGATTCGTTTTTTCGGAAGCGCTGTTGCACTGGGCTCCGGAGCCCTGTATTTATGAGCTCCGGTGAATTCCAACCAATATTTAAATATTTACTAAAAACAGAGAAGTACCGGAGCTGAGCTTCGGTGGGCTCCGGCGCAAATTAAGCCCTGAGGAGGTGTAGAGGGCACAGAGACGACTTGGAATCACATAGCAATATAGGATCGGAAATGCCATCTTAACGAGTTAGAGGGATTGTTAGAGTCTGAATCATAGTGATAGCAAATTGACATTTAAAGACCATAAGCTTAAAATAAATTATGACCTAAGCACCTTGTTCTTACCATGCACGGTTTTCACGTTTGAGATAGTAGGGACGTTTTGAAATGTCGCATCTTCGCTGCTACCGCAAACGTCCGAAACGCTCGGCGTATTTCAAAACATCCGAGATTCTAGGTTACGAATGTTTCATTCACACATTACGAAACATCGAACAACTTCATTTTCAGGAAAGTCATGACTTATTTTGAGCTTATTGTCTCTAAATGTTAATTTGCTATCACTAACAACCCCTCTATCTAAGATTGCATTTCCGACCCTACATTGCTATGTGATTCCGAGTCGTCTCTGTGCCCCTACACCTCCTGCAAGTTTGTCGGTCTGGTATTGAAACACCCTGTAGAATAGAATGTGCGCAGCATTTATTTTTCTTTTACAAGAACACACATAAGAATTCGGTTGCATTACTGCCCATGACAATAGTTGCTGGAAGTGCATTTTCAACTGTGCGATGCATTTTAACAGTTAACTAAATTTTTGTATATTACTATGTTCATAGAAATTCTGTAGATCATATACAGGAAATTCGGATATTATGGAATGGTACAACAATGTGGAATACTTCAATACCTATCTCGTACTGTGTTCCAGCCAAGCGTAAAACTACCAAATGACTTTCTAGCACTCATATATGCACGGAGATGAATTTTGTTGAGATGACGAGTGAAATCAACTCTTAATTTCAATTGTTGCAGTTTTTTGCATGTAAGTTTTAGAAAATTCGTATTAGGGGAGACAGGGAGAATGGCCCCACTCGGGTTTATGCCGCCACCCCGCCTAGTTTAAAAAACTAACGGCAGTTTGAGATAGTGAATGAGCCTGCACAATAGCGACCAATAACAGAAACGGTGCCTAGAGTGAGAGTGATTTTGTTGTACGTCGTTCGTTTATTCTAGTGAAAAATTTAGTTTTCATCTAGTTCCTTCTTATTTTGGAGCTTCAAATGAGCAGCGGTAAACACCTTTTATTGTAACATTAGATACTCAAGATAATATTAGCCGTAATCTACATGCATTCGCCGACATTTTGATGCAAATTGTTGAACAAGCTCGGTTCTTCTTTCGGTTTTACTGGGGGATTTCCACTATATTGTCCTCTTGGTGTAATGCTGCCACCATGGAAAAGGATGACTTTTGCAATTTGAGTTAAATTGTAAGCTTAGCACATTAATAAATCTAGCTTCAGGAACACTGTATTTATTCATTATTCTGTTAAATTACATTGCTTTCTAAATATTTTCAGTAGGTTAAGTGTTTCTTAGTATACATTTTGTGTATTTACAAGGTCATTAAAGAGTGGCGTCATTACAATGATACAGTGGCGGAATTACCCCAGTATCCTGGGTAATCCCGCCACTGTACAGAGATTTAAAGACATTCTTTTATGTGTGCTTATTTTACAGTTATGATTACGGTTAAGTTTAAACAGATACTAAAGATCACGATTCAGCTTTAGAATTTTTACTATTAAAAAATAAACTTTTTTTTTTTAAAGTGAAAAATTTAAATTCTGTTAATGTGTCACCATTTCCCGGTCTCCCCTAATTATAGAACCTCTCTGTCAGTGATGTTAACCAAGTTCAGTATTAAGTTGACATCAGTATGAACACCGTTATATTTCTTGTTGTGTTAGTCAGTTTTCCTCTATGCTAACTTGTTGACAAGTGAAGAGGTTACATTTTTTTAAAGATAGCCTGTAAAAAATAGTGTGTTTTTAAAAAGATAGTGTAGGTAATATAGATTACAATCTCGACAACTGTTTGAGGATGCGCCGAATGAAGAGGAACAATCTTTCCTCTCCGACACGTATCATCTGAGATGGTCTTTTTCCAGGTTGTACATCAGATGTGGAAGATGTAGTGTACCTGTTTTGCAATGGAAAATATTCAGAAGTTGGAAGAGGATTTACAAATGTTTACTTATTAAATAATTTTGATTATTGTTGTAAGTCATTGTTTTTCTTGCAATTTTAGTATTCCCAGTAACCCTTTTCTATATTACACGACTGGTTGCCATTACCCGAAAAGTGTAACTTTTTTTAAAGCTAAATATTGATATATATTTTTTTCTTCCACATTTAGCGCATTAACCCTTTATCTACTGACGGTACTTATAAGTACCATTAAAATAACTTGTTATGAAATTAATTTAATACATCGATTAGTAGTAATACAGTTTAGAATGAGTTATAGATGCATTACTTTATCTTGTTCCAAAAGCATTATTGGTTACAAAAAACAAAAATATTTTTAAAAGGATAATTTCTTTTGCTTTTGCATCTGTTCAGCTTTCTTGGCATAGGGTGGGGGGAGGAATTTTTCAATTCGGAAAAATGTCTATATTTCTATTGTAAGAACATTATATTTGTACATTTCCTAATTTTTCAAAATACAAAGAACAATAATTAAAATAAAAGATTTGAATAGGGTTATAAATATTGCACAAAATCCCTATAAATTCAATAATCCTTCTAAATCTTTCAATCCATCTAACATTTATTAGCTGATTATATAAATCTTTTAATGTAGTTTCTAAAACTCAAGGGAAAATGCTTTAGAAGATAAAATTTTCATGAATTCATAATTCAGTGCATAAAGAGTTAAAAATGTGTTAAGAAATAGTCAAAGTTTGGTTTTTAGTGACTTTTAATGCATATAGGTGAAAGTAGGGTAATGACGCTCAGAAGGGTAATCCCGCTCACCCAACATCTCTAAACAGAATAGAATTGAAAACATGTGATCGGTACCGGCACCTAGCGAACTTCATCGTAAGTTCCCAGTAAGGATATAGTGACCATCGGAAGGAAAGTATTTTTGTGACCTCACGTTATTAGTTTGTAGTTGTTTTATTATAAAATTCTACAACATCAAACTTAAAGGTAAGTGTACACTCTTATTTTCAAATATTAATTTACTCATTATGCCTTCAAAATATATAGGTTTAGCTGTACTTTAATGCTTTTAATTATTTTTGTAGTGCGTTGTTACGCCAATTATAATGCATTAAAACCCAACATGGCGATAACGGGTAATAGCGCTCGCGTGGAATTACAGAAGAAGTGTTGCGAGTGGTCCCCTTTTTGAAATTCAAATTTATTGATTAACACCACTTTTTTGGAATGGTAAAATTCCCCTGTTTTCGCCTTAATTAATATGTCGTTAAACAAGGAGAATTTTACGATTTCAAAAAAGTGGTGAAAATCAAAAAACTTAAATTAAAAAAAAAGTAGCTCACTGTATGTGTAACACAATATGTGCGCACAATATGTGTAAAGTGGTCGCTAAAAGCCTGCAGTGGCGTGAACAGCTCACACAACTACATATGTGATTTTTGTCTTACTTAAATGTTGTATTCAAACTCTGAGCGCAATTACTCTACCATCTCGGGCACCGCTCAATCGATGTTTATTTAAATAAAACGATAAACAAATCCTTAAACTTTTATGCAAATTAGTTGATGTCAAACTGTTCCTTATGCTTTGGGGTTACACTTCGTTAATAAAATATTGATTTTTGTTGCCTAAATTTTACTAGCTATTCATGTTTTCCCTTAAGTGCGCGACATTCCCTTACTTTCCCCTACGTTCTTTATGTTGACTTACAAATAAAAATGTAAATGGTATTCAATAATACCCGATCATCCTCTACAGGGCTGAAAAAAAGAATATAAAAACATATCAGCTTATTGACGGAAATTACTGAAGAATTTTTTTTAACTGTGTTATGCGTTTCCTAACTGAGCTTAATTTTTGCGTACTATGCAGTTCAGTAATCCCTTAACATTCGCGAGGATTAGGTTCGCAGAAACCTCCGCGAATGTCAAAATCGCGATTGTTGAGACTATCTTCCCGTGCTTAAAAGGGAGTTAGGTTTTAAGAATTTATTTTAATGGAAAAAAGCAATTGAAATATAATAAACAATTAAATTTAAAAAATCAAAAAACCCGACTGTGTAAAAAGCGAACTAATTAATTGTTTCTCATCAATGTGAAACAATTTTTTTTTTCCAATTCCTACTATTAGCTCACACTCTCGCTATATATAAATCTTGTTCAAATTTTCAATCGTTAATAAAATACTTATTATTCATCCAATCAAGCACAAATAAATTTTTTAAAAGTTGTAGTGGATGATACTTGATGTTAATCCAGTTTTTTTCAAATATTAATTCATTAATTAAATTAAATTAATTAATTTTCAATAACCGAGAGAGCCCCCTTCTTGATCAAGGTATTTTAAGACCGTGAGAGCCCTCTTCTTGATCAAGGCACTTTAAGCGCCACTCATGAGGAAAGAAGAATGGGAGAAAAAAACTTCTCTTATTGACCTAAGTAGGAATTGAGTTAAAATATTTTTTTATATTACTTGTTTATATTACTTACCTATTTTTTTTTATTTACTTGTATTGATGACTTTTAAGTTGTCTTTAATTGTTAGTTCCTATCTATAAACACTGTTTTGATGAGGTCTATAGATGTCTATGATGGTTAGAGTTGCAGTAAAGCTAGAGATCCTACATACAGAACTTCCAGGTTGTATAATATTTTAACGGAGCTTCTGACTGTAAAATAGTCAATGAAACATCGTCTTCACTTTGAAAGACCTATTCAATGATATGCCACTCAATAGGGTGCGTAAATTTGTTTTCGTCTCTACCGCCATTTTGTATTTTACGGCCGCCATTTTGAATTTATAAAAACAAAACCAAGCCTATAACCATCGGGCCGTTAAGACAAATTTATAGAGACATCATTCATTAAAATCCATCCAACCGTTGGGATGTTTCGAGGGTATAAAGAAATCCACATACACAGATACGCATGAAACACATAACCCTTCTTTTCAGTCGGGCAAAAATATATTTATTAAGCATAAAAAAGTAAATGCTGTAAATAACTTTCAATAATTATAAATATATTGTACAAAGTTTAGTTGCTAGTTGATGGCTAAAAAATTTATATATCGTACGATTGTTTAGAAGAACAGATCTTCAGTTTATGAGTTTCTGTATACTGAAAAATTGCGTTCTCGATTTCTCTTTTAAATTTACGACTTGTCACCAGTTACGGATCGCATTCTTTTGCTTTCCCAACAAGTTGTTGTTGAAGGTTTCAATTTCTCATACAATTTTTGCAGAAAAATTTTCACTTGTAAAAAAATTTTGAAGTAAAAAAAAGGATTTTTTTTTCTATGTTTTGCTTCAATATAAGCGTTGAAGTTCGCAAAAGTTGGGCAAAACAGATACAATGCTCATTAAAAAAAAAAAAAAAAAAAAAAAAAAAAAAATAGGATTTTTTTTTTATTATTATTAGCATCAAATCGTGTTTTGGGATTCTCGGAATTACTGGTCTATGTTTTGTCTCAATATAAGCGTTGAAGTTTTCAAAAGTTCGGCAAAACAGATACAATGCTGCTGTCCAGTGTCAAATAGTTTATGAAATTGGTGAAACAAAATGGGGGAAATGTTCTTAATTTTTTATTTCGCAAATAATCAAAACTCGCAAATGTTAAATCTGCGAATGTTAAGGGATTACTGTATATACTATACAAATCTACAGATAATATACAGGGCTGCACAAAAGGATTCGGATATTTTTTCGACTATAGATAGTAAATGCTGAAATTGGTTTTGTTACTATTAGACATCCCCTTTCATTTCATTAAACGATGAAGTGTTTTTTACTGTATTCTGAATGCGTTGGAAAGTTTTTTATAATCTACGCTTGACGCATAATTTTTATTTCATATTTTTATCCTTCATGGTGTCTCAAAAGGTGGACACGCGCATCAATGTTTTCCCTGTTGGGGTTAAGCAGGCAATGGGACTTGCAAAACTGTTCAAAATGAGGTAGGAGAAAAGATTGTATAATGAAATAATCCTGCCATTAATTTTTAAAAAATTACATTAAATTTTTTTTTATAAGACCTTTGTAGACAAAATTGAACAATTTACGAAATTTTTCTTTTTGTTGCCAGAAGGTCATTATTAATCAGATAAAATTAATTCATTTAAAAAATAATGTTTCGGGATTTCTTTTAATTAATTATTTCCTTCGCTTTCCGATTTTTCAATGCGGATCTGCAAATATTGACTAAATTACTGTATAAATGCAGCATAACAAGAAAGAGAAATCCTGTGTTATGCATAGATTATTAAACACTTTTCAACACATTCAGAATAATGTAACTAAACTTCATTGTTTTATAAGATGAAATATTATGTATCATTGAACAAGGTTCAACTAGGTGAGGAGGTCTACCCAAGGGCTAAAGCTCTACTAGCCCCACCCAGTGACGCACATTAGACATCTCCCACCCTATATTCAGGCAAAGTTTTACAAAGTCTATTGTACAGATTATTTACAGTTATTTTCTTCATAGGAGAATAAGTTCATAGCATGTGGAAGTTGTAATGAAAAATTTACATATTAATGAAACTATCAGAACATTCAGTCAATTGTTGAAATGCATATTGATTATGCTCAATTAGTCTAACACAATCTATAATTTTCTGAGGTAGGTTTGGCTTCTTCAAGACTAAGGAAAATCATGATGATAATGATGTTAATTGTGCCTCTCTAAAGTGAAAGTGTGAGATTAAGGCACAGTTTAGGATATAATGCAGTGGATTGCATATTTCGCCACAGGTGCAGTTCGGAAAAAATACCGTATTAAAACTGTAGAGGTATGACGGGATTGGCCCGTGAATTGTGGTGAATACATTGATATTTCTGTGGTGTAGTAATAGCTTATTAGATACTTTTGGAAGAAAACTGTATGTATAGCGCCCCGTTTGGGCAAAACCCCATTCTTTTTGCCAGTATTGAAGTAGAGATATATTTAGTTGTTTTTAAGATGCGAATCTGGATATGAAAAAAAACCTAACGTCTATAGCTGGTGATGCGGAGACAAGCGCTGCTTCGTTAGCTAGTTTGTCAGCAATCTCATTCCCAGTTACTCCAGAGTGTCTACGAACCCACTGGAAAAAAAATTGAAAAAAGCATAAAATATTTGAAAACCCAATTTCAGTAATTTCCGTCTGCTATCCGAATATTGTCCGAATTATTTATGTACAGGATATATAGATTTGTATCAATAAACTACATATATGAAAAAAAAAGTTCAGTTAGGAAATACATAACGCAATTGAAAAGTTCTCTTCCCCAATTTCCGTTAATAAGGAGAAATGCACGTGAATTCTTTTGTGCAGCCCTGTATATGACCTATAGAATTTATACACAATGAGTAATATGGAAAAAAGTAGTTAAATTTAAATACGCATACCGAAAGTGAAAACGCACGACCAGAAATTATTCCTCACAGGCAGTACTGTAACCGAATTCATTTGTGTGTCCCTGTAAATGAACTATAAATATTATGAACACTGTATTCTATTGTAAGAATCTTGTTTTGAACTTTAGCAATTTATATCAATTTCAATACAATTGAAATAGCATAATGTCATAAAAATATGTATGCTAATCACTTATAATGAAACAAAGCTAAATAATACTATAAAAGTGATATAATACATTTCCTCGCACAAACGGCGACATTTTCAAATTCATTAATGATAGAAATATTTTTGCAAACAAGTTTTTAAAACAATAACTAGTAAATAATCTAACGCGACTTCATGCATAATGAAAATCCGTACAAACATAAGTTAAAATGAAACTGGATATTTGTGAGCGTGGATTAATGTTTGCTATTGTTACTAAAACAACATAGCATCTCTTTCCAAATTTCAAGTAACTCTAGGGACGCTGAATCATTGTAAATATTCTCGTTGCGTAAAAATACCTCTATTGATTCCCGGATAATGGATTTTCATTATTTATGAAGTCTCGTGACATTATTTACCAAGTTATTGTTTTTAAAACTATGGGGACTCCGCCCCCTTGCTAGCTACGCTCACCAACCCCCGCGTAATTGCTTCGTGATTCCATTCGATGTCGCGAAGCAATCCCTGTTTTCTAGCTAACCCCAGATGTAATTGTTTCGCGTTTCCATTCTGGATCGCTTCGCAGTCCCTTATTATCTATGCATTCAATATTTAGATTCCACTTGGTAAAAACGCGCTCCTCCCCAATTCCTGACAATTTTATTTCCTTATCTTCAAGCACATAATCATTAGAGCTTACAGAATTTCATAATTATAAAAATTATGAAATATAAAATTATATATATAGTGTTACGAATATTGTAAATAATTAGTGTTTGTGCTTAAAAATAACGTAAAAGTTCAATTAAGCTCTATTCATAAGCTAATATTATTTTTTGTTGCATTGAAATATCTCATTTGTTGATTTTCTGCAAGCAAGTAAACCCTATTGGATTTCAATGCACTGTAAAAAAAACCACTGTAAATTTGCCAGAACAAACTCGATCACAGTGAATGTGCTGTATCTTTCTTTGGTTTCCTGACTATATTAACATGGAAAATACAGTAGTTGCGTAAAATTAACAGCACAATGTACTGGCAATTTGGACGCATTTTTTTGCAGCACAAATTGCCAGCACATTGTGCTGTTAATTTTACACAACTACTGTATTTTCCATGTTAATATAGTCAGGAAACCAAAGAAAGATACAGCACATTCACTGTGATCGAGTTTGTGCGCGAGATGAACAGTACTTTGTACTGTAAAAATGTCTTTTTTTTTACAGTGTGGGAGTCTATGGAAATTTGGCTAAATAATGGAAATAGATCCAAGTTGGCGTCACATTTTTGCGACTAATTTTGGTCACCAAATTTGGCGATGTTGGTGATAAACTCGGCGACGTTTGGCGACAGAGCCGGGTCCCAACCCTTTAATAACCCCCGTTGTGGCGTCAGAAAGCTCAGACCAATCAGATGCGTTTCGCGGTATCGACGCAGATTTTCATTGGTCCATTTCCAAAGCATTACTTTATTTTTATATATATAGAAGGATTTGTTTGCAAAAATATTCTTTGAAAATGTCACCGTTTGTGCGATGAAACGAGCGTTAATCTAAATACAGGTATTATATCACTTTTATAACATTTTTTAGCTTTGTAGCATAATGTCATCAAAACACGCTGCAAATTTCTTCTGAAAACCCTTTTAAATGAAATATTACAGCTACACATTTCATTTTTGATACAGAACAAGCCATGGTAAATATCATTACCATACATCAATTACATGAAAATCCGAGAATATATACTCGAGTTAGAGCGAGGACAGACATACGGTGAGACGGCCAGACAAACCAAATATATAAACACTTTTCAAATATGTAGGAAATATTTAAAAATAGATTTCACACAAGAAGATAATGCCATACTTAAAAAATCCATCTTTTAAAAGAATGCTAACAGCATAAATCAGCATAAATTGACTCAATAATGTCATATTTTTAAGAGAAATAATTTAACAGCTGAATTGACCGAAGTTGTTCTCTTACTGTTACATTGCATGATTTTTAATTGCATATATTCAAAATAAATGTGTAGTATACTGATATGTAATTAGCTATGTTAATAAAATTAACCCGAAAGGCAAATTAAATTAACTATTTCTCCATGTTTAACGAGCGGAAATTGAGTGATAAACTAAGAGAATAGTATTATAGTTTGATAATTGAAAGGTGAATTCTATGCGTTGTTAGTATATGTCAAAGTTTAACTCGATTTTGATTATGTTAAAATTAAAATAATTATAATTGGAATAACGATAATCGTATTCCACTAAAGTGTTAATATATTCCGATTTAAAACTTAATACAGCTTAACGTTTAAAATATTTGAATAGCTAAAGTTATATATTTGGAAATATAAATGCTTTGTGTTTCCTCCCACGAGACAGAATTTTATGTTTATTATACTACTAGCTAAAGCACCAGGCGTTGCCTGGAATTTTAAGAATGTTTGTTTTAAAACCGTAATTTCAAAATTAAACATACAGTATAAAATAAACAATAAAGGAAAGGAATAAAGCCATCTTTATTTCCGTTCTTCACTAAGAATGAGCTCTAGGGACCTAAAACTTTGTGTAAATTCTAATATGCATGCATAGTACACGCACGTATATATGGAATAGATTTAAAAGGGGCGAAAAATTCAGAGAACCTCAAAATGTTAAAATATGCCACTATTTCCATAATTGGGTTTTTATCATGCTTCAATACGTTTTTTCAAACACATATGACTATATTTACTTGCTGACGTCCATTATATTTCTAAAATGACGCATTATTCACTTTAAAATTCGTCAAACTATTTATTTCATTTTCATTTTTCACGTGGGAATCTTGCAATAAAAAAGGTATGACGTAATATTCACTTTTTATTTAAATTCTTCACACTATTTCATTTTCATTTTTCACGTGGAAATCTTGCAATAAAAATGTCATGATGTAAAATTTACTTTTTTTTTAAAATTCGTCAAACTATTTATTTTATTTTTCACGTGGAAATCTTGCAATAGAAAAGTATTCATTTTTGTAAGAATTTTATTGTGAATTTTTAATTCTTGGCAACTACTATAATGAAAAATGATTCAATTTGATAGGAAATTGCTGTTAAAATGGTGCTTTTTTATTAATGATAAATTAACTATAAATTATTTCGATTCCGGATTACTTTAGTTGCCTCGGCCGTGTTTTAATACACATGTATGTAACTTTTCACAATTCTGGCTTCCAAACTGTGGGTTTGTATAGAATTACAGACAGACAGACAAATTTTCATTTTTATATATTAGATTAAGTCTGTTCACTTCTATTTTGAAATTTCAAATTAAATCCGCATTATAAAGTAAAAACATGTCCGTGAATAATGCCTACATTATATCAACAGTGGCAACAACTTGATCAGATATATTTTTTTTTATTGCAAATTTTTTAACGTCTAATTTGACACAATTTAAACTTTTACACCATCGAATAGCACAAAATGCAGTTTAAAATGAAGTTTCTTTGAAACCTGTATTTCAGTTTACTGATTTTTTACGGCTTTTTAAAATAATTTTAAAGCAACATTTTTTAAATGCTTATCTCAAAAATGAATGTGCAACCTGATTACGGAAGATTATCCCGTTTGCAATTAACACAATGTTTATTTATTTATTTCCTTCCCTGTAATACTCCACAACTAAATTGGCCAAGGATATTAAAATTTCACAAACAAATAAAAAAAAAATGCACTAATTCACAAATCTACGCACTTAAATTCTGAAATACACTATGACGCAAAAGTTTAGACAATGACGTCATTCAGCTTTAAAATGTAGAATTATGACGTCAGAATTACAAAAACCTGTAAATATATTCAAAAACTGATTTAAAATGCTATGTACAAAAGACAGTCGTTTTATTTGCTATAATACTAATTTTTTTCATAAAAATTCAAATGTGCTTGTCGCAAAAGTTTAGACACTATTCTAAATTTCTTTGAATATTCGCTGGCATATGCAAATTTAGAATCGATGATGTCACAAATTTGGAGTACTTAAGTTATGCAAACGATTGCGCTTCATAGTCGACATGCCGAGAGCTAAAGAAATTCAAGTGAATGAGGTTTCAAGGATTTGGCAGTTGAAAGGTGAAGGGAAGAGCGTTTCTGAAATTTCTGCTATTATTAATAGGTCAAAAAAATCTATTTATCGAGTTTTATCGAGTGGTTCCGAATATAAAGCAAAATGTCGGTCTGGGAGGCCACGTGTGACAAATGTACGAGAGGATCGCCTGATACAAAGACTAGCGAGTACTCAACAAATGAGCGTACGTGGAGTTCAAAGCTCATCGGGACTCTCTGTATCAAAGGATACGATTCGTAGACGAATTTTGGAAAAAGGAACAATCGTTTATAGCAAAATGCAGAAGAAACCAGCTCTGAAACCACATCATAAGTTACAAAGACTTATGTGGGCTCGAAAGCATATGTCATATGGAGAGAAATGGCAGTCAGTCATATTTAGCGATGAAAAAAAGTGGAATCTGGATGGTCCAGATGGTTGTTTATCGTATTGGCATGACTTGCGGAAGGAACCTTGACGTTTTTTTAGTCGCAGACAAGGAGGGGGCTCGGTGATGGTTTGGACAGCCTTTTGCTATAGTGGACAAGTATCTCTGACCTTCACCAGTGGTTGTCAAACTTCACAGCATTATACACAGACATTAGAAGAAAACCTACTGCCATTTGCTGAGCTTCTAGGGGGTCCTCAGTGGGAATTTCAGCAAGACAATGCTTCAATTCACACTGCAAAACATTCAAAATCTTGGTTTAATTCCCATAATATAAGAGTTCTCGACTGGCCAGCATGTAGCCCAGATCTTAACCCTATAGAAAACCTTTGGAGCATCATGTGTCGCAAAGTTTATAGCAACGCTAGGCAATACTCTTCTGAAAAGGAACTTAAGACATCTATTGAGAATGCATGGTACGATATCGATCCACAAACTATGCAAGATTTAGTTTCTTCCATGCAATCTCGTGTATATGACGTAATACATAAGCATGGATGCGCAACCAGGTTTTAAAAATTGTTTATTTCGATTTTATTTAATTTGTGTCTAAACTTTTGAGACAGCAGTTTATTTTTGTTACCATTTAATTTATTGCAATATGCACAATTGCACTTTTCTTTGTTATAAATATTGTTTATATGTACAGCACATTAATTTCAAGCAGTGATTTGAAAATTGAATAAATATTTTTCAAAGTATGTAAGAATTTCTTCATTGTCTAAACTTTTGCGTCATAGTGTAATAAAAATCAGACATTTTGCTATAAACGGCGAAATCTTTGGCGATTACACCCTTGAAGGTTGGTGGGATATTATTTATACCACCTTGATTTTAACCAAGGTTTGTAGGAAAAATTAACATTTACAGCTTGGCGAAAAATGTTGTAAAAATTTATTCCTTATTTTCAAATAATTTTTTCGAAACTTGTGGTTCGAATTCAATATTACAGAAACACTGTTACTTGTCCTTGATAGAGTTGACCGCTGACTAATAAGAAAGTACCGAAACGGATTTTGGTATAGTTAATAGGCAATCGAAGAAAATACAGTAAATTTAAAATGTCTATTACGATTTTTAATTACGATTTTCACCTTTGTTCTGTATAACGTATATCCGTATATCTGGAATCTTTAACCCATATAGCTCATGTTGGATCACCTGCTCAATAATAATAATAATAACACAGTTTTATTAAAAAAGTAATGCTTTTCCAGATTGTTACATTCAGTTTTAAAGTGTCAAACCTTTGTTTGATTAAATCTCACTTTTACAATGCAGCAGTGCCCACCAATCAGAGGGAGACTAGGAATTATTGTCGAACGTCAAGGAAGAGACGAAATTTTTTTGTTTTCCGTCTGTTAGCCTTTCTGTTCCGTGGTAACTGCCGCAAAAAGCATTGGTTTAGCTTGTAATAAAGTAGGTATGTTGGTGAGGTGCTCGGATTTAGCTGCATTGTTTATGGTTATATTTTGTTAATTCGCTCGGAATATATAGAACATTTTATATTGCGCTATAATATTTTTCTATGGCAATTCAGACGATTTTCAAATTTTCATTTGTCGAAAGAAAATGGGTCATTTGATTAATGGATTTAAATTGTAAATTATGGATGCTGAAATTTTCCAGTAAGGGTCTTAAATTATTCGTGTTAGTTTGAAATTTTATCAGATTTATCAAGACATTTATGAGATTTTTAAAATTAAGTGTACAACTTTTGATGGAATTTTATACATTTCTTCATGGCAGAGCCTCCCAGAAGAAATGTACTTTATTATTTAAAAAATTACCAGAATAAGCAGCTCATCAGAAATTTAGAATATCATTCCGTAGCAACGTGTTTAATTTAACGGTTCTAATTTCTGAAACCTTCGACGTATTTTTTATTCTTATAAATATTTATGTTATTTAAACACTTTAAATTGCTGTTTGTAGGAAGTTGAATATTACGCAAACGCAAAACGTGTTAAAAACAATGACTTGCAGAGCTGACGTTAAGGCTCCTAATCTGCAGATTTACAAGTCTTCTTGTTTTAAGCTACCTGATGATCAGAATTATTTTTATTATTGTGGGATTTGTTATTTAAAATTGGTCTAATATATTGGTGATTTCTGTTTGAAAGTAAAATGCCACTGATTTAACGAGAGTTACATTTGCATTCTCCCTTAAATACATTCTATAGCCATTGATGATCGGACACTTTCAATTTTAGACATTTTGTCGAATATTTAAAGATATATTTATCGGATTTTCTGGAACTTCAAGATTATGAAGAATATGTTCTACTTCATAGTTATAAATGAGGATTTGATCTGAAGGACAATTAGGGGGTGGGGGCAACAAAAAATCAAAGAAAAATTATAATGTTTGGGATCTCCCTGTAAAATAAAATGCCCGAAACGATCTATTGCTATAGCGTATGAATATATTGATATTGTACAATATATGTATTCATTTGTGGAAGAATAGAGTTTATATTGATGGAGATATATTGATTTTTTTTAAGTTCAAAACTTTTTTCTATGTTTTTTGTTTATATCATGCAGAAATTTTTACCAAATGTAACACAGTTTCGGAACATTTTACAAAATGTAGTAGAAATAATATGGTGTAATTTGAATGTAGATATACTAAATATTTGATAAAATATGAGCAGTTGAATGAAATATTTTTTATCTGCGTATGCGTGCACGATAAAAAAAGAATATTTTTTAATGATTTGATAGTCAACTCTAGGGGGCAACTCAAAAAAAAGCCAATCAAATATCGTGAAAATACAGAAAGATGCATTTTATTTTACAGGATGATACCAAACATTATTCCTTTTATTTGATTTTTGGTTTGCCCTCTAGTTGTCCTTCTGATCAAACCGCCGTTGATAATTATGAAGTAGAACATAGTCTTCATAATCCTGAAATTCCAGAAAAATCCGAGAAATATATCTTTAAATATTCGACAAAATTAACAGTTCTAACAGTAACTATTCGACAGATTAACAGTATTTGTGATAATGGTTAATAGATTAACATCATGTTAATAACTATACATTAAGGGAATAGATTTTCACTAATGTCAAACGCGATATTATATAAATATAATACCCATAAGCAGTGTACATATACTGATAATGCTGTATGTTTTATGTATAAAGAATGCTTTTTCATTTATTATTATAAATAATTATCTTCCGAACTTTAGGATTTGTCCTCTCTTAAATTATCGGCTCAGGCATCCGGGGAGGAGTTCCTGCACTTGAAGCTCTAGAGGTTATTTATCGGTAGTTATTCAATAAATTAAAGGGAAAATAACATCTGCTAAAGGCTGTTCTCAAATCTAAAAGAGTTACTTTCTGAAACAGTTTTATTCGGAAACGCATGTAACAGGCAGGTGTTCTTATTCAAAAACTATGCAATCGAACGCTGTTTTCCATTTTTTGTAAAGACAGAAGATCTTTTGGAACATACTGTCAAATATGGGATTTTTAACTGAATTTCCGGACCCAACGGTACGGGTAAAGAGAAAAACTTGTCGCTACGTGACATCAATTGTTTATAATTCGATAAGTAGTTCATTTATCAAATAATAGAAAACACCATTTGATTCCAAATCACATCAGTAGTCAGGTCTGTTAAATGTAGGCCTTTACGTTTAAAGATGAGTCAGAAAGTGTATCAGAAAGATTCGCATTATTGAGAAGGGAATATATATATATACACTATATGGCCAACAATGACGGGCAACTTTCAATTTTAGACATTTTGTCTAATATTTAGAAATATGCTTGTCAGATTCTTCTGGAATTTCAGGATTAAAAAGAACAGCTATGACCACATATTTATCAATGTCTATTTGATAAGGGGAGACAATTAGGGGGCCAACAAAAAATCAAAGAAAAAGAATAATATTTGGGATCACCCTGTAAAATAAAATGCACGAAATGATCTATTGCTGCAGAATATAAATAAACAGACATTGCGCAATATGTATATTCATTTGTGTAAGAATAGCATGTATATCAATAGAGATATAGCGATTTTGTTTTTTAAATTAAAAATAATTCTTGTATGTTTTTTGCTTATAACGTGCAGGGTTTTCAACCAAGTTTAACGCCGGTTTCAGAAAAATTGACAAAATATAGTAGAAACAATATAGTGCAATTCGAATATAAATATTTTAAATATTGTAGAAAATATGAGCAGTTGTATGAAATAATTTTTATCGGCGCATGCGCGAACGATAACAAGGAGATTTTTATATAATTTAATAGTCAAATCTATGGAGCAATTTATTAAAAAATCAGGTCAAATATTATAAAATTTCAGAAAGATACTGACGTTAGAGCGAGCTAATTTATAGTTGTTCTCTAAAAGCAGCTGAATGATAAGAGATTTTCCTCAAATTGTTATTTTTTATTAACCGACTTTCAGAAAAATGTTAGTATTTAGTGACTATCAATGAGTAGATTTGAAAAAAAATGCTTCGATTTTTATGCTTCTTTTTATCATGGTAAAGGCTCGTTCTGGTGGTTATCCAAGAAAAACAAAAGCATCAATAAAAAATGAAAATGAATTTTTTTTTAAAATTAAAATTGACAACTTGTGGACAATCCCTTATCACCCAGCTAGTTTTAGCGAGTAACAAAAAATTAGCTTACTTTAACGCCGATATTTTTCTGGATTTTTTTAATAAGTTGCTTCATAGATTTGACTGTAAAATTTTGTAAAAAGATCCTTGTTATCGTTCGCGCATGCGCAGATAAAAATTATTTCATACAACTGCTCATATTTCCTAAAATTTTTAATATATTTGTATTTTAATTGCACGATATTGTGTCTACTACATTTTGTCAATTTGTTTGAAACTGGCGTTAAATTTGGTTGAAAACCCTGCGTGTTATACGTAAAAACATGCAAGAATTTTTTTTTAAACTTAAAAAAAATCGCTATATCTCTATTAATATACGTGCTATTCTTACAAAATTAATACGCATATTGCACAATGTTTATTTATTTATATTCTGAAGTGATACATCATTTCGTGTATTTTATTTTACAGGGTGATCCCACGTAATATTTTGTTTTCTTTGATTTTTTGTTTGCACCCTAATTGTTTCCCTTTACAAATCGACATTGATAAATATGAGGTCATACCTGTTCTTTTTAATCCAAAACTTCCAGCAAAATCTGACATGTATATTTCTAAATATTCGACAAAATGTCTAAAATTGAAATTTGCCGGTCATAATTGGCCATGTTTAAATATATATATGTTTAAAATTATTATATATGTTTAAAATGCTTTAAATAAAACGTCAACTATTTATTTCCACAATTGTTCTCCTAAATCTTATAACAGATATATGCATAGAGCAGACGCAAAAAACACTAATAGTTTATATTTTATAGATTTGTTTATATTTTCAAGGTTGTATATACCTAAAGCAATTTCATTTCATTTTCTTAGTACGAGTATGTTAGAAAAGTGTTTTTTAACTTGAGAGAAAAGATTGAATGAAAATAAGGAGAGAAAGCTTCTCTTGTAAGATCAAGAGGGCGCATTATTATTTTTTTCTTTTTTACTTAAATGGTGAAATAATCCAAAACTTATGAGGTTGCTTTTTTAGTTTTATTTTTATCCTTCTATATATAAAAAAAAAATTTGATTTGGAAATGGACCAATGAAAATCTGCGTAGATATTCCGGTTAGAACTCATCCAATTTAAATGCTGAAGCCAAGGCCTCCTTATCGAAATAACAGGCCTCGCAATCGCTAAGTTTCCTTTGTCCGCTGTACACGTGGTTAGAAACCACATAATTTTCCGTGAGTAGCGCCATCTAACGTGAGAAACAGAAATATTTTTTAATTTGTTTTCCATTTGTCTTTTACCATTTTCTTTACGATGTGCTTTGTAGTTTGCAAATGATAGTTGTTAATCTTAAAATTTTCATATGTTCTAGACATTTTATTTAAAAAATGAACTTATTTTACGGTTAAACAAAAAATGTTTACTGTTGTATTCCGTTATGTAAATAAATGATGATAATAATAGTAATAATAATCAGGAAAGAAAATTATTTTACCATGAATTTCTCAGTGATTTTAGTTATTGAAATAAATGGATAGCATCTAGATCCGGAAAATGTAAAATATTTCATTTTCTCTTTTAGATTTTCAAATATGTGATTTATTTTATTTCTGCTATTTCTTTTCTTTTCACAATTAATTTCACCTTACAGTATTAATTTAACATCGCTCCTTCAATTTGTTTCAATGCAGTCTCATTTATTTATTGGCCTAACATTTGTTTTATTTTTGAACGTATGGGGGATCATTTCAGTTTAACATACTTTAGATGAAAGCTTCACTGTTTTTTCATATAAAGTTTGGGCACAGATGTCATATTCGGCCCATATTGGCGCGATTCTTTTTCGTTTGCCAATTTAACGAAAACATCAACAGCATAAACAACATAATCTGGGTTACCACATGAAGCAAAATAACGACACTTTGGCGCCAGTTAAGTACCCGTTGCGTATATGACATTGGCGTCAGAAAAAAATCTCTCCAATATGGGGCGAATATGACATCTGTGCCAAAGTTTGTATGTATTAATCTATGGAAAGTTTCATAATTGGCTCCACAGCCAATTGGCATATGTTGGCGGGCATAGTTTGGTGCGTAATTAATTTACTTGTTTTAACTCACATATGTTATGTAAGTTTTCCTAAAATGTATCAAAGTATTTTAGGAAAGTTAAAACACGCATAGATACACATAAAAACAGACTGAAGTCATAAACACTTAAAAAATTGGAAAAATAAAGTTTAATAATCACTTAAATTTATACATGTCCCTCAACTTTCCACAAATACCGTATTCTTGTCATGCTACGATTTTGGTGTTTATAAATCTTAATTTGAATATTCTTCCTTAATCAGACCTAGAGCCAATTGGCGTAAGTGTAGTTTGGAGCAAAATTAATTTTATTTTTAAACCGTATACTTGATACCACATTATTCCAGCCTCGCGTTTTTGCAGTCAACTTTGACTGTGGAACAGATTACAGAACATTAGCTAATACTACATTATATAATAATAAATCGGTATTTTTCAAGTATAGGGGCCTTGGCGAGAGAAGAAAGTTTCGCAACGTAATTTCTGGAAGCATATTCACTGTTTCACATAAAGAAGCAATATTATCCAATATTTGTACAATTTATTTAATATAAAAAAGGCATTTATCTATTTTATATACAAATATAAACAAATCGTATATAAAAAACAATAATAATATCTAGAAACTAAATTTATACATGTAAATTCGGCACGGATGTCATATTGGCGCGATTTTTTTTTCTGGCGCCAATGTCATATACGCACCGGATACTTAACTGGCACCAAAGTGTCGTTATTTTGCTTGATATGGTTATCCGGATATAGATGATATGGTAACGAGGTTTTCGCAAAATTGGCGTCGGAAAAAAATCGCGCCAATATAAGGCCGTATATGACATCTGTGCCGTAAATTTTTATGAAACAAGCTGACAGTTCATAAGTTTTGTTTTCATAACTGTTTATATCAATCGGCAACAAATCGCTCTTTCCGAAGCCCAAATTGTGCCAAGATTAAAAAAAAAAATAACCCGCAAAGTCCTATATATACTGAAAATGGTACTTGTTAGTTATCCCGTCGACCAAATTACTGTCGCCAATTTGTAAGATTAAATGCCAATAATGGTTTGCTATAAATTAATTAATTTTAAGATTAAATGCTAATAATGGCCAATAAAACCAATATTTAGACGTTTTATTTGTATTTTTATTAATGTTATACTAATTTATTTGTTTTTTCGTTATTTAAAATAAAAAATTGTGTCAATTTGTAGAACTTGGTGAGTAGTTTGGCGATTTATATAATTTGGCGAAATTGGTCGACGGGATAATTAACAAGTACCCTGAAAAATATCAATAAATCTTATATTTAAATCTTCATTTTTGATATGTTTCCTTTTTTTAAAGCCAGAACATAATTGTGCGAAATATTTTTTTTACGCCTTTATTTTACTGGAATTCGAAAAATATTTTATACAATTTTGCCAATAACACAATATTTTCAATTTTTTACTATGCATTTGTTTATGGAGTATTACCAGGAGTATACACCAGGTGGCGTAACTTACGGGACAAAGTCAGCTAATAAGTTGGCAATTATCGGGGACATTTTCACCCATAGACTTTCTCCGGATCGTCAAGTCTGTTTTATGATAAGGGAGTCTTGGCTTAAGCATGGCCATAGCCTACAGTGATATATAACGGCCCGCGCATTTCGCCGAAAAAGTGAAGTCGGATCCAACTTCAAACCCTGAACCAAAACTTCACAACGTGCTCTTTGTTTACATTTATACCCTGCCCAGATAGAAGCTTGTTTCTCATCGTCGAGGTTTCAGAATCATTGATCGTATTTTCATGTAATAAATTAAATATTTATATTCTTCAATTTCCTTCGATTTAAAAGGCTATTTTACACAAATTGTAGCATTTTAGTGTTACACATACTTTTAAGATTAGCAAAATTATTTATTGTTTACCTTGATCGTTTGGTTCATTCATGAAAAATGCCGGTTCTGTTATTCTTTTTTTGAATGTCCCGTATTTATATAAAAAATAGCTTGGTTTCATATACACGTTTTAAAATTAAAATTTGATTTTTATCAAACTACAGTTCTCATAACTGACTTGGGTGCAGATGTCATATTCTCCCCATATTGGCGCGATTTTTTTCGGTTGCCAATTTGGCGAAAACATCAACAGCATAAACAACATAATCCGGGTTACCACATCAAGCAAAATAACCACACTTTGGCGCAAGTTAAGTACCTGTTGCCTATATGATATTGGCGACAGAAAAAAACCGCGTCCAAAGTGTCGTTATTTTGCTTGATGTGGTAACCCGGATTATGTTGTTTATGCTGTTGATGTTTACGCCAAATTGGCAACCGAAAAAAAAATCGCGCCAATATGGAGCGAATATGACATCTGTGCCCATTAAATATTCTTATTTTTAATCAGAGAAAGAAATGGTAATCACGGATTTAAATATCGTTGCAATATTCTATGTTATCCAAGTAATTTTGATTAAATCATGTAAGGGTATTTGTTACTTAATAAATTACATTTATTAATTATTACAAGGAATTTTATGAGTATTTTAATATATTAAAACAATTTCCATCAGTTTTATTGTTTCAGCAGTGAAAATAGTAAATAAATGGTACTTAGTTATCCCGTCGACCAAAAATCTATCGCCAAACTATAAGATTAAATGCCAATAATGCTTGATCGTAAATGTCACATTCACTTGACTGTAAGCAAGTTACACGTGTTTATGTCGTCAAGTGATTTTTATTTCGACGTTTTATTTGTATATTTATTAATTTTATACTAATTTATTTGTTCTTTCGTTATTTAAAATAAAAATTATGTCAATTTGTAAAATTTGGCGAGTGTTTTAGCGATTTATATAATTTGGCGAAATTGGTCGGCGGGATAACTAAGTTGTACCAAATAAATTTGTGACATTCATGTTTTAGACTAAGCATGTGTTTTTTTATTTATATATTTTTATGTGTGTTAGTTTAACAGTTTTGAAGAGAAACGCATTATATTAGTCACTTAAATAAATAGAACTTTGCATTTACATTGATATGGACAGTTTATAATAACACTTAACAGCTGTATTCGAATTAGCTGTCATTCCTGAGCTTGATTGGAATGTCAGCAGAATTGTAAACGTAACCATGGCGACATGACGAAATTTTGGTGTTTGTTTACATATCTAACCTTCCCAGGTTCTTTCAGTTACGGTCAGAGTCAAATTTCAATTTTGGGCAGGCTATCAGAGTCCTCTGGCGAGCGACTTCATACATTAAACGCAAATCAGTCTGCCTGTAGTAGTATCTAAGTATGCCTTGAGCATGGCCTTTCTTCGTTAATATTAACAAAACTGTCGTATATAAAAATATGGAAATCGGTGGTATTATAAAGAAAGATTTGATAAACACGCTGATGCAGACAGTTTTCCAATCGAAGAATTACTTTCAGATATATTTAATGCTAAAGTTGGACAAAATCGTTCCATTAAAAAAGTTTTAATAGAGCAAAAACTATACATGAGAATTTAATCATTTTTAGATCATTTTATAGGTTATAAGTTCCCGGTGTGCATATTGCATTTATTTTTTTTTATTTGACTATTTTTTGAGGTTTTATTTCTATTTTAAATTCAAATTTTCAGTATTTCGAGAGATATTTTTTACAAATTTAAAAAATGTTATTAATTTAAACTGTTGCCAACTGTATAAACAGCGCAAACAATAATGTTTACTTCAAATTAAAAATTTATTTACAAATTGTAAACAGAAAAAAAATTAAAATTAGAATTAAATGATTACATGTTAAAAGCAGGAAAATTGCGTCATAAGAACCATATTTACACTGGAATTTTAAAAGAGAAACAAAATGTTAAAACAAAAAAATCATTACTATGCGTTAAAATCTGTAAATGGAGGAAATTACGTCATATTTAAAATGGCCAAAAAATGTGGCAAAACAATTTAAATTAAAAAATATATCTGAGCGAGACCTTTACTTGATATTTTGAGATAATATTTTCAACTATTATCGTGAATTCGAAGACAGCGCAAAAAATATTTGCTTCTGACAATAAAAGTATTTTCACGTGAATATTAATAAGAGAAATAAAACTTTGGTGTAAATTACGTCAGATTTAAAACGATACATTTAAAATGAATTATTTAAAAGAACTATCTTATTGCGCTGTTAAAAAATACCGGGAGACAATAACACTGTTTACTTAATTCATTTTACATTAGCTTATTTTCGAATGTTTAACTAATTTTTTTAATTAAATACGAAAACAGCCATTGTATCTTTTAACAGCAGCAGATATGTTCTTAAAAATCCCCAATCCAAGAAAAACGAATGGAAACCCGTTTACAGAGAGATCGCTACTGTTTTTTTTTTTTTTTTTTTAATTTTAATTCAATATTTTTAAAGCCAATCAAATTAGCGTGCTTTTTGGATTTTGGTGTCCCTGAACGGGGGTTGACGAGCGTAGCTCGTAGGGCGCAGAGCCCCCTAGTCTTAAAAAAGAAAAAGAGAAAACACTCTCTTGCTCGATTGAGAGAGCACTTAAATTTTTCCTTCTTTTTTTACTTAAATGGCCAAACGATTTAAAGTATGTTAAATAGTTTTATTTATTTAATTTTAATTTTTATACTATTTTAAATTTTTGTAATGTTACAATGCATACCAATAGAAAAAAGGGCTTAGAAAAATCTAATGAGAAGAATCCAGCTTTAGTTGATGAAAAATAAGAATATGATCTTTATATTGTGATTGGAATAAGGAGGGATATTGCATTTCTATGATTTTATTTTGAAAATAGAACATTTAATAGTTTTTAAAGCTTTTGTTAAAATAAAGTAACTTTTTAAATTTTTAATTAATCAAACTTTTTGAGATAGTGATTAACTGCGCAATGTTTCAGCTTTAAGAAAGAAAACAACAGAAATATTTCATTTTCTTACAAAGCATTCCAGTAATGATTTTTCTTTGGAGGAAAACAAGCGGGAGAAATTCCGCATGACACACATATGTCTATAAAACTGTATACGGCAAGTCTCAAATAGGCAACATGTGAAGTAATAAAATAAATTCAGATACTTCATACGTTCTGTGAACACATGAAGTAGCAGACGGCATATCTCATTTAAAATATTTACACAATCTCTTATGATATTTTAATGGCTTTTTAATACTAGATACTTTTAGAGAAGTATTGAAGAAGATGATAAAATATATCGGTGACTCGAATGATCAGAAGGTTTTTAGTAGAAAAATAAACTTTATTAAACTGAAACAACACATAGTCAAATATTCGCATAACGTGACTGTGAGAATAAACTACGGCTTCAGGAGAGTTCGAATATTACTGTGTCACGTGACTCTAAAAGCGCTCTCAAGAAACACGGGGGGAAAGAAATACGCCTCCCCGCTATTGGCTGAAATAAAACCTCTCCTCGAGAGAGGAGAGAAATAGACTGCTACAGAGTATGCCCCCAATAACGTAGTCACGATTACAAAAAAGGTAGCAATTAATATAGATACATAAGAAAGGCTTGAGTAAAATTAAAGTATGTATGATGCAAAACAAACAATAGAAATTATATTATGCATTACATGAAAAACAATATTTTTGAGAAGGAAATAATATGCACACTATATACATAAAATGTTTAAACAATATAGTTCGTGACGAGATGTTTTGGAAAACGAACTTTACGACCAGACTTGGTGGTAGGCCGTTCGAATGGAGTAGTTGGAAAATTTATGGGTTTATTTTGTTTTTGAGGTTGGGAAGGTGAAATAGAATCTGCTAATTGATATGCAGGTTTAATGCGGTCAATAGATACAGTACAGCGTTTCCCGTTTAATTCCAAGTCAAACGTTTTCTTAAATCTGTCAGTCACTCGATAGGGACCTGTATAATGGAGTGATAAGGGAGGATTGACTTTATCTGATCTAAGAAATACGTGTGAACAGTTTTGTAATGAGGGATTGACATAGATTTTAGGATTGCCGTGCATTGCAGTGGCAATAGGATTTAACTTTCTCATTTTATCAGTTAAATCAGTCACGTATGTGGTTGATTTATATTTTCAGTGTTATGAGATCAGAGGGTTGTCTGATATTTGTGCCATAAACAAGTTGAGCACAGGTCGCTTGGATATCATTTTAAAGAGTAGTGCGTAAACCAAGTAAGACAATGGAGAGGATTTCAGTCCATTGAATTTGATTGTGAGCTTTAAGCGAGCTCTTAAGATGACAATGGAATCTTTCAACAAAACCGTTAGACTGTGGATGCTATGCTGTAGTTCTGATGCGTCTACAGCGTCTACATATTAGTAAGCTCTTTGAAAAGCGTAGACTCAAAATTTCTACTCTGATCAGTAGTGATGGTAACAGGAGATACAAATCTGGAGATGCAACTGTGTATCAATGTACGAGCAGTTGTTTCTGCAGTCATATCAGATGTGGGTATAACTTCCGGCCATCTCGTGAACCTATCAGTGATGGTCATGCAGTACTGATTGCCAGCGGATGATGGTAAAAGTCCGATAAAATCAACGTGAATATGAGCAAAACGAGCATCAGGTTCAGAGAATGTGCCGATTGGTGATTTGGTGTGTGGAAAGATTTTAGCTTTTTGACATTTCGTACAGCTGCGAACCAGATTTTATATCCTTACGCATGCCAGGCCATACAAATCGTTTAGAAATTAAATCTAATGAGGCTGAAATACCTGGATGAGAGAAATAATGTAAGGCTGGAAAAACTGGTTGTCGCATACTTTTAGGAACAAATGAACGAGGATGTTTTTGTGACATATCGCAATATAATTGTACATCTTCGAGTGGGAAATAGTGTTTTTCTAATTTTAATGAAGTGATGTGAAGTTCGAGAAGTTGTTTTAGCTCTTCATCATTGGTCTGAGCAGTGGCAAACTCTTTAGAATCTATCACATTAGGAGAAATTGAATCTATCTCAATTCGAGATAATGCATCGGCCACGGTGTTGCCAGAGCCTTTAGTATATCTAACAACAGTAGAAAACTGCGAAATATAGTCTAAATGTCTCAATTGACGTGGGCTACATTTATTAGGGTTTTGTTGAAATGCGAATGTAAGGGGTTTTTGGTCTGTATAAATAATGAAATTTCAACCTTCTAGCATGTGTCTGAATTTTTTTTTATAGAACAATAAGTAGCAAATAAATCACGATCATAAGTAGACCAATTTCTTTGAGACTTATTTAATTTACAGGAATAATATGCTATTGGTTTTCGGACAGATGCGTTAAAGATCCCCCAATTGCGACATTGCTAGCATCGACCCATAACCTTAACTGGGCGCCAGGAATTGGATGTCGTAATAATGTGACTCGAGCAATAGCTTCTTTAGAAGCAGTGAAGGAAAGAATGGCTTCATCGTTCCATTGCAATTGCGCAGTTTTGTTAGCATTGGAACGGGGATGTTTTTTCTTATTTTTGTGTCCTTCTAAGAATTTAACGAGTGGAGCTAAAATATCGGCAGCTTTTGGAATGCAAAGTCGATAAAAATTGAAAAGACCTAAGTAATGTCTTAGTTGAGTTAAGGTAGAGGGCTGGGGATAATCTAGGATGCATTTTACGCGATCAGGTAAGGGTTCAATTCCTGCAGCTGAAAGCTTGAATCCTAAATAATCGATAATGGATTGACCAAATTTACATTTATCAACATTAATACACAGACCACACTCCTTTTGTCTAGAAAACAACAACTCATGATGTTCTAAAAGTTCACTTTCATTATCTGATGCAATTAGCAAATCATCAAGAAATGCGTAAACAAATCCTATGTCACGAATTACGTCATCAATAAATCGTTGAAAAGTTGACGAAGCGTTACAAAGGCCAAATTACATGCGAGTGCTTTCGAAAAGCCCAAATGGAGTGTAAATCGCAGTTTATGTACATATTAGGATTTATTGGAATTTGATGGTATTCTTTTGCAAGATCAATGTGACTGAAGATTTGCTTACCATGTAATTTAGCAGTGAAATCTGCGATACAGGGAATAGGATATTTCTCTTTAACAGTTTGTGCATTTAGAGCACGATAATCATCAACAGGTCTCCAATCGACAGATCCTTTCTTCGCCACCAGTTGCAAAGGCGAAGAGTAATTACTTTTATAAGGTCTCATATGACCGAGCTGTAGCATGTGCTGAAATTCAGCTTTGGTAATTTTTAACCGATCTGGACCTAGCCGTCTAGGCTTAGCAGCGACTGGAGGTTCCTTAGTGTTTATATAATGCACAGTATTATGCTTAACCGGTTGGTTAGGATCCGGTAATTTTGTGATTTCAGAAAACTTAAATAATAATTTACCACATATATTATTTACAAAATTGAGTTTCACAGAAAATATATTACAAACACTTAATGTAGCAGGAGCTTTTAAATTAGTGGTGGAATCAATAAGACGACGATTCCGTAAATCAAGTTTTAAATTGAAATTATGCAAAACATCAGCTCCTAAAATAGCACATGAAACATCACAAATATAAAATGAATAAGTAAAATTTCGGCGTAGGCCTAAGTTGATATTAATACATTTACGAGCATGCACATTAATTTTGGTGTCATTAGCAGCACGAAAAGTTTGGAGAACAGGCTTAGTTTTATCATTTTTATTCGCGGCTACAAGTGAGACATCCGATCCAGAGTCAACTAGAAAACACATACCTGAATTTCTGTCTCAAACGAAAAGACGACGAGAAGGTTCTGAGGAGAAGTCTGTCGCCGCTACTCTTCCCGCTTCTGTTTTTCTGAATATGAACAAGGCGGTAGGCACTTTTTTGCTTTTTCCTGAAATTTTTGATGCTACCAACACAATTTTGCGTCCTTATGGTGGGACTGAGAACGATTACTCTGAGGATTATCACTTCTAGATACGCTTCTTGAACCTCGAAGCTGAACGACTTCTTGGCGTAATGCTTGGATTTCTTTTACGAGCATATCTATGGTTTGCAGTGTCTGAGATTAAATTGTAGGTGTTCGAACCGAAACAGAACTGATGTTGGAAGGCGTTAATTCGAGTATTCTATAAGCAATATCCGCCGCTTTATCAGGAGTAATTTGTTCTATGGAAGCTAGAATTGTTTGTACGGTGGTTGGCATTTGTTGAGTAAACAGCTCTAAAAGAAGATCGTCGCTGATACTATTGCTTTCTGCCCGTCTCTTCATTAAGCGAAGTAATTCAGTTGGTTTTCTATAGCCCAGGCTTTCTCTTGCAAGCAGTTTCTGGATTTCTAGAGTACGATTTTCTCCGCAACGTTCGATAACTTTGGATTTCAAAATCTGGTAAGGATCAGTGGAATCAGGACTCATTATAATATCTCGAACCATAGTAGCAGTAGCAGGCGGTAGATGCGCTACAACATAATTATACTTCGTTTTCGACTCAATAATAGCTTTAGGAGTAGATAATTCAAAAGTACTTTCCAGCATATGAAACCATAAAGTAGGATCCACAGGAATATAGGACGGAATGACTACGGCAGACGATTCAGAAGTTCTATTTTGCTAGTGAAACAAAACGTTCTATGAAATAGCTGATTAGTTCAACGTTCTATTAAATAGCTAAATAGTTCAAAGGTGCGCGGTCACTATTTTAGAGAAGTATTTAAGAAGATGATAAAGTATTTCAATGACTCGAATGATCAGAAGGTTTTTTGTAGAAAAATAAACTTTATTAAACAGAAACAACTCATAGTCAAATATTCGCATGACGTCACTATGAGAATAAACTGCACCTTCTGGAGAGTTCGAATGCTACTGTGTTACGTGACTCTAAAAGCGCTCCGAAGAAACACGGGGGGGGGGGAAGAAATGCGCCTCCATGCTATTGGCTGAAATAAAACCTCTCCTTGAGAGAGAGAGAGAGAGAGAGAGAGAGAGAGAGAAATAGCAGACTGCTACATACTCTTTATGTGTGTTGCGTTAAATGTTAAAAGCAAACATGCGACGCATCATCATTGAAGAAAACCCCCACTTTTTAATGCATTATTAGTTCTATTGTATAATAGCGATGTCCAGAGGTGGACGGCTTATTAGGGGCACGACTCCTACACTACTCATTTTAAAACGTGTCCAATATTTTTGATACGGAGTTCAATACATATCTACCCCATATATATGTATAAATTCCTAATAAAAAAAATTATGAAAAAAATTATGAAACTATTTTATGATACAAATAATTCGGATATATGAAACGATTATACGAATCAATAATTGTCCAACTTGAATGCAAAGAGGTTAAAATTTCAAAATTTCAATGAGAAAATGGCGTCAATATTGAAAAATTGAGATCATTTACCTCTCTCTTATCCACAGCAATGAAAAAATTTTGTTGCCGCTATTATAGAAATGCCATTAATATTTTTAAAAAATCTCTTTTAATATTTTCAGTTTCGAAATTTTAAGTTATGATGAGAATGTTTTATGAGAATGCGTCATTGTAAACGTCACAGCAGATATAGACATAGAGGTGATGTTAACTGAAACTGGTTTATTTCACAGTGTTTTTTACATGGAGATTGAATATTGGTAAATAAAAAAGTTTACCGCAGGAGAAAGTGGTGTAATATACTTATTATATAGCATTTTTTATAATATATTAAAAAGGCTATAGCAATATAGCATTTTTTGAAAATAAAAAGCTAAGATTGTGTCAAAGCATGACACAAAATATCATATATTATTTCTGATATTAACATTCCTTTTCATATGCGCATACAAAACGCGCAGAAATGAATGAATTGTCAGGCGAAATGTTTTAGAAAATACTTTTGACAATGTATTTTTACATTACGTTAAAACACGTTGTTTGATGAAAATCACAACAATAAAAATAACGAAAAACAAAACAAAACAAAGAAAAACGTATCGGAAAATAATCTCATAGGTTGTAGTGCGAAAGCCTATCAAATGTCTGCCGATATTAAAAAGAAAATTGTAACTAGGTTTTTTCATTTTAAGAAATAACCATGTTTGTTTTTAAGACATGTTTTTTCGACTTTCCAACATAGTTGAAATGTGTTTAGGAATTAGGTTTGTCTGACCGTCTGTTCACGATGGCATGTTCAGAACTGAAACTGAACTGTGTAGCATTTGAACTTTATTGACAGGGGCACTCAAAGTAATTCCATTACATTATAGTCTTTTTTTTTGTGTGTGTGTGTGTGGGGGGGGTAATTGAGCGCAGTTTAGTTAAGTTAAAATGTTTCAAACACATTGAAATTGACATCAATCAATGAGCTGTACTACTATATACTTGCTACAGAAAATGGCGCGCATAACATTTATTGTTCATTTATAGGGACACACAAAATAATTTGGTTAGAGTACTATCTTTGAGCAATAGTTGATGGAAGTGCGTTTTTAATCGCGGTATGCCTTTTGATATTTAATTAGGTACTTTTTTGCACAATACGTAGTGTGCATAAATTTCATAGATCATATATAGGGCTGCAAAAAGCATTCGAGTACATTCCCAGTTACTGACAGAAATTGCTGAGAAATTTTTTCACTTGTGTCATGCATTTCCTAACAGAGTTAAATGTTTGCATGTTATGTAATATATATTCATATCTATAGATCATATATAGGACTGAATAAAACAATTCGGGTATTTTTTGCACTGCAGATGGTAATTGCTGAAACTGAGTTTCGAAATGTATTATGCGTTTTCCAAAAGCCTGATCTTTCACCTGATTAAACGGCGAAGTTTTGTTAGGTAATTCTGAATGTGTTGGAAAGTGTTTTATAATATTTGCTTAGCGCATGAAAATATAAAAGCTGAGCTTGAATATTGGCTGGCAATAGTTTCATAAGAATGCATTTATTCAAAACTATATTCGCACTTATCGAATTACTTTGATATATCGGAAAAAAGCGGCCTGACATAATGCTCCTCAGAATGCTTCTAAGATATTATATTCTAGTAACAGCTTTTTCTGTTTCAGTGCTTATTAAACTTTCAAACAAAATGCTATAAACCCTGACATTTATTTTTATTTAAACTTCAAAAGGGTTTTTAAAAAGAGATAAATTATGCTTTTTTTTATCCTACGGACATAAGCTAAGCTATAGATTTTGAGAGAGACATTCATAGTTTTTCTATAATGTATTTTACTTTATAACCTATTTGCATTTAACCTTTTCAAAAGAGTTAAGCCTCTTAGTAAATTTTCTTTCTTTACTTTAAGCGAAAAATAGAAACGATTTACATCTTTCTCTTAGTGTATTTTAATGCATTTATGCACATATAATACATATAATAAACGACAAAAATAAAATAGCCATACAATTCGCAGATTTTATTTACTCACAAAACGGTTTAATAAAAATACAATTTTTTAATTTTTAAATTATCCTCATATTTAATACCCCATATTTATTTTAATTATCACCATACTCACACACATTCATTTCTTACTTACATGTATGCATACAGACACCTTGAATGCTTGATTTATTCTATATATATTCTTTTTATGTAGTTATATGTATGTTATAGCACATAAACATATTTAATCTGTAAATGTGATTATCTCAAAACTATGTTTTCAAAGTCGGTTATCGAATAAACTCGAGCAAATCTTAACGAATCTTCTGCAAATTTTGACTAATTTTCAATAACAATATTATCTAAAGCATAATCGTTCCTTTTGGCGATCTAATGATTTTTTCTGTGTTTTTTTTCTTTTTTTATAGACAATCAAAGTTCATAATTTTTTGTGAAAATTGGTACCTTGATTTTGAACCTCCACCATTTTGTTCAAAATCAATTTTTACAAGAACCGAACGATTACTCTCTAGTTTTAAGTATTCTGAGTACAGGCATCATGCTTTTTACTTTCTTCTATATTTACCAGAAGAAAGTATTGGATTCATGAAAATTTTCGAATTCCGGTTTTCGACGGATTTAAACGTTTTAGGTGTCAGAGAACCCGAAAAACGTGTTTTTACAAAATGTGTGTCTGTGAGTCTGTGACTCTGTCTGTCTGTCTGTATGTGACACAAATTTTGTGTGCGCTCTATCTCAAGAACTAATGCACGGAATTTAATAAAAATTCATATTCAATTAGCCCCTGATATAAATTGATGCTGATTAGTTTTTGGTATAAATCTCTCAACAGGTGGCGCTGCTATGCAGCATTTTTTACGATTTCCACAATAGCTCAATCTCCAGAACTAATGCACGGACTTTCATAAAACTTCAGATTCAGTTAGTTCTTGACATGAATTGACGTTTTATACATTTTTATGTGAATCGCTCAAAAGGTAGCGCTGCTGTGCTGCATTTTTTGTGATTTCTGAAATAGCTTTATTTCAAGAACTAATGCTTGGATTTTCAACAAACTTCAGATTCAGGTACACCTGGATATGAATTAGTGCTGTTTCGTTTATGGTGTAAATCGCTCAGCAGGTGGCGCTGCGATGCTGCCTTTTTTAGAATTTCCACTACAGATCTATCTCAATAACTAATGCACGAATTTTCATCAAACTTCAGATTCAGGTCTACCTTGATACCAGTTAGCGCTGTTTATGTTTTGGTGTAAATTGCTCAACAGGTGGCGCTGCTATGCACATTTTTCAGAATTTCTGCTATAGTTCCTATCTCAAGAACTAATGCACGAATTTCCATGAAACTTCAAATTCAGATATATTTTGATATGAATTGGTGCTATATTGATGCAATATCTTGTATTGTTTGAATGATTTAATTTATGTGATTTATATAGAAGAAAGTTTTGTGATGGCCACAACATACTAGTTATAATTTCAGATAGCATTTGACAAAGTAATGTTGATCATCGTGGACGGCTACCAGAAAAACACGATTCAGAATAACACCGGGAAGCGGGTCAGCTCTGGACACTCAGTTTTACTTCTTCATTACAAAAATCAATTTATTTACTTTAAAGTGCAATAAACAAATTACAAAAAATTGTTTTCAAATATATTGTTTTATTTTATTGACAAACCAATCCCCCAAAATAAACGTTTTTTTTCGAGCTTGGAGATGGCTGGTCACCCAGCTTCGGAATTCTCTCCCGTAATGTGTATGGACTTTTGATGCGTTCATATATTTAAAATATCTTTTCCAGAAATTCGTATTTTTAACATCATTTTTCTGTGTACTCTTCTTAAAGGATGTCTATTTTTTTCTTAGTTTTCAAAATATTTCTAAAATTTATGCTGAATTTAATATTTTATGTGTTAAAAGCGCGCGAACTGTGAGTAAGGTAACACTTCATATAAAATTAAGTGTATACTTTAGAAATATTTTGAGAACTAAGAAAAAAAGAGACATCTTTTAGGAAGTGTACACAAAAAACCCTTATTAATTTCCCGAGGAGATATTTTAAATATACGAATGCATCCGATGCCCATAGATTTTACATTAGTGAGGCGAAATCGTAAGCTGAGTGACCAGCCCCCTTATGTCCTTGAATATGAAAATGTCATGTTTGCACGCTATTTTGTATTCTGTGATTGAAACTGATGACAAATTGTTGACTCCTCAAACATGCAAACAACGGAAGACACGACTTGCGATACTTCCTCCCTATTGGCTGTCATGTGATGAAGGTAGGCTGGTTTTGGAAATTATCAAATTTCTTGAGATCGAGGTAGGCTGAAAAGAATCATTTCTCTTTCTTCAGCTGAGGTTTACCCACGAGTGGCGTTTATGTTCATATAGACCACTGAATCTGTTTGTTCAAATTTTGTTCGTTCACTTAATGTTGTTGAAATGACTTTAAAGTCTAGTCTATTTTTGAAGGCACTGAACCACTTCCCGTGTTTTCGGCTGATGTCTGTTGACAAAGCGTTTTCTGTTGTGTCGGCTGAGGTTAACCCACGAGTGGAGTATATGTTAACGGTTTATCCTTTATTGTTGTTTTGGCAGGTTGATCTTTTACCAGTGTTATTACTGTGTTTTATTTTCTTTTTTTTTTAAAGTAACTGGACCGCTTTCTAAGTATTTCGGCTGATGTAGGGGAGACCGAAGGAATGGCGACACCTTAAGGAATTTAAATTTTTTCACCTCGAAAAAATGTTTATTTTTTAATAGTAAAAATTCTAATGCTGAATCATGAGTATCTGTATAAATTTAACCGTAATCATAACTGTAAAGTAAGCATACATAAAAAAATATTTTTTAAACCTCTGCACAGTGGCGGGATTACCCAGGACACTGGGGTAATTCCGCCACTTTATCGAGGTAATGCCGCCACTCTTTAATGACCTAGTACATGCATCAAATGCATACTAGGAAACACACAACCTACTGAAAATAGTTAGAAAGCAATGTAATTGAGCAGAATAATGGTTAAGCTTACAATTTACTTCATATTGCAAAAGTCACTCTGCTGAATCGGCTCCACTACATTAAAATGAGGCCATTTCTTGCCCGATTTGCATGGCGGCGGCATTACCCCGAAAGGACAATATGGCGGAAATTTCCAAGCAAAGCCGAAAGAAGAACCGAACTTGTTCAACACATTGCATTAAAATGTCGGCGAATGCATGTAGATTACGGGTCACATTATCTTAAATACCCAATGTTACAATAAAAGGTTCTTATCTCTACTCATTTGAAGCTCCAAAATAACAAGCAACTAGATGAAAACTACATTTTTCACTAGAACAAACGAACGACGTACAGCAAAGTCACTCACTTTAGGCACTGTTTATATTGTTGGCCGCTATAGTGCAGGCACATTCACTATCTCAAACTGCCCTTAGTTTTTAAACTAGGTGGGGTGGCGGCATAACCCGGTTTGGTGGCATTCCCCCGGTCTCCCCTATGTTGACGAAGTTAAAAAAAGAATACGCTCTTCAAATAAGTATCGGTCCATTTTGGTGAAATAATGTTTTCAACACGATTATTTATTACTAGACTATTAATTTTGTAATGTTAAAAAATAAAAATAATAATTGGTCAAGTGTGAGTATTACTAGAATACAGAGGGTTCCGTACAGAAAATATATTAATTAGTAACTGTATTATACAAAACAAATCGTTGCTCAAAGAATAATAAGAATTTGTAAAAATCTATACAACGTAAGGTTGGGTATAGCTGTATATACTAGAAAGGTATAAATGGATATATATAATGAAAATTTAGAGAGATAAGAATCCTAAATAGTATCAAATATTCCTATTCCGTGTAACCCTATTTTTAATCTTATTCTAATCTGTTTATGATAAACTGAATTTGGTTCTGACAATAAAAGTAAAGCGTATTTAAACTTCATTTGGTATTTCATAAACCCAAATTCAGCGTAGTAACATTTATTTCTTTTTACAGTGTACCTAAAAAAAATCCTTGTTCAATGTTAAACTTGGAATTGTGCTAAGCGCACTTTGAAAGGAGGTTGGAAAGTTGCAACGCCAGCTTGGTCCGCGCCACGTTCTTCCAGATAGATTTTTAATTAACCTACGCAAACCTGTCGCGATTCCCATAATAATTATGTGATTAATTCTAATTAACTTAGTCTGTTTTTAAGAGTTTGACGTTTATTCCTTTTATACTATTACTGGTCTCTGCATTACACAAATATATCTTTAAAAGTTGTTATCTAGGCTTTAAAAGCTGATGGCGCATGGAGTACGCCACCCATGTGTTTATGCATGTCGTGTCTTTAAGGGTTAATATCTCACATAATTACAAATAATGTTTTTCGAAAATCTTTATCAACAATCCTTTCATACTTCTGCGATGATAGGTACCTCCAGTGCTCCTCAACTATTTTTCTGAACTGCCGCAAATCGAAATTTGTGTCTAACGGAAAAAGGCGATTTTTTTCAAAAACTATATAATCTAGGGTAATCGCAATTGTTTTCCTGCAAGGTTTAAATTAACTTCTACTATCGCTAACTTTTTCACAATTTTAGTTTCAGTAGATTCGGAAATAGAGGGGAAGGGGGCATATTTTTGCACGACATTTTCGACGATATCTCTGAAAATATAATACCTAAAATTAAAAGAAATGTATTTTTGAGTTTGGCGCTACGAAAGATTTCACACGATACCCTACACGATATACAAAGAAAATATATTAGGTTGTAACGAAAGTTTTCCGCCAAATCAACATTACATTATACTAATTATAATATACATAATTAACTGCAATATTATATACAACCACAATTCCACCTAATCTTCACAGTGTCATATGATACAACACTACTACCTAAAGCTGTACTCTTTATTCGGCGACATTCTGTAGCTGACTTTTTGCAATAGAACTGGAAGTAAATGGTAGCGTGATAGTTCCATTTCAGACACATTGTACTTAATGAAAGCGATATTTTTTACAAATTTCACAACACAGTGTTATAAAACAAGTCTCTTTCTTTCAAATGCCAAAAATCGTTTGACAAAATATGAACAAACACGTCAACGCGAACTGTTTTCACAGATCGTATTAGCTGTGGCGGAAAACTTTCGTTACAACCTGATATTTTTTTCAAGTAACTTAATTAGCTCCTCTAAATTTTTTCTCTCTCTCTCTATATATATATATAAATGTTTAAAAATCTATAAATATGTCGGTCATAGCTTTTATTACTTCAGTCAATTTGGACTTTCCATGTTCCTTAGTTTACGAGTAAAATAGTTGTGTCAGACAAACAGACACAGGAGTGATCTTATAATGGTTCCGTTTTAACTTTTTAAGTTAGGGAACCCTAAAATTAAATCTCAACCTTTCTTTCGCTTGTATTTAGTTATTCTTAAAGTGTTGGAAGTTAACTACATTATTTTTACCGTAAAATTAAGTACCTAATGAGGCGAAACTTATTTTTTCAAAATGTGCCTTAAAATTCGAATGGTTTGTGATGCACAAGTATTTGGGATTTAAATGACTTCAGTATACTATTAGTTACTGCATGAAACCATTATTTGCAAAATCGTATTTAAATTTACGAAAATATGAAGAAATACATTTTGAGTATTGTGGTTTATGCAGTTAATACTATCTGTTAGATTTTAATAGATTTGTATCTCTTCCAAATATTTTTCAACAGTATTTTATCCGAAACTTTTTTTCGCAGTTGATGTATTAACAAGTAATATAAAAATTTTGTTTTTAAAGACAATTCCTACTTAGGTCATCAAAGAAAAAATTAATATAATCCCTTATATATTAAGCTAATATTAGTTTTTGTTGCATTAAAATATCTCAATTTGTTGATTTTCTATAAGCAAGTAGGTTTACAATGAAACTCTATGGGAATTTGGCGAAATATTAGAAATATCGCCAAGTTGGCGTCACTTTTAGCGACTCATTTTGTCCGCCAAATTTGATGATATACCGCCAAGTTGGCGACAAACTTGGCGGCATTTGGCGACGGAACAGGGTCCCCTATGGTAACCCCTTATTGAGAATTCTTTCATTGATCTTCAATAACCAATGGCCGCCATTTTGTTTCCCATGCAAAACTAAAATTATTTAATTAAAATTTAATTAATGAATTAATATTTGAAAAAACTGTATTAACATCAATTGTCATCCAGTAGAAGTTTTAAAAAATTTATTTCAACATTATAGGATGAATAATGAGTATTTTATTAACGATTGAAAATTTGAACAAAATATATAAATATATAAATATATATATAAATATATATAGGGAGAATGTGAACTAATAGTAGGAATTGAAAAATAAGATGTGCGTATTACAAGAGGGGCGGCATACATGAAAAATACGGAATTAATTTTTATACCACCGATCAGTAATTTAGAAACAAATTATTTCATATTTTATGGTATCCATAACATTCAGAAGAAATTCTGAGTGAAATTATTTATGAGGCTATCTTGAGAAGAAATAGCAACATAGGAATTTCGACACTATCAGTCAATACTTTTTAGTATTTGCGGCAAAATGGCTACAATAACTAAAATGTCAAATAGTCTATCGAAGTTCTGATCTTCCAATAATTTTATTTCGTATATGAACCGGTATAATGTCAGTACGTTATAAGTTTTCTTGTAACCTTAAGCTTTTTTCAATAATAATTGAAATACTCTTCACGAAGTTTATGGAAAAAATGACTTATATGTAACTTGATTAAAAACAGACTTTTGTTTAGTTTCACCTTAGATATTTTTATGGAAGCAGATGTTTAAAAGACTGAAAAATGAAAAATCAATAGTACGCAATTCAAAATGAGACCTATTTCTATCAACATTGTTTCATCTTTGCATACACTAATTACCTCTCTGCAGATTGCAGTATCGGAAAAAATATACTAACAAAAAATGAGTTTTCAAGGGAATGTGTGCTGAAAATGCATTTTGTATTATAACTTTTTATATTTCTGTCTCTCAATATTTATCAAAGTAAAATATTGTTTTTAATCTAAATGATCGATAAAAAGTTTTTATTGTACTAAGGAACGATGCTTTTCAAAGTGCTTAAAGGAAACCCAATCTGCTGTAGATAACTTTTAAAATGATCAAAAATAATCAGGTAATAGGGTGTTTTCGAATTATAATATTATTATAATATTAATCCCAATTTTTAATGACATATTTATAAAAGATGTTGGCGATTATAAATTCATAACCTAATTACTTATTAAAGTTATTTGAGGAAAACTTGTAATTCAGTTTTTCTTAAAAAAGACATTTTTCGGCATTTTACATACTAAGCTTATTCAGAAAGTAATTACCGTTTGGATATTAAAAAAGATTGGCAAATTGTTTCCATTTGTATTTTATTACAGAAAAATTTACACATTTTAACGTACTTTTCGACCTTTTCAACATGCGAATTAAGGCATCTGTCACATCTTGGTACTAACTGTAACATGCCGGCTTCGTAGAATTCGGCCGCCTACGATCTGAGTACCTTCATCTCAGCACGACTTGCAATTGTGAAATGTTTTGAAAATGCATTGCCAAATTAGAAATCGGAAACCACCTATTAGAACGAACATTTTCGTCGATTCAACTCTCCAATTCTTCGGGGATCAACGACGTGACGGTCGTTTAATGAATTCCTCGTGGTGGACATTTTCCTGCCTTGGTTAAACATCCTATACTAAACCACTTTCGCACGATACCTTCACTCACACCGTTCTCTTCTTAAATTTCATTCATCTGACAATCAATTTCACAAGGTCGAAAAGAGTCGAATTTGTTCGATGCCTAATAAAAACAAAGAAAGTAGGGGAAAGTAGGGTAATGTCGCTCACTTAAGGGAAAACATGAAGTGCTAGTAAAATTTATACAAAAAATCAATATTTTATTAAGACAGTATACGTCCAAAGAATAACGAACATTTTGCAAACAACTAATTTCAATAAAAGTTTTAGGAATTTTTTTTTAATCGTTTTATATATTTAACCATGCATTGAGCGGTAATGCCCGACATGGTAGGGTAATGGCGCTCAAAATTTGAATATAACATTTACGTACGAGAAAAGTTACATATGTGGTTGTGTGGGCTATTCACACCACAGCAGACTTTATGCGACCACTTTCCACGTATTGTGCAGCAAAACCACGTCCAGTTAACTCTCTTGAATTCTCAGCAAAACAGCAGATTTCTGTCTCCATATTTTTTTTTAAATTCAGGCTTTTTGATTGTCACCACTTTTTTGAAATCGTAAAATTGACCTTGTTTAATGACATAATATTTAAGGCGAAAACAAGGGTAATTTTAACATTTCAAAATAGTGGTGTCAATCAAGAAATTTGAATTTTAAAAAAGTAGTCCACTGGCAACATTGCTTCGAATTCCACGCGAGCGCCATTGCCCTTCATAGCCATGTTAGATTTTAATGCATTACAGTTGGCGCAGCAACGCACTACAAAAATAAATAAAAGCATGAACATACAGCTAAATGTATATATTTTTTAGACATAATGAGTGAATTAACATTTATAAATAACAATGTGCACTTTCCTTCAAGTTAGATATTGTAGAATTTTATAATAAACATAAGGACACGAAAATACATTCCTTCCGACGGTTACTAACGGTTATCGTAAGTTCCTTACTGGAAATTTACGATGAAGTTCGATAGGTGCCGGTACCGATATCATGTTTTCAATTCTATTCTGTTTAGACATATTGGAGTGAGAGGGATTACCTTATGTTCCCCTATATTTGTTTCAACTGGGATATAATTCATCTAAAATGCGCACATACTACATCCCTTCAACCCAACATTTCAATAGTTAAATTGCTTTAAAATCAATAGATTAAAATACAAACAAAAAAATAAAACTTAGAAAAACAAGAAAAAACTAATATATTTTCTAATTTGCATTAACGATTAAACATATGAAGTTAAAATAATACTATAAGAAAAAATATCCAGCTCTTTTTCTGTAGAATTTCTTTTTATCTTTTTTATTTCTCTCTTTCCATTCCTTATTTTAAACTATGCAAGCACCATTGTCAGGTTTTCAAGTAATCAATTTAAGTAAAGTGTTATTTCTTTTAATAAAAAAATGAACTATTTGAAGTTTGAGATCTGAAATTTTATAGGAAAATGCTAAATCTATATTCCAATGACGTAGAAAGTTTTCACCTCTTTCAGACATATATAAGATGTAAAAAGTATGTTGATTTGTTCAAGCTTTTGTAAAAGAGTAACGAAAGCTATTTAAGCAAAGTGCATTTGCAATATTCGATAATTACTCATTTCTTTATTGTTTCTTGTAAAGAGTCAACACATTCTTTATGTAGGGATTAAACCAAAAAAAAAAAAAAAAAGAAATACGATTAATTTAAAAATCATCCTGGTGACACATAAATGATGTAAAGATGTTTAACATTTTGGATATATACTATCACCTAAGAATTAAAAATAAAATATGAAGGAAAATCCCTGCCTTATTGGCAGATTCCGTTTTTTAACTAAAATAATTAAAATGTTAAGTTTTAAATCACCTTTCTGCTGAATATTTCTTATTTACACATTAAATCGTTACTTACATACCCTTTCCCCCACCACTTATCTTCCTGCATACATATATCTCCCACACTTTGATTCATCTCATACGCTTGCATGAATCTTTTATACTTACTTCAATATTGAACCATATTGAACTTAGTGAAATTTCTCTTTAAGCCCTTGACTATTGTGTACTATAATATGCGTGCCAATAAATGATATATATAAAGTAGGACAATAACGCTTGGTGAATGTATTGACGAGAGTTTCTTACGTAGTTCTCGAAAACCTTTTTATATTCCTTCGAAGAAAAGCTGTCGTTTGCAATGCACTTTTGGCAAAAACTTTGCTATTCATGACAGTTGCTGCCTTAGCCTTTTTTTTAACACATGTCCTCATGACTTCTGGCACTGGATACGACAATAAACAATAACTTGCTGAATAGGTATTTCAATTTATTTCATGTATGTCCTTGATAAATTATGCATTGTTTAATATTTAGACTTCTTCAGGGATCGGGAGAGGGTGTTTTTCTTTTTGATAATGTTTAATTATACAAATAAGAAATAATTGTAATTTGAATTGTGGGCTCTTCAAATGCTACTTTCAAGTAGCAATATATTATATTTTCTCTTATTAATATTTGTGTGTGTGTGTAAATACAGTCATGTTCAAAATTAAGGTTACAAACATAAAATATGTTAAAACTGATGAAATATTCACTTTGTTGACACGAAATTTGGCAGACAGGTATATTACAATAGGAGAAAAAATATAACAACATAACAATATGGAAAAGATTTTAACTGTGTATTAAGAAACAAGGTATATCAAAAATAGTTAAACCATGGATCAAAGATAAAGCATTTATCTCTGGAAAAGTCTGTTTAATATGAAGTGTGACCACCGTACACTGCTATACAAGCCTCACAACAAGCGCTCATACTTTTTATAAGGGTGTCAATAAATGTTTGTGGCAATAAAGACCATTCTTCTAAAAGAACGGGTTTTAACTCCTAGCGGGTCCTGGGAGGGGGTTTACGCTGTGCAATGGATCTTCATAAACCATCCCAAACATGTTCAATAGGATTGAAATCCGGAGACCTCGAAGGCCAATTCATACGGCAAATATCCTCTTCTTCCAGAAAATCATCAACAATGTGAGTTCTGTGCGGCTTCGCATTATTGTCCATAAACATGAAGTTCGGACCTACAGCACCCCGGAAGAACCTCACATAGGCTTCAAGGATCTCATCCTTATTGCGATGTGCGTTGACAGTACCCGCATCTAAGACGTGCAGTGGTGTACGACTGCTCAACGTTATGCCGCCCCTGACAAGGATTCCTTTGCCACCAAATCTGTCGATTTCTTTTACGTAGGAAGGATGATAGCGTGCTCCACGTTCTCTCCAGATGAAGGTTTGACGAAAATCACTGTGCGTGGTGAATCTCGCTTCATCACTAAAATGAACACGACCCCATTCTTGTTGTGTCCGAGACTATTGTCTTCGGCTCCATAACAACATGGCTCTCCTAAAAGGGTGAAAGAGACACACACGACTGGGCGCTGAGAGTTAGGGATGACGTCCTTGAAGTCTATGTCAGGTTGTTCTGGGTTGATGTAGGCCCGGACTTCATGTTTATGGACAATAATGCAAAGCCACACAGAGCATACATTTTTGATGATTTTCTTGAAGAGGATATTCGCTGTATGAATTGACCCTCAAGGTCTCTGAGCTTCAATCCCATTGAACATACTTAGGATGCTTTAGGAAGAGCTATTGCACAGTGTAACGCCCCTCCCAGGACCCGCCAAGAGTTAAAAAAGTTTTTGAAGAATGGACATTGTTGCCACAAACATTTATTGACAGCCTCATAAGCAGTATGAGAGCTCGTTGTGAGGCTTCCATAGCACTGCACGGTGGTTATACTGCATATTAGACAGATTTTCCCGAGATAAATGCTTTATCTCTGATTTCTGATTTAACACTTTTTGATACATTCTGTTTTTTTTAATTCACAATTAAAATATTTTCCATATTATTATGTTTCTATATTCTTTCTTCTATTGTAATATACCTCTGTACCAAATTTCGTGGCAACACAGTGAATAGTTCATCAGTTTTCACAGATTTTATGTTTGTGACCTTAATTTTGGACATGAGTGTATGTCGTAGTAATGTAAACACATGTTTGTTATGTGTCTATTTACGAATCTCATTATTTAGAGTCATGAATATAAGAGATTATTTTTCTTATATTAAATAATTTAGGCAAGGATATTGACTTCTTACCGAGTAAATTAACTATTTTGATTTGCTGGGCTTCTGCATACGAAAAGCGTTATACTAAATCCACACAACGCTGGTTTCATTTTTCTGGAACACTTTATATGGAACTTATTTATAAAACATTACAGTTAATAAGTTAATTACATTTAATCTCTCTTTTCTAGAGTAGACTATGTAAAGTTGACCACTTACGATCACAAATAATTATTTTTAAATCACTTATCCTGCTTATTAATACTCCTGGTATTTTTGTATGATACCAGAATAAGAAAAGCCGTAACCTATGTAGGTTTTTTTTACACTATCACCCGTAAGGCATAGTGACGTCACGGCGACGTTGTTGTGAAGTCACACTGTGATTTTGTGACCGTCGATGTGACGTCATCGTGACTAGAATGCGAAGTCGTTATGGCCGTTTTAGAGGTCGTTTGTGACGTCGCATTGTGACCACTCTGTGAAGTCACGGTGTAACAAATTTGTGAAAAGTGTGTCATTTGTGACTATTTTGGCATTAACTTTGTGACGAACCTGTGACGACAGCGACAATGCTTTGACGCCACACTGTGACTAATTTGTGAAATATGTGTCATTTGTGACGAACTTGTCATAAACACTGTGATGATTTCAAATGAAAATCAAATTTCAAATTAATTGCTTAAAAGGGCAAACGGCAACATAGAAAAAAAGAATTCCAAGCCGGGACTCGAATCCGGGCCATCAGTATAGCGCACTGACATTCTACCGACTAAACCACATGGAACAAGACCCAGCCTGGAAAATTTCTTACATGTTGGCAAGGCTACAAACGCAGCACAAGATGGAATATTTATCGTGAGCCGCCAACATGGGGTAAACACGGAACTTAATTAAATCCAGCATCGATTCAAACTATATAAATACTTGGAAATTTTTCCAGAGAGAACCATTCGCCTTGCATACAATATTTCAAATGAAAATCAAATTTGAAATTAGTTGCTTAAAAGGCAATTTTAATTTGAAATTTGATTTTCATTTGAAATATTGTATGCAAGGTGAATGTTTCTCTCTGCAAAAATTTCCAAGTATTTATATAGTTTGAATCGCTGCTGGATTTAATTAAGTTTCGTGTATGCCCCATGTCGGTGGCTCATGATAAATATTCCATATTGTGCTGTGTTTGTAGCCTTGCCAACATGTAATAGTAAGACATTTTCCAGGCTGGGTCTCGTTCCATGTGGTTTAGTCGGTAGAATATCAGTGCGCTATACTGATGGCCCGGATTCAAGTACCGTTATGGAATTTTTTTCACTATGTTGGCTTTTGCGCCTTTTAAGCAATCAATTTGAAATTTGATTTCCATTTGAAATATTGTTTCAAGGCGAATGTTTCTCTCTGGAAAAATTTCCAAGCATTAATACTGTGATGATTCTTATTATAAACACTGTGATGAATTTTAAAATAAAGTTTTGTTTGAAATATACAATATTATCTTTTTACCGTACTTTTTAGCAAAGTGTCGCTATTTTGGAGTCCTATTCTTCTAAAATACTTTTAATTTTTCCACTGAAAAAAACAATGCTTATCAACTGGCATCCTTTTTTATTAAGTTCTAAGCTTGAACTTGAGTTCAAGCTTTATATTAAAAATGTGTAAGTTTTTATGTGTTGTGATTTATTATTATTTTATTAAATACGAACATGGAGTCTAGCGGATATTAATACATTTCCTATTTAAAGAACAATAAGATAAGCCATATTTATTTAAATTTTTTATTCCCGTGTATATTGTATTTTGTTAATATAAGCTAAATAGATTTGGTATGATTTATAGGATATGACTGATCTGGGAAATAGAAAAAACAAGTAAGAAAAATCATGAGTTAAGCATAGATTATAAAGCATTTTCCAACGCCTCCTGAATGCTTTAACTAGACATCGAAATTTAAGGAAATAACGTAAATAAGATAACTAAGTAAATATTTTCGAAAACGCATAAAATATTTGAAAAACTGATTTCAGCAGTTACCGTCCATAGCCAAATATGTTTCCAATTCTTTTGAATAGTCCTGCATTTAATCTGAAGGTTGATATATACTAGTATTTAATGTGAAAATTTAGTTTAGCAAGAAAACGCATAACAGGTTGAAATTCTCATTCAGCAATTTATACTAATATATGAAAACATACTTGAATACTTTTGTACAACCCTGTAGTTTACCTAGAACCTTTATTACACGCCACTATTTAGTTAAAATTTAATTCAAATTAAAACACTCTTAAAACTGCTGGAATCGCATTTCCAGAAATTATAATTTATAGACGGCCATATATCCATTTCCTTGCGTGACCCTGTGTATCATTTTATCCATATTCTACAAACATTTCTTAGTAAATTAAATGCAGTTCAACATAAAAATCCAAAACTCACCTAAAAAACACCTTTAAGCAATTTTCGCCCATACCCATTAATTCTTACGTATACTTTTGTGTAGCCCTGTATATGAATTATAACTTTTATATACATCATATACTATGTATAAATATAGTGAATCATAAAAGCGCATATTATAATTAAAAATGCCTTTCCAGCAATTATCGCTAATGAACAGTATAATATCAAGTTTTATAAATATCATAAATTATAAATATTTTTTTATAAATATTATAAATATCAAATTTTAAAAAGTATACTAAAGCAGTTTAATCTATAAACTTGTTATCAGGCATGAAAAACACTTTATTTCAATGCTTAAATATCATATTTTATTTTTTAATGCGAAGTATCGAACGTGTATCGAAAACGTAGAAAATGAGTTTACAATCGAAGAAAATTTAATAACTGTTCATATTTGAAGATGGAGTATCACAGTTGACATTTAATCCAACAGAGCGAAAAAATAGAGCGAATCCATTTGCAAAAAAAATATTCGTTCCCTTCATTATGATTTAATAACTGATTCTGAATGTCTACAATTAAATGTTTGATTAAAATCACGAACAGTAAAAACGTGCTTACATACAATTAAAAAAAATAAATATACCAATTTGAAAAACACTAAATAATTAGTATTTATAATTCTACTATTAAACAACAACAAAGTACAATAGATGAATTAAATGTATTATTAGATTTAACAATTTCTCAAAAATCTCTCCATATGTTATAAGGAATTCTTATTATTTTATAATTTTGGCAAATGTTAAATCTGAAAACATTGATATGAAGATTTAGGATTTCAAATAATAATTTAAAATATTATTAGCAATGAAAAAATGTCTTTCAAAAGTTTCACTACTATAGTATGTAAACAACATTTCCCATTCAGTATAATTGTAATTTCTAATCTGATAAAAAATTCCAGATCAGTCTCTTTCTATAGGTATAATATAAAACTATTTAACTCATCACCAAATATACAAAACAGGAATAAACAATTTAAATTAAATAAGACTTACTTTTTAGGCTCCATAAATTATTAATATCCGTGTGTATCCGAAAATGGCGACGTCTTTTTCTTCCATTAAAAAAAGCACACGCAAAAGCTTACATTGTAGACTAATAACTTACCGCGTTTCTTAGAACAAAAAGTTCTCTGTTTACCCTGCGGTATCGTGGGCAGACGATTTTGGGCAGGTGTTCGTTTATTTGCTTTTGTATAAACAGATTTGGAACTTACATGTGCAATCATTTTATGAGACTGTCTGTATTTAAATTTTTGTATTTGAAGAATTTTCCAATGTATTTTACCTTTTCTTTTTATCAGTTTTACCCCCACCTTTTTCTAAGTAAAGATTGTTTTACACATAATAAATAAAATCCTAAAAAAAAATCCTAAAAAAATCCTAAAAAATGAAAGATATAAATAAATATCGAGGATAAAAAAATTGTCATTTTCAATCTGTCATTCTTTTTGTGTTAATTTTCTGTAGAATAAAACAATTCGTAAAATAACTTTTTTTAGAGTCATATCTCTAAAACACAAATTTTAAATACGAATAATAAATTATATCATTGGTTTTGCATACATTTTGTATTTTTTTTTTAAATTCGGAAAATGCTAATTTTATTTTAAAGGTCTGAAAGAAGTAGAATAAAAAAAAAAAATAGTTACTTAAAATAGGTATACAAACAGGATAAAATATGACTTGAATGCAAATTATAAAGCAAGAAATGTATGTATGACTAAACTCTGAAGATTCTTTCTACGTGCTCATTAAAAGCTGCAGGCTTAACTATAATAGATTTTTTTTAGTTTGAAGCCACAAAAGTGTTTCGAATACCAGTGGTCGGTAAAAAAAAAAATAAATAAAAAATTTCCTTCCTGCAAACTAAATATGTAAAGTGTATATATTTAATATTTCTAATTCTAAATATGTTATCCAAATTGCTCCAGCACGTACCATTTTTCCGAGAAGCACTTTTATAATAATAAGAATAAGTGAAGGATTATTATATTAAATTGCTATGTAATATACTATACTATATACTATAATATACTATATAAAATTGAAATCAGGAAAAAAGTATGCTTTCACTCTCTTAGATATCAAATTGATAAAATATAGCATGAAAATATAGTTTGTTGATACTTGTACCGTGCATTTTCCTTTATATGCCCCCCCCCCCCCACCATATTTTCGTGTCTGAATTTACTATTTGCTATCCACTAATATATTTTCATTCCTTATGCTGCTGTAACTCGGGCCTTTTTAAAACATTTCTCTTCATTTTCAAAGATTTTTGAAGTTCATATTTTTCTCACACTGTGACTTACAATATGGTGGGGGTTTTTTTTGTGAGTGTGACGTGACGTACGTTACATGCAGTGACATAACAATTCTTTTTTATTGCCAGAAAAATAAAATTTTACAGTAAGCAACATGTTTTAAAGAATTTTTGTAATTTTTTAAAGTTTTCTAAGAAGTTCACATCTCAGTCACAATGTGACATCACTGAGTAGTGGCATTTCGGTCACAGATGTGACGTGACCACAGTGACTCACAGTGACGTCTCAACGACGTCACTGTGGCCATGCATTCTAAGAGGGCAGTTCTTTCCAACAAGGACTCAAAATAAAACTTTTTAAATGACACGTGTAGTTAACGGGTACTACCCTAATGGTACAGATAGTCGATGTAACGTCTCCTTGATGTAACAAATGGTCACAAGTGTCTTAGTCTCTACAGTGAATCGAAATGTGATAGATTTTATTCGTGTTATTATTACTTTGAAGTGACCATTATTTGGTCACATCTCTCAAAAGGGACCGTAACTACTGCTTTTTAACGATTTACCAGATGATTTTAAAATGAAGTCACTTCGTGACTGCCGTTTCGGGGGCTCCATTATAATGTCTTCATGACTGTTGTTTTTCAGTGTTGAATTCAGGGGATGGCCCGGGGCGGGGAGCTTTCCCCCGGAAAAATGAGATATCCACCCGAAGACTTTTGAGATTTTGTGCTTTCAGTGGTCAAAAACTGTAACCCCCCCCCCCGGAAACTGTATCCTGTCCTCCTAAGAGCCACAGAAATCCCTCTCAGAGAAAATAGTTTAAATTCAACAGTTTTTTTATTTTGACGCCAACAGTAATATAGTATTATGGTGATTTGTTACAAAGCATCACATGGTGATTTGCCAGTATTATCTCTAAATTGTCAATCACTTGGGAGTCACTATGCTCCTTCATAGTGACGGTATTTCGTGTCTTATCACAATACAGTGCTCATGATGACTTTGATGTGTTTGTTGTCTAGCTTTTTAACACCAGCGTAAATAAAACTGTATTTTGCACTACTATGTCACGAACAGCAACAATAACAACAAAAAAACAATTTCGATTGAAATTTTCGAAGAATACTTTATATACTTTTAAAATTACATACTTTAAGTAAAGTTTTTAAAACTAATACATTGAAATATATACTTTGAATTCTTTTCAAAGTTTTATCTTCCTTTTATACTACTCAGATACGTACCAAACGTTTTTCTTAAAAATCATCCAATAAATCATGCAGTAAGACGTTTTTATATTTAAAAATATATACATTTAAATTATATTTTAAGAGCTTTAGTTACATTTATGCTTCTTGTTTATATTTACTCTTTAAAAAATCTATTTATGAAAAATTTTGATGGCATCATTAACGTTATGTTTCTCAGAATGTTGTGTATTAAAGTTAGGTTACATCTTTTCTAACGTCCCGCTGATCTTTTCAAAAGATAATATATGAATGGAGAATACTGTAAATGAGTATTTTATGCAAAAGGAGAAGCAAATTTCGTAATATTTATGAAATTAAGTTATTCTTGCGATAAATTTAATGTAAAATAAGGCTTTACTACCAATTTTCTTTGAGAGGTTTTCGGCTTAATTTAGATTTAAGATTACTTAGTCAAGTTATAGTACTCTGCGAAATTGGTTGGAAGCATAGATAATATATTTCACTTATTTAAGAGAGAAGCGTAAATATAACTTTAAGTTGCATATGAATAATAAGTATAGTTCCGTAAATAATTTTGACTTAGAATATTAGATGGGTTTCTGTTTTTATTATAACTAAACTTTCCCCATATAAGATAAATAATTTAAATATTACAATTTAAAATATAAGGTTCGTGGTTTATATATAGGGGGGATGGGGGATGAATGGGAGATTTTCACAGAAATATTTATTTTAAATACTTTTTTTAAATTATCATTAATATTATATATCACATTTAATACATTAGGTAGTTGACTACATATATGCACAATATTTATTCTAAATTATTATTATGTAAAAAAAAAAAAAAAAAAAAAAAAAGTTTCCTCTCTGTCCCAATCATGCCCATAGGAGGGATGAATGGGAAACAAATATTTTCCTCCTTGTATTCAATGTTCCCTAATTAAAATTTATAATTATAAACTTATATACAATTATATTTGTTATATATGATCTTATAATATGGCTATTATATCTCAGCGTTGGTAATCATTTCTTTTACTAACAGTTTTAACTTGTAATACAACTTCGGCTGTCTATGAGTTCCTTTTCTCACTTACGAGACATTTTAGATATGAAATGAAAGTGAAAATATGGCATAGCTAATAATTTTCATTCACAACGTATTAATTAATATTAATTAAATGTATCTTTGATATCATTCACAATTGAAATTATGTTACCGGGAGTGGGGATTTATTTAAGCAAATGTTCAAAATTCAATATAATTTCCACTTAATCAATAAGCATATACTATTTATAAAAAATCATCTGTTTTGATAAAGTTTCAATAGTAATTTTTGATAAACTATTTAACCTTTACAATACAATAATAAAGATTAAATATGATTTTTAATAATAAACAACCTATATAATGCGAGTAATATCTAATACTAATAATTAACATAAATTATTAATTTATCAACGTATATAATAATATTTAGTGAAGGAATAAATTTTTTAAAACTTCCAGGGATCAATAAGATAGTCTCATTCATCCCCATTTGAAATGTCCCAATCATTCCTATGATGCATATATTCAATTGTCAGTCATTTTGATTCAGAAATTATTTTGTCACAATGTTTAATATTCATTCATTTTAAAAACAAATATTGAACCTTCAAATAAATAACTGCAACATATCTTAACTGTTTATATTGTATAAGATATTTGACAACTTCAAATGTCAAAAAAAAAAAAAAAAAAAAAAAAAAAAAACTTTTAATCAGAGTTTTAGGAAATGCAACTTTGAAGAAAAATAAAAGCAGCCATGTAGTTTAGTTTTTGGTTCTAAAGCACACTATGGTAGTGCTATACAGGGTGTCCGGTCTCAACGGTGTCCAATGGCTAATTCCTAAACCGTCAGTCATAGAGATATAGTTCCAATTACAAATTTGTTTTAAAAGAGGTAAAGAAATATTTTGAAAGCGATTTGGGTCAATAAAAACATTTCTTAAAAAATTACGAAATTTAAATTTTTATACGGTCCCCCGGTCCTATAAGTTATATTTAGTAAACTTTCCATATTACACTGACAAGTAAAACAAAAAAAGTCCCATTCATATAACACTAAAATTGTGCGAGTTATGAAACTTTAAAAATGCATGACTTATGCCACTTTTCTGCTCTGAAAACAAATGAGTTCGGCTTGGCTTTGAGGGGTCACATTCCTAGTGCTTAAAGTATTCGAAGATCTCACTTCATGTGTATCTGCGCTTAAAAAAAATCGTACAAGTATTACGATTAAGTTAACATTTATTAAATTTCAGATTGGCTGAAATAACATATGTTTTATTTTGTCAGGATTTAAGACTTTTTCTTTTATGATTTTTTAAAATAAAATTGTTATTTTTATAAGTTTTTATGTTACTTCAACGATCTTATGTATGTTTTTTCAGTTCAAAATTTTTATTCGAACTTTAACCCACTTTCAAATATCCGATCGAGATTACATTTTACATACAGGCGCAAATCCGATAACAATCTAATATTATTGGGATTTTCGGTGGTTACCATTTATACTTATTTTACAGGATAACACAAAAAATGTCGGATAGATTACCGCCAAGAAGTTTAAGAAAAAGTTTTAGATTAGATAATACAAGACTGGGATTGTTGGTTTTTTTTTTTTTTTTACTTTTATGTACTTTTTAGCACTGAATCCGAAAATTGCCTTAATTTTTAACCATCATGTCAGGATATTTCTCAAATCATAAATTGTCGAATTTAAAGAATAACAAAAATCGGATACTATAAAGTAGAGGAGATGGTTGTATTTTTTAACTTTTGATATTTGATTTTTACGTACTTTTTAGCACTAAATCTGAAAATGACTTTCATTTTCAACCATCACGTTAGAATTTTTTTGCAAATGTGTAAGTTAAAATATAGCGAAAATCTCATACTATAAAATATATGTAAAATTTATTTTATTTTATTTTATGAAATAATTTATTCAATATTTTTGCTTATCTTGGGATTCTTACAGCTGGGTGGTGTGATGAGATGGGGGAGGAGATTAAATTTTAACTTTGAACTTTTTAACTTTGAAATTTACAATTTGCGAAAAATCCTGATGCCTAAAAATGAAGGTCAATTCCGGATTCAGCAGTACAGAATACATAAGAATCAATTATCAAAAGCTAAAAAACATGAAATAACCCAACTTTTGCAGGCTAGTGTAAGCTAATAATATTTTAAAATACGTATCATTTTGTAAAGAATTGAGGCTGTTAATCTAGCATAATTTTATTTAACAAAAATTCTGTTTTTTTTTTCCTTTCTTCTTAAATGTTTATTACAAATTGTATATTTTGCATTAATATGTCAGAATGACTAAAGATTTCAAATTTATATTGCAATGTTAATTTTACTCTCAACCATTTTTAAAATATCTAACGAAATCATATTTCGACTAAATTTGTGAAGGACCCCCAATTTGCAGCAAAAAATAGGCTCCAACTTTAAACAGGTATTACTCGGTCAATTTTAATCGTAGAACAACGAGACTTTTTTTGTATTACTTGTCAGTGTAAAAGGAAAAATTTACTAAATATAACTTATAGGACCAGGGGGCCGTATAAAAATTTAAATTTCGTAATTTTTTAAGAAATGTTTGTATTGACCCAAATCGCTTTTAAAATATTTCTTTACCTGATTTAAAACATTTTTGTAATTGGAACTATATGTCTATGACTAACGGTTTAGGAATTAGCCATTGGACACCGTTGAGACCGGACACCCTGTATATGAGAATATAAATCAATTAAAAAATGTTTATTGCCTGAAATATTGAGAATGTACCATTCACCCCTTGTCCCATTCATTCCCTATCTCCCTTATATATATTTTTGATAAGTGCAAGAAACTCATTTAAGTTAGAATTGCCATCTTTATTTTTTTACTGAACTTGAGTGTACTTTTGTGTTACACGGAAACACCTTTCATGGATTAATCAATTATAAATAATTAAAATAATATTTACCGATATAAATAATAAAAAAAATTGTTTTATATCGTTGAGATGGTGGTGTATTGTTATGACCGATTATTTACGCTAGCAATAAAGACCAAGGGCGGAGAAGGGGAAGATCTTTCTACAAGATCTTAAACTGTATTTACGACAAGGTTCAAAGAAACCACTGAAAACTCCGAACGGTTATGCAGGCGAACGCGACTTCGATTCAAAACCAGTACGCCTACCTTTGACAGTAGAACCTCCTAGGTCTGCACCGCTAGTGCCTATTTATATAATATAATTGTCTGTATTGCTAATTCTAGTTTTGTCCGTAAAAAATATTTTCAATCAAAAGGAAGGACTTTGTAGATTAACCAATTAAAGACTGACGTTGCGTTTTCGCAAAGTTATGTTTGTGATTTTTTTAAAATTTATTGAGGATATTTTTTTCAACAAATGTATTATTACATATTGTATATATGACTTTTATTTTTAAGGGGCAGATATTAATTGATTCGAGTTGTAGAAAATTAAAAATACGAATAAAATGGTATGAAATGTTTTGAACATTTTAATTGATAAACTTATGATTATGTTCACAGATGCACTATAAAGAATGAAATAAAATTAAATAATTCAAGATACACCTATTGTAGCAGTCAAAGTATACCTATGTGTAGTAAATGTAATGTACCGCTACATAGTAAATGCTTCAAGGATTTTCATATGGCAAAAATGTAGTTGGTTTGTACTTTGTGCAACATATCATTTCTCACATTAAAAAAAGTGTTAATATCGCTTTTTTTTCTCTTAATTAGATATTAATATGTATAAAATAAAATTTTATTTCAAGTAAAAAAGGTGCGGCCCTTAACGGTTTAACTTCATTAGTCATTAATCGCTTGAGACAAAACATCATTTTCAATTTTTTACACATAATCATTTAATGTTTATGTTTCATTAAAGCTTTCTTTTTTGGTGTTCTGATTTTAAATCAGCGTTTCTTGTTTTTTTTTTTTTTTTTTTTTTTTTTTTTTTTTTTTTTTTTTTTTTTTGAAGAAATAAATATTACTAACATAAAAATTTAAAATATTGTGTGAAAAATGAGAATTTATAAAAAAATTAAGAGTTTTTAAAAATCATAATTAAAGTAAGACTTAGCATATATTATGATTTACAGCCGTTAAGAAATTAATTTTCATTCATCATACTTACTACGTTATTAAGTATGAATTGTTTCATAACTAGTTCAGACAAGAAAAAAAATGTACTATTTCATGACCATTATTGGCATTCAATCTTATAGTTTACAGATAGATTTTTGGTCGACGGGATAACTATGTAGTGCCAAATACTCTACTGCAATTTAACTTAATCTTCTCTATTCTACAATTTTAAGATTTTTAAATCTAAACATCGCACATTTTCAATTTTTATACCATCGTATTGGGGAGAAAAGGTTCTTTTAAATGCAATTTGATTGAAAACTGCATCTCAATTTATTTTTGAAACATTAATTTTTTGTAGTCTTTAGCGCCATTTGTTTAATTTTAGCAACACAAGTACTCCATTTCTGTAGAAAGTAGGGGGAAAATATGTGGAAAATAGTAATTATATCTTTTTGTTGCCTTTTTCCCTTAACAACTTAAAAAATATATAATTAAAATACGTGCTATTTTGAAAAAATGTAAATAAATGATTTCTGATAAAATGTGGAGCTATTATAGACATATCTTTTTTTTGGATTTGTGTATTATTCAGCGATATCCTCAGCGATAGTCCTATGCTACTTATTTATATTATTACTATACGTATTTTACTAAACAAAATTTATTATTATTATACGTATTTTACTAAACAAAATTTTTAATTAGTATTACGTGGCTAAAATTTACTTGTCTATTATTTTAATGTATTAATTTAAATAGCAAACTTACATACTGAATATGAATTTATTTTAATTTAACATACCGCTATCAGAGAAAAAACTTTTTTATCATTCAGAAGTAAACGTTTTTTTTATGAATGTAAGGGCTTTTAATCTTTACGAAACGCTCATTCTAATAGAAGTAAACGGTGTGTCAGTTGAAATTAGCAAGTTCCTGATTTCAACAGCAATAAAAAATATAATATAAGAAGGAGAAATTAATTATTGCTTCTAAAAACTGAAGTTAATGCAATGTTTTATAAAAATATTCTTTTTTATATCTATATAAATTCATCTAAGAAAATCGAATAAAAGTTTTTAACATTTCAACCATTCTTAAGAAAAATACGAGACATTAGTAATATGAATTCGTATTCTTTAAGTTACAATAAAAGATGTATCTATTTAAATATTTGTTTATTTTCTGCATATTATCCTCCTAGTATTTAATTTTTTAAATTTTATAAGCCACTGAGTTGCTTATTATGCTGCCAATCGCTCATATAAACGTCGTTCCATTCATGAAGGGATGCATAATCTGCCCCCCACCCCTTTAGCTTATCAATATTTCCAAATAGTAATTTTCGGGGTGTATCTTTCAATTGTCGTAAAAATCTACCACGAAGATTATTTTTTAGAAATAATGGTATTAAAAAAACAACCCAATAGTGGGACCGCTGTTTATAATAAAAAGTTCTCTATCATGAAAATAAAGTCTTTTGCATTGCAGAGATTGTTGCGCTGTTAGAGAAAAGACAACCGCTACAAAATTTGGAAGAAAATACTCGAAGCGGAAACTGAGATGGACAATTTTTTCCACTCAAAATTTGATTTAAATTTTTCAAAAAATTATTTATATAGAATTTTGGTATTTTCCGACGTCAGAGAATTGATAAGTACGGAGATTATTTATTTACAGGCTCGCATACTACTCTGAATCGCCAGAAAACCGTCAAGTCAGGCATGGTAAAACCTTCCCGATCATAAAAAAGCACCATTGTTGTAGCGATAGATGAGTTTTGGATTACAATTATGGGAGATTCCTCATTGCTATTACTTTCATTTGTTGAAAAATAAGGATTTTTCTCTGTATTTTATGTATTATAATTTGTTGTATGTATTGATGTTATAGGATGGATGCAAGTATATAAGCTGGATGTGTATGTTAAGGCGTATGTAAGCATATAAATAAAGAATGGATCATGCAAGTATTTAGATACGATAGTACGATAAAAACGACGATTTAGTACAATAAAAAATCCAGCTTACATTCTATTGTCTGCAAAAAGGCTTTGGGCTTATTTTACAGTAAAATTCCATAACTTTTTTCTATATAAATATTTGATAAACTAACGTTTTAGGCGGTAAACTCCATACGATTATCGGTTATGGTTGTTCACATGCTCATCCTTTATATATGCAATATTCAATTATATAAATGAAGAATTCTGAATAAATATTTTCCAAAACATTTCTCTTCAAAAGTTTTAATGTTAAATATATTAAAGTTATTTTTTTCCCTAAAGACATTTGAATTTTCTTATTATGAAATAAAGTGAAGCAACAAGCTATGTTATCTTCATTTATTATTTAATGATTATTTAAATGTCTAGTCTTCTAATTTAAGAATAATCGGTATTACTCATTATCATTTTTTACTGAAAGTCATTAAAAGTATATACAATCTTTTATTTAAGTTCCAAAAAATGTGTTTGAAAATATCCATATAGTACTTCAAGTGGTCCATGGAAAATTGTTTTTATACATTGTGTATCATAACATTTAATGATGAAACTCACATTTAAGTATGATTTCATTAGAGAAAAAAGTAAAGTGGGTGTACTTAACTTTTAAAGCGATATAGAACTTTCATCTTATTTTTCAGCATACTTTGTCCAATATGGACTTCAAGGAAGTATTTACTTTTCCAGTTTTCACTTTCAGCTGCGAAAGTAACAAAAAACTATCATCTAGTGCTCCACCAATGTCTCTAACAGAAATGGTATCCAATTGATTATTTTCCTTGATGGCTGTTTTCCTTTTCCTGACCTGTTCATTTGTTCGTCCTTTTTCTTAACATAACGACTTCGCTAGTCTTTTTAGTGTCCAAAAACGCAATACTTAAGAAGATTTTAATCAAACAGAGAAACGTGGCTGTCATACGAGGCAAAGTTGAAAGATTTATTAGAATTATATAAAATTAGATAAGGAATCTATACTTTTAGTTGACTACATTCAATATTAATTTTTTTATTGTGTTTTCCTATGATGTTATTTGCGTTCTATTTCTTTTCTTTTTAAGGTTATTCTTAAAACAAATTTTTAAGCTATAATTAAGATACTTTATTAAAATTTTCCATGTCATTTTCTTAAATTTCCACGACAAATAAAACAAGTTGGAAATTGCTCGTCAAACGTGGCAAATGAGGTGCGTTCGTACTATAACTAGTTTTATAATTATTTTTTGCACCCCATATTGTACTGAATGTATAATTTTTTGCACTTCATAAAGCGCATAGTCTGATACATCATTAAAATGCACTTCCAATATTTTTTTCCCATTCCCCGTAATGTAACGGAACACTTTTGACTGTCCCTGTAATTAAACTATACATCCGATTTTCCTAAAATTTGAAATAGCTCAACAAAATTTTGCAACAATTATATCTTTAAAATTTCAGACCATTCGGAAGGCTGTAATATCATTAAAATGCACTTGCAATAATTTTTCCCATTGGCCGTAATGTAAAGAAAAACTTTTGGCTGTCCCTGTAATTAAACTATGCATCCGATTTTCCTAAAATTTGAAAGGGCTCGACAAAATTTTGTAACAGTTATATTTTTAAAATTTCAGATCATTCGGAAGGCTCTAATATCATTAAAATCCACTTGCAATAATTTTTCCCATTGGCCGTAATGTAAAGAAAAAATTTGACTGTCCCTGTAATTAAACTATACATCCGAATTTTCTAAAATTTGAAAGTGCTCGACAAACTTTTGCAACAGTTATATCTTTAAATTCCAGATCATTCGGATCTCTGTAATATCATTAAAATGCACTTGCAATAATTTTTCCCATTGGCCGTAATGCAAAGAAAAACTTTTGACTGTCCCTGTAATTAAACTATACATCCGATTTTCATAAAATTTGAAATGGCTCGACAAAATTTTGAACAATAATATATTTGAAATTTCAGACCATTCGGTTGGGTAGTTTTTGCTCTGTTACATGCGGACAGACAGACGGACGGACTGAACGACGACTATAGGTGCTACGTATTTATATAATTACGAACGCACCTAAAAAGATTCTTTTGATTAAAAAATGGATTTACAGATCATTTAAGAAAAACCTTTGAATTAGTAGTACAAAATGAAGAAAATAGTTTAAAAATTTGAATGCATGGAACATTTTTAAATATATTTTTTAAAAACTAATTAATAGATTTGGAATTTTATTTTTAATTTTCAGTAAATTTAAATTTTTAACATATAGGTACTCGATCTTTGGTACCGAACAGCTCTATGATAATTTTCTTGCTTCGATTTATAATGTAAAATATTCTTTTAAATCATCCAGTTCTTTAAGATTTAAGTAAATATGTGTTATGAATGAGTTCTGGCTTAAACTAAATTTACTATTAAGTATAAAAATACTGTTAGTAATAAATACTATAATGGTTATTTAGTATTAGATTGTGAATAAAAAAAAAAAAAAAAAAAAAAAAAAGAGCTTTCAATTACCGTATATAATCCAGCGTATAACAAACACATTTGATATTAGAAAATGATACAAGTTTACAGGTGCCAATTGTAAAAATATGCAATTGAATACTAAGGGAAAAAAAATATGATCATTACAACTAAGATTTTTAATTTAATGGACATGTTTTTTCATACACCCTGTCGGAGTTTCCTCTTAGTCCGCACAACTTTGAAGAAATTCCGTGCTATTTATATGCTGCCACCACCGATGTGATTGCGTGATATCGGTCACGCACTGAGATGATTGTTTAAATGAAAACCAACGCTTTCAATTAACTAAATTAACAGTTTATTTACACACTATTTACACAATACAAAACACTATTTACACTTAAAACTCGGATGTAGGTGATCCGGTTCAACATTAAATTAAATACATTAAAGCTGGCTGTGTACTATTAAAGCTACGTTATATCACTCTCACTCTATACGCGTTAAATTAGCTTTTCCGGAGATCAATCTCAATCTCCCAACACATGGGCTCTAAGCCTAAGCTCTGCGAGCCTCCGCTCTATCTAAGAGCTATCCACAGGAACTCACCTTGCACTTCGCGCTGTAGGCTCCAACTCAACCCTACGATCTATCTAAGAGCTCTACGCAGGAACTACTGTCCACTCTGCGCTCTCGGCTCCAACTGCCGCGCTCCGTGCCAAAAACGACTGCTTTCCGCACCCTCTGCTTTTACTCAACGTAACCCCTCCCCCCCCCCAGGGATTCTACCAGGCTCGCATTCCAAGCTCTTTTCCTCGTTTGTGGAATGCCTTTGTCTCCCCATCTTCAACAGACATCTCAAGAGGTCGGTCACACCCCTCTCCAACCATCTTTTTTTCCTCCTTCATTCCATCTGTACATTTTCACCGGCTTAATCCAGTTTCAGATAAGGAAAGAATGTTACTTTGAAATTCCAGTACACAGGACATACAATATATAATATATTAAGACAATAAATATAGAACCTTAGTTCTAATAGCAGATGTTTCTCAGAACCTGACGTAACCAAACTGGTTTTTGCTACTGAAACAGAAAAGTAATAGTTATTATACATTACGATAATCGGTGATTCTCCATTGTGCCGTCGATCACCTTCCATTAACAATTTTAAAGAAATCGCCAAACTGTAATGCTCAATAAGGAAATGGAAGAATGTTGCCATTGGAATTTATATATATATATATACAAGAAATTCGGAAAAGCCACTCTCACTAATGTGTCAACTATCAGTAAGTTTAAACAATAAAATTAAAAGCATATTAATGAAAAAAAAAGAAAAATCTTGGATATTTATTTATCTACATAATTTTTTTTAAATATCCCTCTTAGCTGGTGCTGTTTGTGTCGTCATTTGATACCGATCTATTGTAGAATCGAAGCATTTTGTCAATGCTTTTTCTTTTTTAATAGCATACCGTCGCCGTATAAGGACGTAAATATTTTCTAATTAACGAAATAACTAATAAATCAGTAAAACATCATTAAAAATGCAAATAAACGTCGAATTAAACATCACTTGATGGCATAAGAAACGCGTGTAACGCATCTGACGTCATGTGAATGTGACGCTACAATCGCGCATTATTGGCGTTAAATCCTATAATTTTGCGGCGATAGGTATTTTTTTTTCCATGGAAAGTGGTTGACGGCATGATGGAGAAGCACCAACAATCTTTATTTCGTCTTTGCTATGTACTTCATGAAATTTTCTTTTTAGCGAAGTGTTATATAGCATATGTCTTTTTATTGTTATATGATAAATTACCTAAAAATAGAAAAATGAAGTCTGAATATTTAGATGCATGTTATATGCAAATAAATAAATAAAAAAAAACATTGAAAACCATCATGGTTTTGAACCTATACATTGCATTGTGTGAAGAACTGCTGTTTTGACGCTAATAGTCGCCGTTTATAACACTCCTTGTAGTGCCGTCACAATTTAGAAATGGAAAAATATTCTCTTGAAATTTCATCACAATAACTTTACTTAATTGCTTTCATAATTTTTCAACTAAATTTCAGCTCTGTTGATTGACAGTGATTCATGCCATTAAATTTTTGGTTTTAAAGAGAATTGACTTCAATAATTCATTTTATTTCCATTATTCTTCGCTACTATCGCATAAATTGAATTTTTAAACTAAAATAAACGGCAACAAAAGATTAAATTTATAAACCCAATTAAACTTTCAAAAGCCATTTAATCTATCAGTATAAAGTCTCCAGAAACTCACAAAAGTTATCCTTTAAGCTGTAAAATGTTTAATAATCAAAGTAGCATTTAATGTAAATAAAGGGTGACTTGAAACTTTAACACCAAGAAGGAAATTTACTTAGTTAATTAAATTTTAGATAGATTATTATTCATCATTATTACATCTAGGCTTCATGCATATTAAATCTAGCTTTATATATGTTATACTGATTATATACAGTATATTTAAAATTTATTTTAAAAAATTTTAATCCATAAAACAAATATGCGTTTTAAAATTAAATTAATAATCTAGGGAGTAAATTGCTTTTCTCTAGATTAATAGCATAATACTAATTATGAATAAATAACAAGGAATGAAAAAAAATAACCCTGAATAATGAATATTTACATAATGTAATGATATATAATTATATTTTTTCATGTTTTTTTTTTTTTTTTTTTTTTTTGTAACTGTGCTAGCTCCTAAACTATGTTCGTTCAAATCATGTACAGCATATTTCTATCTGTGGGTTAATAAAATACATAGAGGAAAAACACAATATAAATCGTTTATTAAGGTTTTTTAAGTGTAGTTGTTTCAGTTCCTCAAAAATGTTATGATCTTCTTTTTTCGTATACTAAACTTTAGTGTTGATTAGCAATATAAAAGCCTGATAAAAGTTTTTAAAATGTCTTAAGCTCTAAAATGTTTAATAAAGAACTGGGAACGTGAATCTATAATGAAAGGCAAGGAAATACACTGACCTCCAAAAGTTGAGGAACAGGAACTGGATACTTTCAATTTTACACGGTTTGTCGAATATCTACCAAAATTATTGGCGAATCGTTCTTCAACTTTTGGGATGTAAAGAACATGTTTGATTTCATGTTTATCGGTGAAGATTGTGTCGGGAGGGCAATTAGGGTGTTAATAATAAATTTAATAATAAGATAATATTTGCGATCACCCATGCAACAGAAAGTGCTGAAAAGGGTTTGTCACTGTGTTAAATGATAATTTGGGTCCTGTTCAACGTTTGTGTGCATTTGTTAAGCAGAGTACTCATATTCGTGGAGATTTTATTATGTCTGTAAAAAATTCAAACGTTTTTTGTGTATACCATACAGAGTTTTCAACTCAATTTTCACAACTTTCCAAAAACCTGACAAATAACAGTAGCAACAGTATACGGCAACTGAAACATGAATATATTCAATATTGGATGATATAGGGGCGTTTGTATAAAGTAATTTTTAACTGCCCATTCGTAGATTTCAAAATTTTTACTTCATAATTTGGTAGCCAGATATTTTTGGCAACTCCTATAAAAAGCCCAGTCATATATTGTGAAAACTCAGAAAGCTATAGGGAGCTGATTGAAAAGTTGTGGAAAATCCCTTATAATAAAGCTATTTTTAGAAAGCAACTCACTATATCGCCACTATCTTTATGAATTTTCGCGATATTTGACTGGAATTTTTATATAAGTTGCCCTAAATAGCTGAATACCAAATTATAAAATAAAAATTTAAAATCTTCCACGCATGCGCAGTTAAAGATTATTTCACATTTGCGTAAAATATTCAATATATTCATGTTTTAATTGCAGTATACTGTTGCTAGTGTTCTTTGTCAGTTGTGTTAAATTTTGTCGAAAACTCTTTAAGCTATAAACAAAAAACTTTTGAATTTTTCACAGACACAAGAACATCTTTACGAATATGAGTGCTATGCACACAAATGCACACAAACGTTGAACAGCACTATAATAGTCATTTAACACAGTGACAAACCATTTTCAGCTCAGCATTTTCTGTTACATGGCTGATCGCTAATATTATTTTATTTTTAAATTTATTATTAACCCCTAATTGCCCTCCCGACTCAATCTTCACCGAGAAACATGAAATCAAACATTTTCTTTAAATCACAGAAGTTGAAGAATGATTCTCCAATAATTTTGATAGATATTCGACAAGCAGTGTAAAATCAAAAGCTGGTATACAGAGTATGTGTCTGTGAGGTCACAGAAGGGTTAGGAAGGCCGAATGCGGTGGCGAAATATCACCGCAGACCAGATGCCCGGAGAACCGCATTGAAAAGTCGAGGTTGAAGAGACAGCCAAATAATGCTAACTTAACGAAAAATTCTAGAAGATGCTGCATCAGATATCTGGGCACGAGATATGCCTTAAAGACTGGCCACGGAGAGAGTGTCTCTATTGACCGCTGATTTTTCTATGATTGGGGCGTTGTTCCTTTAACTATTGATAGGGTGTGCGGAGATCCATATCGTAATTCTAATTCTCTTACTCTGGTGGTAAAAATTGCACATATATTCATAGTCCCATAATAATCAAGAATTATTAAATATTTGTATTCCTATGCTTAATCAAGAACTATTAAATTTTTGCAAGGTAAATTAAAAACTCATTTATTTTCAGCTGCCTCCTTGCTTAATTTCCATAAATTTTAAGGCTGGAGCCGGGTATGAAATGAACAAATTTTTATGACTGAAATCTGTAACTGTCATTAAATTAATTGCTTTGACTCGAAGGTTCTTGTCGGAATAGCTTTATGGACTATAATGTGTTTTTATTGAAAGCCGTCATCGAAGTTGCTGAGAAACAGAAAAGCTAAGACGTCTCTAGATTGGCTCTGGCATAAAGATGAAAGAAAGTTCGTAGGGAATTTTTTTTGTACGAGCCAAATTATGCGGATGTGTTGTGTTTTTTATGAAAAAAAGCTCAAGTTTTTTTTCTTGTATGAGCTGTTTTTTTTTCGACTGTTACAAGAAGAAAGTTTAAGCGTTTCCTGTATAGGTTACATTTTTTTTCCGATTGTCTGCATTTGAAGAAAATATTCCTTTCTGCAATGCGAAGTGTTCATTAAAAGTGTACCTGTTGTGTTACATAATATATGAAAATATATTTTTTTTCTTTTATTCTTATTTTTGTATTCGTTTAAATAATAATTTGCTTATTTTCCGAAGAAAGGATTTATGCATGAAAGTAAGTGGTCTTTTATATAAATATGTTTTGTATTGAATTAAATATTTCATATTAGATTAAAACAAAAAATTAAGGAAAAACACCACAGATAATGGCTCCTTTGGCGCGCGCGTAAAAAGTTAATTTATTGACAGTGAGTTGGGCTTCGAGTCCCCGGTAAAATTCAACAAAACCTCAGTTAGCAGAATTAATTACAAAGCCAGGAGGTTATAATGAGGATTTCGTGAAAACTCTTCTGACGGGAATGGTTAGTGAAAAGGAAGATTTAGAAAAGAAAATTCAATTCAAAGATGCGGAGGGTCGCGCATACGAGCTTTAAAAATTGGAGCTAGAAATAGCTTCGAAAAGCAAAACAGATAGCCCAACACTGTCTAGTACCGTCAAAAGCCCGGTTGTTTAAAGTTAATTATTAACCATAATCAGTATTTATCTTACACTATTTGAACGTCAAATAAAGCGTCTATGTGCAGAGAAAGAAAATTGGTTACTTATTTTCTAGGTTTGTTATCATTGGAAATAGTTAACATAGTAGGTCGCGGAAAGGAAGAATTCTCCAACGGCTATGATTTTGTCAAACAGTTATTATTCAAAAGATTCAAGCTCAGTCCAGAGCAATTTAGCCATAATTTTGTTTTCCGCTGAAAGGAGAATTCCACACCGTGGAGAGACTTCTCGTTTGATCTTAGGAATTTTTTGGAGCAATGGTTTGTAGGTCTTGACATTTTGTCCTATGAAGATTTTAAAAATATTCTGGTTATTGATCAAATACGAAGAAAATTGCCATTTGAAATGAGAATTGCCACTTTGTCGATGATTTGCCTATGTTGCCTAAGGTTGCCGATTTTATAAGTACACTTGATGATTATGAGGCAGCCTGCAACAATATTAGAAAAACTTCCGAAACGAGAAATGCGTGTAATGATGTTAAAAAGCGTTTTACCCAAAACGTTGAAAAGAAAAGTTTTAACCGAAATAGTAACATTCCAAAAAATAATAAATATGAAAAAAATCATCTTAACATAACAAGAAGTAGCCCTAATCCTTTCATAATTAAATGATTTTATTGCGATGAATACGCTTCCCATAAATCAAATCAATGTCCTGCAGAAAAGAATGGGCAACTTATTTTGTGAGCAAGGAAACTGAACACATAGGAGTCCATATTAACAGAGTACACCATAGTAATTTCAATTATACAAAACACTACTAATAACAGCTCTTGGCCATTCAAAAAATATCAAAACAATTGAATTTATGCGAAAAAACGTCAATTCTTTGATCGATTCAGGCTTCGATGTGACATGGTCAACAAAACTCTCTTCTAAATTAAATGAAAATTATGTAAAAAAGGACTGGAATTAGTGGAAAGAGAGAGAGTCCTAACGGTTTTTTTCAATGCGGATATTTCAATTGATAATAATATTGTGAATTGTGATATATATATGTTTTGAATGATTTACTTTATGAAATGATTTTTGGAAATAATTGTTTGAATGAACTAAATTTTGAAATATCGGACAATAGCTTAAACTTGCGGGTAAGAAAAATAATGAGAAAAATTATTTTGTTAATATTGTGAATGTTGTTCCTTTGAAAATTCCGAAGGCAAACACTCCTTTTAATCACGTAAACATTCTCATGGCTAATTCATACTTGCGGTCAGATTCCAAAATCATTCCCACAACTGAAATGTCTTTATCAAACTCTCCTAAAATTGAACCTGTTTATCTACAAAAACAGCGAATTCCGTTGATGTAATCGAAATAGACGTGGCCCACATAACTGACTGCGGTATAAAAGGAGAATTAACTGGCTTAATTGAGAATTACAAGCAAGAGAAAACTAAAAGTATTAATTTAAAAGGTAACATAACACTTAGCGATGAAATACCACTTACGCAGCGACCTAGGCAGTTGCATTTGCAGAGCAAGCATTTGTTGATTAACAAAGCCACGAGTCGATCAATCGAGGTAATATACGGGAAAGTTGTTTGAGTTATGTACAGCCGATTCTTTTAGCAAAGAAAAAGAATGGTAACTTCAGATTATGCGTTGATTATGGAAATCTTAAGAAAAAGTTAATTAGGGCTAATTACACCCTTCCAGTGATAGATGGCATTTTGGACAATATCGACCAAAGTCGAGTTTTTCGTATGTTAGATTTGAAGAATGTTTTATGTCACATAGATGTTGATGCGGATAGTAATGAATTCACTTCGTTTGTTACAAATCTTTTTCAGTACGAAATTAATTTTTTAACTTTTTTATGAAATTTGCTTTTTGTTGCTCTTTTTTGCAAAAAAAATACAATTAAACCTATAAATGTGGAGAAAAAAAATTATATATCTACTTATGAGCGTTAGAGTGTTAAGTAAAATGGCAAATTAATCCATATGACAGCAGTTTTTGCCAAAAACAATTATATATATATATATATATATATATATATATATATATATATATATATATATATATAAACTTAGAACATAATTGTGCAAATGAATTGTGTTAAAATTGAAAATACCTATAGATTATAAGCATTGATCAAACACTTTTTGCGACTTTTAATACATAAGCTAAACTTTTTAACAACGATTTAACGCACAAATACGTACAGACATGACACAAAATATCATATACGATCGTTTCGAGTATTCCCGCAACCCCTATAGATTATGAATAAAATCTATATAATTTAAACTCTGTTCAGTTAAAAAATAAACATTGCAATCTGAGCTAATATGAATACAAATTATATATTACAATTATATATAACAATTTTTTATATGATGGTGCTCAACGTGTTAAGAACAAAATGGAGCAAACGCATACTTAGACTTAACATTTACTTACACAGCGAAACAGCACCTAAACTGGCGATATGAAACAATTGAAATAATAAATTTTTGTAAAAAATCACCATAAAATAAAAACTATACATAAGACGCGTTTCGAGCTAAAAATATTAACAGCTCGTCATCAGCTACAGTAAACACGTGTCCGTAAGGGGACAAGGCCAAAAATGAACTGAAAGGTAGAGAGTAGAGTTTGCAAAGAATGTGGCAGATGGCGCTATCCAAAAGGAGCGCATGCAGAAGACGAAAGTGTTTCCAAATTGATAGAAGATAAATTGATAGGGAAAAATGGAAATAAAAGAAATAAACAAAATTGAAATAAAATAAAAGAAGTAAATTAAAAAATATAAAGACAGAAAGAAATAAAGAAATATAAAAGAAAAAACCCAAAAGATCCTTTAAAAAAAAGAAAAGAAAGAAAGAAACAGAAGAGGGAAAAAATTACAAAAGTAATTTCCACGCTGGAGAGGGGAAAGGAGCGATCATTTACAAGATTATCAGAATTTTTAAAAATAAAATATGCTTCATGAAAATCCAAGTGAGACGGAGTGGCATGGGGAGAAATAATTTTGGCCATGGAGAAATTGAAACAATGACTGGAAGACCAACAGTGAGGAGCAATCGAAGATTTAGAGATTTCATGATTTGCAATATACCTCTGATGCTCGAAAATTCCACGCTGGAGAGAGGAAAGGAGATGATGAGAGATCATTGACAAAATTATGAGAATTTAAGAATTCCACGATGGAGTGAAGAAAGGAGATGGTGAGAGATCATTGACAAGGTTATCAGAATTATTAGGATTGTCATAATTATTAGATTATGACATTAATTATTAGAATTTATCAGATTAGGCGAGCATCAGAGGTATATTGCAAATCAAAAAATCTCTAAATCTTCGATTGCTTCTCATTGTTCGTCTTCCAGTCATTGTTTCAATTTCTCCATGGCCAAAAATATTTCTTCCCCTGCCTCTCCGTCTCACTTGGAATTTCATGAAGCATATTTTATTTTCTAAAAATTTCATATTATTTTCTAAAAAATCTGATAATCTTGTCAATGATCTCTCATCATCTCCTTTCCTCTCTCCAGAGTGGAAATTACTTTTGTAATTCTTTTCCCTCTTCTGTTTCTTTCTTTTTGTTTTAAAAAAAAAGGATCTTTTGGGTTTTTTCTGTTTTTTCTTTTATATTTCTTTATTTATTATTATTATTTATATTTATATTTTTTTATTTACTTCTTTTCTTTTCTTTTAATTTTGTTTATTTCTTTTATTTCCATTTTTTCCTATCAATTTCTCTTCTATCATTTTGACAACACTTTCGTCTTCTCCATGTGCTCTTTTTAGCTAGCACCATCTGTCGCATTCTTTTCAAGCTCTACTCTCTACCTTTCAGTTCACTTTTGACCTTGTTCCTTTACGGACACGTGTTTACTGTAACTGATGACGAGATGTTAATATTTTTAGCTCGAAACGCGTCCTATGTATTGTTTTTATTTTATGGTGATTTTTTACAAAGATTTATTATTTTAATTATTTACATATACATTTCGAAAAAAGTTCTCAAATCTTTCATTTAACCTCATTTGTAAACTTTTCCTGCACTAAATATCATCAAAGAGCGACATCATTTGGGAAAATACAATAAATCACAATTACTAAAGTCTTTCAAAAGACTTAATACGTCTAACTAACGTTCAAATTTTATAAGACAGATAGTAAAATTAGCAAAACAATTTGAAACATGTATCTAAATTAAAAGAAAACTTGTTATCATTTCGCAGAAAATCATCTTTCGAATTTTAATTAGCTTTTCTTAATATAACTTTTAATTAATGAATGTTGAAAGCATGTCACGTTTTAATACTATATATTACAAATATTTTATATTGCATTCCGGAGCATTTATGAAACATTAATGAAAAAAATATTACCATCTAAAAAATATTTTTTACATGGTGGTGCTCAATGTATTAAAAGCGAAATGCAGCAAACACATTCTTAAAGTTAACATTTATTTATACATTTCGAAAAAAATCTTAAATCATCCATTTAACTTAATTTGTAAAACTTTCTCGCCTTAAATATCTTCAAAGAATGATATCATTTGCGAAAATTCCACCAATCTCCTTTACCAATGTTTTTTAAAAGACTTAATACTTCTTAACTAATGTTCTGTTTTTATAACATATATAATAGAATTTGCAAAACAATTTGAAACATATATCTAAATTAAACGAAAACTTGTTTTCATTTCACAGAAACTCATCTTTTGGAATTACAATTAGCTTCTTAACACCACTTTTAATTAATGGATATTGGAAAACATGTTACGTTCGAAGATATTTAAAGCATGATATTTTGAAGCATTCCGATTTTCTGCTCTATCTTCTGTTTGTTTATAAAATTTTCCCCAAAGAAAAATAATTAAAAATTGATAATAAATCCTTTGCGAGTATTAAGAAGATTTGTCATAGTCATAAAATTTAAACTTCGTAGAGTAAGTTAAATTTAAAATCAAGCCATGACAAATTGTAGAGCGATTTGTTTCTAATAGAAAATGTCTTTCAAAACATGCTCTTAGTGCGAGATTCATTATCAGCGGTTATATTAATGAATTTATTCATTTTTTTTTATTTCTTTTAATACCATGAACACATTTAAGATGTTACATGTATACGAACAAATAACTTTTAATTAAAAGAGGTTTAAATAAAAGTTTTACATTCAAAATAAGTCTCTAGCAACGCAATTATCTGAAATCGTGATTAATTCATTTCAATATGGAGAACAAAATAACATAGAACACACCCGTTCAGCGCGAAAAGAAGCAAACGATAAAACTCAAGAATTGGTGCAATGATAAGCAGACGATTAAATTTAATACAGTCAGACCTCTATTTAAAGAACCTCTATTTTGCGAATTTCTCTATTTTGCGAACTTTTCTTTGGAACCAAGAGTTTTTTGCGAATTTCTTCGTAAAATAACCTCCAAATAGCGAAGTGCATTCTCTATTTAACGAACGTTTTCTTGTGATCTAATTTTTTTTTCCTCTCCATTTCTCAAAATATTTCTGGACATTTCAAACTTATTCTTTCTTTAAACACATTTTATTATGTTCAACGGCCTTGAACTTGTTTTACCAGGCGCCTTCTTTATCAGCAGTGAGAATTCGGTAAGTACAGAGGACCAAGAGATAATCCCTTAGAGTAACTTAAAAAAATGTGGATACAGATGAGAAAAAAAGAAGGAATTAACCATGATGCGCTGATTGATGACAGTATTTCACTTAATTCTGAAATTGAGACCTCGGAAACACTACCCGAATTGGATATTTTCGACAGTGTGAAAAATAAAAACAGTACAGCAATGAATTGCGATGAAGACGAATATGATGATGATGGAAATGATCCTGATGCATGAATTAACAAAACTTCGTATGATGAAATGCTAAAATCATTTGAAACAATTCGACGCGGATTATAGTTAGAAGAAAATACGCATGAAGGGGTTTTTGGTGCATTGCAAAGATGCGAGACGAATTATGAGAGAAAGTACTTTTTAAAAGAAAAAACTCAGGCAAAATTAACAGAGTTTTTCAGAAATTAAATTTAAGGACGCATATGTATGGTTAAAATTATTTGTTATAATAATAATAAATACGATAATGTCATTAAAATCCGTTAATTTTAATGTAAAACTATTTATTTTAAACAGAAAATACAGTGTATTCCCGGATAATGTTTTATTTTCCTTGCAGATTTCAAAGATTTAAACACATAGAAAAAATGAATTGATGATGGATATTGGTGGGTAAAATAAATAACACAAATCGATTTAATTTAAAAAAAAAAAATGTGATTAATTACTTTTAGTAAAAATATTTAGTGTTTATGAATTTAAAATCTGTTTTATGTAGTTTAAAGTATTTTAAAAGGTGAATCTCTATTTAACGAATTTTCCTTATAGCGAACTTTTTCCTGGGATTTAGCGACTTCGTTAAATAGAGGTTCGACTGTATTTCAGAAAAAAAAATCACGGAGAATGAGTTCTTTGAGTTGGAGTATGGGAACTTTTAGGATACCCTTTTAGAGATTTAACTGTAATCACATGCTACTTGCAGATTAAATACAGGGTGTTCTAAAAGTTATGCGTTAAATGCAGGAAATTACGTCATATATAAAATGGTCAAACTATAATATTGCTAAACATTTTAAATTTAAAAATATATTTGTGCGAGACATTTATTTCAGATTTTGAGATAATCTTTTAAACTATTGTTGTGAATTTTAAGATAGCGCAAATAATATTTCCTTTCTAACAACAAAAGTATTTTCAGGTGAATATTAGAAAGAAGAAAGAAACTTTGGTGAAAATTACGTCAGATTTAAAACGATTCATTTAAGGCTGTTCTCAAATCCAAAAGGGCAACTTTATGACATAAGTTTTAATTTAATTTTGTTCAGAAATGCATGAGTTTTGAACCGAATTTCCGCACGAAAGACGAATAACCACTCAAGAATGGCTTAAAAATATGATTGTCACGTGATCAAAATTGCTTATAATTCAATGGATAATTTATTGATCAAAAAATGGAAAACACAGTTCGTTTCTAAATCGTTTCCATGGTCAGGCTTTCCAGTTTTATATCTTTCTGTTAAAAAATGAATTTGTAAATGTGTCAAAACGTTTTGCGCAGTTTTTTGCACAACCTTAAACTGTCTTATTTAAAAGAAATTTCTTATAGCTTTGTTTAAAAATACCAGGAGACAAAGATTCTGTTTACTTAATTACTTTTATATTAGCTTATTTTCAAAATTTTCTTTCATCTGACTTAATCAAAGACTAAAACAGCCGGTTAACAGGAAGATCGACCACTGTTTTTTTAATTATAATTCAGCTTTTCGAAAATTTTTTAAGTCGATCAAATTAGTGTGCTTTTAGAATTTCCTGTGTCTGAGTGGGTGTTGGTCAGATTTGGCTTACTAGGGGGCAGAACGCCTACAAAACAGTGAAAACAAACTATCCCTGTGAAAACAAACACACGTTTGATCAACGGTTCATTTTCCCTTTCGCTGAAAAATTTCATTCCCTATCTTATGTAGCTAAATATATGAAAATACTATCAAAAATTACTCATAAAAGCTTAAGAAGGAAAGTTTATTTTCTTTCATAAAAAGTGAAAAATGAAAATCAATTCACATATAAGAGTTTATTAGTTTTTTTTTTTTTCATTTTTACAGTTATTTGCACATTTTCAAGTGCTTTACTACTATTTTATTACTTATTTAATCACTTAAATTTTACATACATATTTGAAAACGGTGTCAGTAATATTTAAATTTAATTTTTATTACAAATTTACTACACAAGGACCATAAAAACATACTCTGACACAAAATGTTTATTAATTAAAAAGATTGGAGCTAGAAAAGATTCTATTCCTTTACTTTCTTATAATCCTTCTTTTTCTTTTTTAATTTCTTTTATTCAATTTCTTTACTCATTTTTAATTTGTGATGCCTAGAAAATTCTAACAAATAGCCTTACATATAATTTCCTGGAACTTATGAAACTCTCTCATTGGGCTGTTAATTCAGTTATCGGGACACATAACGGAGAATTTGATGTAAATACATGGCTATTTCATAGATTGGAAACCAAGGTAAACAAGTATTCAATATGATTCGATCACAACATTTGCTTTAGCTTCAACCGAAGGCTCTTGGTCTGAAAGGCAAACGCAAATATGTGTTTTAGCAATGATTCAGTAACTCCTCCATATAAGATTAAATTAGCTGTCTTACTCAAAGAATAATAACAGCAGTATGAAGTATTAGCCACAAAATTACAAGAAAGAAGAACTTTTATTCTTTTATATATCATCGAAATAAATAACTTTTCAGCAGTTTATTAAGTTTTTTTCATAGAGAGGGTTTTTTTTATTGACATTGGGTTACAGTACAATTTACTTTAGATAAATTTTGTATGAAATACTACCTATTACATTCTCCCAGTATGTTGGAATTTCTGAAAATTTTTTGTAGATCTACACCGATCATGACCCGCAAAACCCTCAGTAAAAAATTTATGTATCACAGATTTTTGATAAATTAAAAATGGGCTCAAGGGCAGCAAAAATAGGGTTTTAGGGAGAAAAAAATTCACAACTTCGTCAATTCTCAAGATATCGAATCCAATTAAATTTATTATAAATCTTCTTAATATTATCTATAACTTTTATAGTGACAAGTTTTTGATAGGACCAATTCGTACCGCAAAAAATAAATAAATAAATAAATAAAAAGGAAAACAAAAAGGGGGAGTTGAGTAAGATAAAATCCATAAATTTTTCAGTTCGCAAGATATAAAATCCGCATGAATTTATTATATATCTTCTGAATATTATTTACAAAATTTATTTTGGCAAGTTTTTGATATGGCCAATTCTTACAGCAAAAACAAATTAAAAATACATAGCGCTTGAAGAAAAAAATAATCGTATTAAAGATGTATTCAAATCCAAACTGCTTATGTTCTGACACATATTTAAATTCATTTTTGCTCTCAGACGCATCCAATTGGAGGGTTCTCTTATTCAGAAACTATATAATTTACTGTAATGATCAATTTTTCTTTTATAAAGGCAGAATATATTTCAAAAAATGATGTCAAAGAGGGCATTTTGAACCGAATTTCCACGAAGCGATTGTGTTAGAAACTAAATATATTGTTCTACTGAGAAAATAATTGTTTATAAATCAAGTTTTAATTAATTAAACGAAAAATAAAAATACAGGTCGCTTATAAATGTCTTCAAAAATCACGTCAAAAAGTTTCATATTTTTTCCATTAAAATTGAATTTGAAAATGTGCCAGAAAATTTCGAGTTGTTGAGCATGGAAAAGTATTTTTTTGAAAACCTTCTTAAGATGATTCTGATAAAGCCAGCTCTTATATAAAAATGAAATAAAAACTCGTAGAAAAAAATGTTAAAGTGGGTTTATCTCTAATCAAGATTTAGTTTTTGTTGGTGAAATTAGTATACTTAACTTCGAAATCTACCTCCGCCTGTAGGCCGGGCCGACATGGATTTTTTCATATCATTATTTACGAGTTTTCCAAGTAACTTGAATTTGTTATATGTGCACACATATTGTTAAATGAAGAGTATTTATAGGATAAATTTTTGTATAATTTTCTTTTTGAAAGTCTACGTATAGAAGTAAGTAAAATATAACACTATACCTAAAAAACTGTCACCAATAGCACAATAAAGAATTTATTAAAAATTTTACCAATTAATTAACAAAACTGCAACCTTTCCGCCTGAAAACAATTCAATCAGGTGTAGCACGTTTAGCATTAAATAAATACTGAAAGAACAGGATTGGGAATTCCATCCCTGTTCTTATGTTAATGTTTCTTTTTTGGTTCAATTTTTTTTCTCCAGTGCATATTTATTCGTATAGAAAACTATACGAGGTTTCCAATGTAAAATAAAACAACGACAAATGAAATAAAAGATCATTGACTGAAATGTTTACCTCCAACGAAAATTATCTTTATTACTTTATTTTATTCTTATATTGTATTTTTTATTATGCCTAAAATGTTTAATCAAAAATATTATTTGTAATATCTTGAGGCTTAACAAGTTCTTTTACTGTCTTGTTAATTGAATCACGTTCAGATATAACACGGAATTTAATGGGAATATTTGAGACAAGTACAAAGATGGGAAATCAAGGTAAATAGAAAATCAAGAAAATTCAACTCCTTAACATTTGCCTTAGTTTCAAAAGAGAACTCGTTGAATGAAGGCAAACACGAGTATGTGTTTGAGAAATGGTTAATTATCTCTGCCAATGATAAATTAAATTAGCTGCATCACTGAAAATATGATAATACATGAAATATTACTTTAAAAAAGTGTGTAAGACAGAACAGGCTCTCATTTATAATAACAAGAAAGAAAAATCATGCATTAAGAATAGATTATGAAACACTTTCCAACACTTTCTGAAGGCTTCAACAAAACTTCGTTATTTAGGGAAATAATGTATATAAGATAACTAAGCAAATATTTTAGAAAACTTATAAAACATTTGAAAAACTGATTTCGGGAGTTATTGTGAATAGCCAAATAAGTATTCCAATTCTTTTGAATAGCCCTGTATTTGATGTGTAGGTTGATGTATATACTATAAAATGGGGAAATTAATTTAGCAAGAAAACGCATAACAGGTTGAAATTTCTCTTTCAGCAATTTATTGTAGTAGATGGAAACATACTTGATACTTTTGTACAACTCTGTAGTTAATCTAGTACCTTTATTATACGCCACTATTTAGTTAAAATTAAATTCAAACTAAAACACTCTTAAAACTACTGAAACACATTTCCAGAAATTATCCTTTATATACGGTCATGTATTCAATAATTTGCGTGACCCTGTATATCATTTTATTTATATTCCATAAAACTTTCTTAGTAAACTAAATGCAGTTCAGCGTAAAAATGAATAACTCATATAAAAACCACCTTTAAGCAATTTGCACTCATACTCAGTAATCAATACGAATTCTTTTGTATAGCCCTGCATATGAATTATACCATTTATGCACATCATATAGTATGTATAAATACAGTGAAACATAGAAGCGCATATCACAATTAAAAACTAGTATGTTGTGGCCATCACAAAACTTTCTTCTATATAAATCACGTCAATTAAATCATTTAAATAGTATAAGAAATTACATCAATTTAGAATCAATTCGTATCGAAGTATACCTGAATTTGAAGTTTGATGAAATTTCGTGCATTAGTTATTGAGATAGAGCTGTAGGGGAAATTCTGAAAAAATCAGCATAGCAGCGCCACCTGTTGTGCGATTTGCACCAAAACACAAACAGCACTAATTCATATTAAGGTATACCGGAATCTGAAGTTTGATGAAAATCGGTGCATTAGTTCTAGAGCTAGAGCTATTGTGGAAATCCCAAAAAATGCAGCACAGCAGCGCCACCTGTTGAGCGATTTACACGAAAAGGCACATAAAATCATTTCGTGTCAAGGACTAACTGAATCTGAAGTTTGATGAAAATCCGTGCTTTAGTTCTGGACATTGAGCTATTGTGGAAATCGTGAAAAATGCTGCATAGCAGCGCCACCTGTTGAGCAATTTACACCAAAACATAAACAGCACTAATTCATATCCAGGTATACCTGAATCTGAAGTTTGTTGAAAACCCAAGTATTAGTTCTTGAGATAGAGCTATTGTGGAAATCTAAAAAAATGCAGCATAGCAGCGCCACCTGTTGAGCGATTTACACCACAAGAGACAAAACGTCAATTCATGTAAAGCACTAACTGAATCTGAAGTTTGATGAAAATCCGTGCATTATTTCTTGAGATTGAGCTATTACGAAAATCGTGTAAATGCTTCAAAATGCAGCATAACAGCGCCATCTGTCGGGCGATTTGCACCAAAACGTTACCAGCACCAATTCATATCAAGGATTAACGAAATCTGAAGTTTTATAAAAATCCGTGCATTAGTTCTTGAGATAGAGCTTTTGCGGTAATCCTGAAAAATACTACATAGCACCGCCACCTGCAAGGCGATTTACACCAAAAACTAATCAGCACCAATCTATATCAGGGACTACTATAATATAAATTTTTATTAAATTCTGTGCATTAGTTCTTGAGATAGAGCGCCCACAAAATTTGTGTCACATACAGACAGACGGACAGACAGACTCACAGACAGACATTTTGTAAAAACATGTTTTTTGGAATCTCTGACCCATAAAACGTATAAATCCGTCGAAAACTGGAATTCGAAAATTTTCATGAAACCAATACTTTCTTCTTGTCAAGATAGAAGAAAGTAAAAATGCATTTCCAGCAATCATCGGTAATATACAGTACTTCGGATAAAATATAATATCATAAATCTTCTGTGTGTCCTTGTAAATGCTATTCACTCCGTATTATACATGAAATAACTTATAGTATGCCTCAGTGACGTATAATAATATCATTATGCATGTAATAATTTAACATAATTAAAATACGCCACAAACAATTCCCTGCACCCTTATATCATTATATGACGGATTTCATTTGTATGTCTCTGTAAACGAGTTATAACTTTTCTTTACACCGCAGATTCTGCAGAATGTATTCATTAGTGCACTTCATTAATGCATGTCAATTTTATTATGTTTGAAAGCGTGTAACACCGTTTAAAATAATTTTAAACTATTTTTTCCCATAGGCCGTAATGTAACGGAAAACGTTTGACTGTCCCTGTAAATGAACTAAACATGCTACAAACTTCATGTGATATAGGGAACGTGTTATGGTAAACGTCAATAACATCCAAAATTTTCAGTGCAATCCGAGCATATTTACGGGAGTTAGAGCGCGGATAGACGGGCAGACAAACTGAAGTCATAAATACTTTTCAACTTTGTTGGAAAATGTTAAAAATGCAAATCTATACACATTTCAGATTTCATTAAGGTATTAAAAAAACAATCTTTATTTATTGATTTTTAGATATTAATGGATATTTTCCACTTTTAAAAAAAAGTTATTGGCAAATAAAATTTTATCGCAGTTACATTTGTAGTAAATGGTTAATAAGATGATACTTGGCGCAATATAATATAAATAGAAAAAAATAACGTTAATAGCGCCAGAACTTTAAATTTTTAAGCATACTAGTTTTGGTGTCATTAAGCGTACCAAAAAAAAAAAAAAAAAATAATAATAATAATAATATTGTTCCGATTATTCATGGTAATTTCAGAAATTTTGTTTTCAAGTGTGTGTTATGAATTTACTAAATTGTTTATTTAGACATATTTTATCTTGATAAACAGTAAAGCTTTGTTAAAATATTATGAATGTTTTGTAAAGTGTTTCATAATCTAGACGCATGATTTTTTGTTCTTGTCTTTCTTTTCTTTTCTTTTTATGTGATATCAATTGCGTTTATCTCTAGAAAATTCAGGTGAAAACCACATTTCTTGTACTGCAATCTTGTACTTCAAACATGAAATTTTTTCTATGGGCTGTTAAATTAATTACCATGAGACATAACAGAGAATTTGATGAGAATGTTTAAGACTATTATTTAAAAAAGAAACCATGGTACAAAAAAAAAAAAAAAACAAAAAAAAAAACAAGTTGGAAATTGCTCGTCAAACGTGGCAAATGAGGTGCGTTCGTACTATAACTAGTTTTATAATTATTTTTTGCACCCCATATTGTACTGAATGTATACATTTTTGCACTTCATAAAGCGCATAGTCTGATACATCATTAAAATGCACTTCCAATAATTTTTTCCCATTCCCCGTAATGTAACGGAACACTTTTGACTGTCCCTGTAATTAAACTATACATCCGATTTTCCTAAAATTTGAAATAGCTCAACAAAACTTTGCAACAATTATATCTTTAAAATTTCAGACCATTCGGAAGGCTGTAATATCATTAAAATGCACTTGCAATAATTTTTCCCATTGGCCGTAATGTAAAGAAAAACTTTTGACTGTCCCTGTAATTAAACTATACATCCGATTTTCCTAAAATTTGAAATGGCTCGACAAAATTTTGCAACAGTTATATCTTTAAAATTTCAGATCATTCGGAAGCCTCTAATATCATTAAAATGCACTTGCAATAATTTTTCCCATTGGCCGTAATGTAAAGAAAAACTTTAGACTGTCCCTGTAATTAAACTATACATCCGATTTTCATAAAATTTGAAATGGCTCGACAAAATTTTGCAGCAATCATATATTTGAAATTTCAGACCATTCGGTTGCGTTGTTATTGCTCTGTTAAATGCGGACAGACGGACAGACGGACGGACAGACGGACGGACTGAACGACGACTATAGGTGCTACGTATTTATATAATTACGAACGCACCTAAAAAGGGCAAATTCTATGCATGCCATAATCTACAGTAAGCGCTTTCTAGTATATATAAACCAAAATAAAAATGTAAATGTGTTTAAAATATTGTAATATAATTAAAATACCCCTAACGATTTTTCCCCATAGACCGTAAGGTAACGGAATTTTTTTGAGTGTCCATGTAAACGAATCGCAAATGCTACACATCATTTTCAGTACTGAACATGCCATAGTAAACCTTAATAACATACTACATCAATTTATTGGCAATGTGAGTATATTTACGCAAGTTAGATCATTGACAGATAGACAGACAAAATGTTGGAAAGTTTTAAAAAGACTTATATAGCGCAATTAAAAAAATAACGAATACAAATCAGAGGAGACAAACTATTGTCAGATGTATTTTTAATTTCAGAAAATGCTATTAATGAAACACTCAAACAGCTTCACAAAAATGGAATAATCCGAAATTTAACGGAATTGTTGGAGCATATTATTCCGCCGTAAAATAATTTCGCACAATCATTTATAATGAGAGGAATTGAAGATGTGAAAGCGCGTACAGATTCCGAAAGAATAAAGAGTGTGTACAAATTAGTTGGGCAATTTCGTCAGTTAAGAATTTCTGAAATATTAAATGAAATTAGCTAGTTGAAAGTCAGAGTAGTAGTAATATTATCGATGTTTATTCATAACTGGCGTTAGATCTCATAACTGACGCCATCGCTTAGCGAGCGTAGGTGTTATTCAATGGAAAACCATGATCGCAAGATCTTTCACAGCTTGATTTTGATGTATGAGGTTTTGTAAAGGATCAAGTGTACAAGCCTCCACTTCCTGCATCCATTCCTGAACTAAAATCCAGCATTGCAATTAATCTGATAGACGGAAACATACGAAGAAATCTGTTGTAAGAAATGATTTGCCGATAGGACATTTGCAAAGTTACGAAAGGAAGTCACTTCGAACATTTGTGATAATGGTAAACTTGAACTATTTTTCTATCTTACAACAATATGTACTTTAATTTTTTTCCCTGTCAATTCCATTCAATAAATCATTCTTTTTGCCCAACTAATTTGTAGACACTCTGTATAACACTGTAAAACTGCTCTTTACAATGGAATAAAGTGTTAAATAAAGAAGACTCTAAATTATCTCTCGTGGTAAGACTCTCGAATTATGCAGTGTCCTTATACTCAATCCTACTGAAAGTTTCCTAGAAAGCGAATGGCAGTGAATCAGCGTGGCAAAACAATAACAACAATAACAAAAAGAAAGACCATTCAATTTGCGTAATACCGATAAACTCGCAGAACCTTTCACGTAACGATTATTTTACCCAAAAGGAACATATGTCTATTCTGTGGATATACAATTGCGAACACCCTACATTATTCTTCAGCATCTTACCAAGTTGAATTCGAACGATATCGAATTGCTTTTCGATTTGAACTAGCTAACTATCTTTCACTGGATCTGGAAGCTCCTAATATGATTTCAGATTTTGTCTATATATTTTCAACTTCATATGATAGCGGCTCAATATTTAAAATAATCCCCCTACCCATATACATAGAAAAATATAAGTTAATATCTACAGAAGATGAATAGATAATGGATAATATAATTATATCTAAGGCTCATTTCACAGTGAAGATCGAAGTGTAAAGCAAGTAACAATGTTGTGATATTGACGCAATAATAATCAAACGTTTCAGTTTAACAAATAAAAATACATGTTTCTTTTTATATTGGGCATTATTTTTACGGGAGTATGTAAAACTTCGATTCAGAATTCAAAAGTGTTCATTCGAGTGCATAAAAAATTAATAATTTAAAATAAACAAAGAAAAATCATGCGTCAAGCATAGATTATGAACACAAATCTAGAATGCTTTAACAAAACTACGCCGTTTACTAAGGTGAAAGAGATATCTAATAACATTTTAGAAAACGCACCGCACACTTGAAAACCAGATTTCAATTATTACAGTCCATAGCCGGAAAGGTTCTCTAATGCTTTTGTGCAGCCATGTACAGGGAGATTTTTTTAACTGGACCTTTTCTTAAATTCTTAAGTGCTCTAAATCTCCTTAGAATAGATGTTGCACTGTCATTATTCTGATAATACAGTTTCACTAAAAACGCACGGTTCTTCAATGGCACAGTCATTGAGAAGGATATTCGTAGAATAATGACCACGAGGTGAGTTTGCTTTACGTTTTTATCGCCACTGTGCGTATGTCGTGCGGAAGCTCGGCGACCGACTTTACTGCACATACAGCGCCATCTGTCGGTGTGATTTTAAGTATTTTTTAAACCACGTCTAAAAATTTCCCATTGCTTTGGAAGCATATTAGTGAAATTTGAGGTCATTTGTATCAGTGGTTATAGGGTTTTACTTTAAACAAGTGGGTAAGTGTGATCACAGATCGCACAGAAGGTTTCGTTTAATATTCCTTTCAAAACACTTTATACTTTTGAAAAATCTGTTAGTTGCGCATTTCGCAACCAGAACACACTCTGTTCTAAACAAACATCTATCCGAACGAAACTCCGTTTTACATACTATCCGTATACATATTAGTTGAAGGGATTGGGGCCATAGCACCCGAGATAAGTATGCGCCCCTGGCGGTAAAAAGTGGAACTAAAATATGTAAGGCTATGGTGCATAATATGAAAGAATGGTCAAAGAGGTGTCGGCAAAAGTTGGAAAAGTGCTCCCCGGGTGAAAAGGTCGGAGGTTAGAAAAATTGCTTAAAATATACAAGTTAGAGCACAAAGAAGTAAATAATATAAGACTTTTTGAAATTTTTATGATTTGTCGTGTGGTCTGAGGTATTCAGCTATACGTATGCAAAAATCCATGCCTCCAACTTAATTAGGGGCTCTTTTAGAAAGAATTGCTTAAAATACATATGTGGTAGCTCAAAGGGTTAAACGTAAGACTCTTTCAAGATTTTATGATTTGTCGCCTGGCCTCAGGTGTTCTGCTATAAGTATGCAAAATTCCAAATCTCCAATTTAATAAGGGGCTCAGTTAGAAACAATTTCTTAAAATACGCATGTGAGAGCCCAAAGGGTTAAATGTACGACTTTTTCAAATTTTTATGATTTGTCGCATGATGGTGTTCAGCTATAAGTATGCAAAATTTCACGCCTCCAACCTAAATAGGGTGTCACTGAGAAAGAATTGTTTAAAATACACATGTAGGAGCCCAAAAGGTTAAATGTACAACTTTTTCAAAATTTTATGATTTGTCATTTGATGCGATGTGCTCAGCTATAAGTATGCAAAATTTCACGCCTCCAACCTAATTAGGGGCTCACTTAGAAAGAATTATTTAAAATACACACGTGGGAGCCCAAAGGGTTAAATGTACGACGTTTTGAAAATTTTATAATTTGTCGTATGATGTGTGGCTTATAAGCATGTAAAATTTCAAGTCTGCAACATGTATAGTTTCTGAGAACAGGCTCTGTGACGGACAGACAGACGGACGGACAAATCAATCTGTATATGATCTGTAGATTTGCATATATTCTACATAATATGCTAAAATTTAGTTTAATAAAAATACGCATAATACAGTTGAAAACTCACCTTGAGCAATTTCTGCCAATAGACAGAAGCGCCGCTTGAATTATTTTGTGCAGCCTTCTATATTATCTACAGATTATTATACACGTCATATTAAAAAGCAGAAAAAACAACGTTTAAAAATGCACAAATAATACATGAAAAGCAGCAAACAACTGTTTCGAATCTGCTAACGAGATTCTTCTTCAGTGCAAGATAGGGAAAAAGGAACAGCGTGCTAGAAAAAGCGAGGCTGAGCAAAATGATAGACAGAGACGGCTTATATACCCTATGCGTGTAGCGAAGGCGCCAAAAACAACCAATGAGAGAGAAGCAATGGAAACGACTGGGTGACCAAGTAGCGACATCTACCGGAGAAGGAGAGAAAAAGAAACCAAAAAAGGGGGAAATTAAATTAATGCTTTCCGAATACTTGTAAAATCAGGAGTACTAGATAAGTCATTGACTAAAGAGTGAGATTTTTTTAATGATGTGGTAAGCTTTCCAGAAATCAAGATCAAGGTTAGAAGAACATTTTTGGATAATGATGGCTGAGGAAAAATCGAACCTATGTTGAGAAGACCAAGAATGTTGAGCAATAGAAGAACGTTTGAGCTCCTGATTTTTAACATAACCTTCATGCCCTTTTAAACGAAATCTAAGAGCACGTTTAGTCTGGCCAATATAAGAAAGGCCACTGGCAACAGATTTGGTAAATACCTCAGTTATCTAGGCAATCAACGGGGTGTTTGAGATTTGAAAAAGTGATTTTATTAACAGGAGAAAAATAACATTAAAATCAAACCTTCTTAAGATTTTAGCAACTTGTTGACTGATTTTAGGAAAAAAATGGTAACACAACTGAAGTATTAGAGTTGGAATTAGAATGCTTTTCAGAATGGACGGATTTCGTCAATTTCTTATAAATCGAATCAATAATATTAGATGAATAACCACGATCAACAGCAATAGCTTTGAGGTAATTAAGTTAAAATTATGTTAAAAATCAGGAGCTCAAACGTTCTTCTATTGCTCAACATTCTTGGTCTTCTCAACATAGGTTCGATTTTTTTTCAGCCATCATTATCCAAAAATGTTCTTCTAACCTTGATCTTGATTTCTGGGAAGCTTACCACATCATTAAACATTCCCACTCTTTAGTCAATGACTTATCTGGTACTCCTGATTTTCCAAGTATTTGGAAAGCATTAATTTAATTTCTCCCTTTTTTGGTTTCTTTTTCTCTCCTTCTCCGGTAGATGTCACTACTTGTCCACCCAGTCGTTTCCATTGCCTCTCTCTCATTGGTTGTTTTTGGCGCTTTCGCTACCCGCATAGGGTATATAAGCCAGCGCGTCTCTGTCTATCATTTTGCTCAGCCTTGCTTTTTCTAGCACGCTGTTCCTTTTCCCATATCTTGCACTGAAGAAGAATCTCGCTAGTAGATTTGAAACAGCTGTTTGCTGCTTTTCATGTATTATTTCTGCCTTTTTAAACGTTGTTTTTTCGGCTTTTTAATATTGCTGCACAAAGGCTATATTTGCTATTTTTATATGCACGTCATATACTAAGTTAAAATTTTATTCAAGCAAAAACATGATAAAATTAATGAAATCGCACTTCCAGGAATTACTATTCATAGGTGGCCGTGTGTCCAGTTTTTTACATAGCCTTGTATATGATTTTATTTGTATTTTATAAACATCTCTTGGAATACTATATTCAGTTGAGCTAGAAAAATGCATAAACCAAATTAAAAACACATTTAAGCAATTCACACTAACTCTCAGTAATGCTTAATATTTCTCTTGTGTTGGCGTGCATATGATATACGGATTTTATACATACTACATAGTATGAAAACACGTAGTTAAACTTAGAGACGCATATACCATAACTGAAAACGAATTTTCAGCAATCATTCCTAATAGGCAATACTTCTTATACAGTAATGTATCTGAATTCTTTTACGTGTCTCTGTACATAAATGAACGATAAATGCTATACCACGACCAAAATCGATTCCCCTTTCCTTTATAAGGCAGGCGATCGAGTTTGGCCGTGGCTATAGATATCACATTATACAGTAAGAATATTGTAGTAAACCTATATCAATTTCATCATGTTTGAAATGCTGCAACATAATTAAAATACTCGGCAATTTGTTTTTCCTCGTAGACCATTATATAACCGAACTTTTTGTGTGACCTTATAAATGAATGATAATTACTTTACATTCCATAGCCTATAGACAGCATGTTTCAGAGCACCTCATAAATTCATATCAGTATCAAAATGTATGTAATAGCGTAACATCATTAAAATACAACGAAACGATTTCTCCTCATACACCGTAATACGTGGGCAGTATGATAAGTACCTGGCCTAGGCCAGAGATGGTGCTACTAGAATTTAAAAAAGGATTTATTTCGCAAAAGTGATCTTTTACATCAAATTTGGCCATTTGCCAAGTCACCTAGTTGTTTAGTTTGTCAGTGGAAGCCATTTGAATAAAACAACTTTGGTAATACTTCAAAAATGAAAAAAATTGAATATTGAGCAGTGATAAGAAACCTATTTTTGAAAAAGAAAACAACTGATGAGATTAAAGTGGAACTCAGAAAAGTTTATGGGGACTCTGCACCTTCGCTACCAACCATAAAATATTGGACAGCTGAATTCAAACGCGCGGTACAAGCATTTTTGATGAAGAACGTGCAGGTCACCCAACTGAGGTTACGACATCAGAAACGATTGAAAATATTCATGATATTTTGATAAAAGATCAGAGAGTGAAAGTGCACGAGATTGCTGAGACTATGGGCATCTCAATTGAATGGGTGTAAATATTTTTAACAACAAATTTGGATATGAAAAAGCTTTCCGCAAAATGGGTGCCGCAATTGCTCACTATTGACATTAAACACACTCGTATGCCAATTTCAAAATAATGTTTGGCGAAGTTAAAGTGAAATCCAAATGATTTTTGGCATCGATTCATAACTGTTAACATGGATTTATCCCTGTACACCAGAAACCAAAGAAAAGTCCAAACAGTGGGTTTTTCGTGGGCAACTTGCGCCAAAAAAGGCTAAAGCGACTTTATCTGCAAACAAAGTCATGGCTACAGTAATTTGGGATTCATGCGGCATATTTATCGTCGATTACCTTGAAAAAGGTAAAACGATTAATGGAGAATATCATCCCAACTTATTGGATAGTTTCAACCATGTTGTGAAAGACAAACATCCGCATTTGGCGAAAAAATGAACTTCTCTTTCATCAAGACAATGCATGCGTGCACACCTGTGTCATCGCCATGGCAAAATTCTATGAATTAGGATACGAGCTGCTTCTGCATCCACCATATTCACCAGATTTAGCTCCTGCGAATATTTTCTATATCCAAATATGAAAAAACGGCTCGGTGGAAAAAAAAAATTGGCTCTAACGATGAGGTTATTGCTGAAAAAAAACGCCTATTTTGAAGGGGTGGAGAAATCGTATTTTTTAGAGGGAATAGAAAAAATAGAAAAACGTTGGGCCAAGTGAATCTAACTAAAAGGAGTTTATGTTGAAAAATAAAGTAAGTTTTTGACATAAAAATGTGTTTTTCTTGTCAAGGCCAGGTACTTATCATACAGCCCTCGTATAACGGAGTACACTTTATTTCCCTATTAAGGAGCTGTAAAAGGTACATATAACATATGCTATAGCAACTATCTTGTGATGCACCTCAATAATGTATACGAATTTCATTATGTATTTGAAATAGTGTAACACTTCTAAAATACATAGCATATGATTTTTTCCCATGGACCATAATTTAACGGAATATTTTTGTGTCCCCCCTGTAAATGAACTGTTAAGGGGTCTTGTACCTTTTAAACACTTCGAAAATTAACGAAAAACTTCAAAGTTTGAATTAGTCTTTTTTCAAAACCTTTTTATGTATAAACATGAAATTTTGGATATTGATTAAACACATTGTGCTTTGTAATATGCTACCATTAGAAATTTATTAGCCTTTTACAGAATTTGTGTATTGTTGAAATCAAAATAGCTCTTTTTTTACTCCAGAAGTCATTGCGCGCATGATATTTTGAGAAAGTATGTATGGATTATCATGAAATTTGGTAAAGATACTAAACAAATATGTGTGTTTAAAATGAACTACTTTTAAGTATTTACAATGGTAATATTTTTATTCATTAAAAATACAAAATTTTTATGTATATATTTTTTTTACAAAAATATTATTTTAATATAGTTAATTAAATAATTTTGGCCTAAGAGTAGTTCATTATAAACACACATATATGTTTAGTATCTTTACCAAATTTCATGACAATCCATGCATACTTTCTCAAGATATCATTCGCGCAATGACTTATGGAGTAAAATAAAGAGCTATTTTGATTTCAACAATACACAAATTCTGTAAAAGGTTATTACCTTTCTAATCACAGCATTTTACAAAGCACAATATGTTTAATCAATATCCAATATTTCATGTTTATACATAAGGTTTTGAAGATAGACTAATTCAAACTTTGAGTTTTTCCGTTAAATTTCGTCGCGTTTAAAAGGTACAAGACCCTTTAATCCTACATACTTCATTTTTAATACCAAATATGCCATGGTAACCCTCAATAGCATATAACAATTACAACTATATTTATGCAAGTTAGAGGACGGACAGGTAGACAGGCGGGCAGATAAACCAAATTCATAAACATTTTCCAACTATGTTTGACAGCGTTAGTAAAATGGATCACTGGAGCGACCTATAACATATATTTTAAGCATTTTGGAGCGCATACCATTTATTTTTCACTTGCAGAGATACACAAAAGAATTCAGTTGCAGAATTGACTATCGATAATTTCTGTAAACATGTTTTCCACTGTGGTATGCATTTTTAAATGTATGCTTTTTATGTAACTTGTAGTTTATTAGTTCGTGCGTATAAATTCTATAGATATTATACATGGCTACACAAAAGATTTCGCGCATATTAAGGGATATGAACAGCAACTGGCTGAAATTTTATTTTTACTCAGTTATATGTTTTTAAAGTAATTATTTAGATATCTCATTTCAATCTCTGAAAAAATGATATTCTTTAAAAAATATTCCTTATATAAAAAATATTGAACACATATATATATATATAAAAGACGGTTATTTTCGTTCTTTTCGAAAATATCATGAAATTTACAAATCTGCTTTTGAGCCATATTGCATTAACATATTTTCTCATTTTAAATAGGTAAACAAGAATAACTAAAGAAAAATAAATTACTTAATCTTCACAATTTTTTTTTGTGCTTAGCAGTGCCGGATAACATTTTCATACACGTAAAAGAAATAGCCAAGGAGATTTTTTTTTCAATGATTTCTATTCAACGCATGAGTTTAAAACCCATGAAATGAACAGACAGTATTAAAACTTTTGAAAGAATCTTGAAAATAGAAATTTGAACTTGCTTGTTATTGAGTGAAAACACCATTAACAAAACGATGTGAATCCCTTTTATATCAGAATGCTTCGAATATAAAAAAAACTCGCTGTTTATAAAGATAATGGGTTTTCGAAAACTTTAAGCACTGTCTAGAAAATTTTCTCTGTATTCAGAGATGAACAGAATGGACAATTCTTTTTCAGACTTGCAATTTTAGTATAGATTATTTAAACTACAGTTTCATTCTATTGCAAATGAATATTAGATTGGAGATTATATTAAACATCTAAATTTTCAAAACAAATTTCAGCGGCTAATGATTAGTTTTATAGTACTTTTAAAACAATTTACGTGCGCAGTAAGAACAGTCGAAAAGACAAATAGTCACATGTATTTATTACAGTACTTTAAGAAGCGCCTAAATAATTTAAGAAAACAGAAAAAAATGTTTATCTCTGTCATGCATGAATTACTTTTAACTGAATGAAAAACATAAACGTTTAAAATAGAGTTCCAGTGGAAAATTAAGAACAAATAATGTTGAATTGTGAAAATTTTACATTTTTTACGAAATTACAAACGAACCGCATGAGATGTTCACAAGCACTAAAAATTATTATTAGAAGTTAGGAAAATACTTGTTCGTGATAATTTAAACTTTGGGAACTTTAAAATAAAATAAAAGATTTAAAAAAAAAAAGATTTTTTTTCATGTTTTTGTTTGCATCTAAGAGTATAAATTCCTTGAGGAAATTTTGTCTACTGTAGGTAGGAATACTGAATTTTGAAAATCTTGCATTTTTTACGAAATTATAAACGAGCCTCGTGAGATGTTTACAAGCACTAAAAATTATTATTAGAAGTTATAAAAAATACTTTTTAGCAATACTTTAAACTTTGTGAACATTAACATAAAATAAATGATAAAAAATATATGATTTTTTGTCATGTTTTTGTTAGCATCTAAGAGTATAAATTCCTTGAGGAAATTTCGTCTAGTGTAGGTAGGAATACTAAATTTTGAAAATCTTGCATTTTTTACGAAATCATAAACGAGCCTCATGAGATGTTTACAAGCACTAAAAATTATTATTAGAAGTTATAAAAAATACTTTTTAGTGATAATTTAAACTTTGGGAACTTTAACATAAATTAAATGATAAAAAAATATGATTTTTTGTCATGTTTTTGCTAGCATCTAAGAGTATAAATTCTTTGAGGAAATATTGTCTAGTGTAGACAGGAATACTGAATTTTGGAAATCTTGCTATTTTTTTAGTAAATTATAAGCGATCCTCATGAGATATTTACAAGCACTAAAATTATTATTAGAAGTTATAAAAATACTTTTACGTGATGATTTAAATTTTGGGAACTTTAACATAAAATAAAAGATTTAAAAAATATATATAATTTTTGTCATGTTTTTGTTAGCATCTAAGAGAATAAATTCTCTGAGTACAATTTCTGTAGTGTAGAAAGGAATAAATTTGTTGAAGTCCAGTTTTCTAACTAAATATTCCGAAACGAAAATGGCTCTGCTTTCTGTGTAGTTGTATTTCAAAAACATTAATGAACTACACTTGAGGTTTATGGGTGATACAGGAAAAAAAACAGAGTTTGCAAAGGCGCAGAGAAGGGGGGGGGGGCGAGGAGGGTACTCTTTAGTATCCCCTTATTATTAGGAGTGTTAAATAGTCAATAATATTGTTTCAAATTCTCCCTAAGAGTTAATGAGAAATTTCTAACGACTTGTATTTAAAAAGTAAGTTAAAAAAAATTTTTAATGCAGAGCATTGAAACTTTTAAAAGAATCTTAAATTTGTATATCATTGAGTTAAAAAATCATTAACAAAATACTACGGACCTATTTTAAGTAAGAATGACTTTGAATTTAAACAAACTGTAAGTCAACAAACATAATGGGCTTTCTAAAACTTTTAGATTTTCTAGAGAACTGGCTCCGCATTCAGAGATGAATACAATGAAAAATCCTTTTTACGATTTGTAATTTCAAAACAGATTACACAAATTAAAGACTTTGTTATTGCAAACAACCATTAGGTAATTCTTCATTATCTTACTTATTCATATTTGCAAAACAAAACTTATCAACAATACTATCTAAATACTTTTCAAACGACATACGTGCTCAATAAAAGTTATAGATGTGAGAAAGGCAGACATTTCAACATATTTTCTAGAATTATTTATGAAATACTTAAACTAATTAAGGGAACTGAATGGTTTTTAAAAAGAGATATTGATACTGTTGAAATATGAATAGTTAGAGAAAGTGTTAGAGATCTTTATTAAAAAAAAAAAACTATTAGAAATTTTTTTGCAATACTTTAAATGAATATTTAAATTACCATATTCATTTGAAGTTTGTTGTGTAAGAAGTTAAATATATTTAGTTTCTATTAATTTTAAGTCATAAATAAGTGCCTATTTTTCAAAGAAAAAAATGCAGGATTCATAATGCATACACAATTCCACCGCATTTGTTGTTTTTTTTTTGCACTCTTCTTTTTTTACTCAACCTTTTTTAAACTTTTGTACTGGATTTTTTCAGTATCCCTTCCTGTAATGCTGGAATTATAAAAATTACTTTAATAGATGTGTTTTTTTCGAAATAATGCAACTTTTTAGTTAATAATGTTGGTAACATTTTTTCTATAAAAATAATAGTTAACGGGAAAATTTTCACCGACCTGTATTTAAAAAAAAATAACTTAAAAAAGCATTAAATGCAGGGCATTGAAAGTGTTACAATAATCTTAAATTTGTGTGCTATTGAGTGAAGACATCATTAACAAAGTACTATGGACATCTTTTAAAATCGGCGTGGCTTTGAATTTAAAAAGCTGTAAGTCAACAAAGATGATGGGTTTCCTATAATTTTAAGTCTCTTCTAGAGAAGAGGTTCCACATTTAGTGATAAATACAATTCAAAATTATTTTTAAGATTTGTAATTTCAAAACAGATTACACAAACTACAGTTTTTGTTATTGCAAACAATCATTTGGCAGTTCTTCATTATCTTACTTATTTATATTTCATAAACTAAACTTATGAACAAAACAATTTAAGCATACTTTTCAAAAAATACACGTACTCAATAAAAACTATAGATATCAGAAAGGCAGACATTCCCATATATTTTTTTAAATCATTTATGAAATACTTTAACTAATTAAGGGAACAGGATGTTTTTTTTAAAGAGATTTTGACGCTGTTGAAATATGAAAAGTTAGAGAAAGTGTTAGAGTTTGTTATTAAAAAACAAAAAAACTAAAAACTTCGCAAAACTTGAAAGGAATATCTATACAACCATACACTTTTGAAGTTTGTTGTATAAGAAGTTAAATATGTTCAGTATTTATTAATTTTAAGTCATAAAATAGGTGCATATTTTTTAAAGGAAAAACACTAAGATCATATTCTTAGTAGCACAGTACCACATTCAACACAGTTAAGCTGTTAAATACAATCGATTTAAAAAAATTATAATGAAAAGTGGCTTTTAGAATTAAACGCTCATTTGGAACTATGACCATTTAAACAACAAGGTAACGCTTCCGAACTTTAAATCCACCCAAAATCAAATTATTATTATTCAAATTTATTTATTTTTTTACAACTGTTCACAATATTCTATTTAAAATAGAAATAACAAAAGAAATATTGCTTGTTTACCCGACTGCTGGCTGAAAAGGTAAGTAATGTTTTCGATCGTGCACAATTAAGGATTTTTGTTCTCTGATGAAATCGCAATCGCAGTGGATTGATTTCAATATTTGTGATACCAAGATGCGTTTGTCTATATTTCCTTTAATAACCACATATCTCCCAAATACAAATATAAAAGAATTATTATCACTTATTACCCGACCGCTCACAGAAATGGAAGGTAATATTTTTGGTCGTAGGCAATAAAAGATGTTTATTCCCTGATAATATGGGTGGATTGATTTGAATAAACGGGGTGACAAAATATTGGACGTCGTTTGTCTTTATTTCCAAGAATAACAGCATATTTCCAAAATGCTTATAAATGATTTTTCTGTTAAAAATGTGTTTTGATATTATGAAATTTTAACAAATATACATCCATTTATTGCCATTCTCACATTTCCTTCAAACACGTTGTTTGATAAAAATTGCCGTCATTAAAAAAATAATGAAAAACGAAATAAAAGTAAATAAAATGTATCGCAAAATAACCTCATAGGCTGCAGTGCAAAGGCCTTGGATGGGTCTACGGTTATTAACCCTTTCCGGCGCGGAGTAATTCTGTTTGTAAAATGATGAAATGATATACTGACACCAGAATTAAGAAACGAATTTATTAGAAAATAAAAACTTGCTTATTTTTACGTACGTTATAAAATGAAAGTTATAATTAAATTTCCTGGGTGCTAATAAACTTAAAATTAGGTGTCCTTTTTTAAGGACACCGCCTGCGAAAGTGTTAACTCGTTTATGTACCTGGACTAGGAATAGAACACTGCTAAAAAGAAAAAAATGCTTTTGCGTGTGTCCATTTACATCATATAACACTAACAGCTGTTTTCTGCATTTTAAGAAATAACCATGCTTGTTTTAACACTGTAGATCAGAGTTGAAAAGTGTTTATGAATTCGGTTTGTCAGGCTGTTTGTCTGGCCGCGCTTTAAATAATTTTTCGCTTATCATTACGTTACTTTTACGAAAAATTTGCCATGACAATTTCTTATAGTTCTGTATATTTTTTAAATACAAATAAGTAAATTTCTTTCCTTTATTCATTTTTATCACTATCCAACATAGTTGAAAAGTGTTTATGAATTCGGCTTTTCTGGCCGTTTGTCTGTCCGCGCTGTAACTCGTTTAAATATACTTCGGTTTCGATATAATTGGTATATGTTATCGAGTTTTACCATGGCATATTCCAGGCTGAAAATGAAATGCGTAGCATGTATAGTTCATTCACAGGGTATTAAAAAAAAAAAACTTCATTACATTACTGTCTAAATAGAAAAATCCTTTACAGCGCTTTTTAGTAAAGTTACTCTGTTTCAAACGTATAAAAATTGGCACCAGACAATGGACAGCACTACAAGATGCTTTCTATAGCATGCTATAGATTCCTACCATAGAATAGGGTGTGCATAGCATGTATAGGGAAACAAAAAAAAATTGGCAAGAGTACTGTCTTTGAGCAATAAATGCAAGGAGTGTGTTTTTAATCGTTGTATGCGTTTTCATATTTAACTAAATATTTTTCTGCATATTACTTCATGTGCATAAATTCCACAGCTCATATACAGGGCTGTACAAAAACATTCGAGCACATCCCCGCTTATTAACGGAAATTGCTGAAGAAGAAATATTACATTTGTCATGCGTTTCCTAACTGAATTAACTTTTTTGAATACTGTACAATATATTTACAAATCTATAGATCATGTGCAGAAAATAATTCGGATATTTTTCCAACTGCAGATGTTAATTGCTGAATTTAGGTTTTCAAATGTATTATGCGTTTTCAAAACTGTTTACTGTTTACTTTTTTCCATTTTATTAAACGGGGAATTTTCTTTTTACAGAATTTTCAATGTGTTGGAAAGTGAAATAATAATTTATGCGTAGCGCATTTTCTTTTAGGTAGCTTTCTTTACAAAAAAGCTACCTATTGCAGCCGTTCGGAGGAAAGCGATTTCAAAAAATTTTGGTATATTTTCATCGATCATGACCCCCAGACCTCGAAACCACCCTCCGTTCAAAATTGATATATATATATATATATATATATATATATATATATATCTGACCTATGTCACACTGTAACTCCCGTAATTATGAACCGATTTCGATGTAATTCGGTGTGTACATAGTACATACCAATGTCTCGACCGAGTTCGTTGGCCAGCTTCATCCGCCGTTTTGTTTCAAAATGGCGGCCATTTAAAATTTTTAAAAATTTTTAAAACTTGAAATTTGGTACCAAAAAATTAAAAATGGAAAAATATTTTTTTCTTATGTATTTGACCTTTATACAAAGATTCCGGAGCAGTTTTTGTTTCGTCTATATCTTAAAAAATGGCTGAGTTATAGCATTTTGAATTCTTAGCGTGGCTGACATTTTGAAACGTCCTGAATTTTGTCACGCGATAAAAGGCGTATTTATGAACCGAATTGGATGTAATTCGGTGTGTACATAGTACATACCAATCTCTCGACCGAGTTCGTTGGCCAGCTTCATCCGCCATTTTGTTTCAAAATGGCGTCCATTTAAAAAAATTTTAAAAATTTAAAATTTGAAATGTGGTACCAAAAAATTGAAAATGGAAATATATTTTTTTCTTATGTATTTGACCTTTATACAAAGATTTCGGAGCAGTTTTTGTTTCGTCTATATCTTAAAAAATGGCTGAGTTATAGCATTTTGAATTTCAGGCGTGGCTGACATTTTGAAACGTCCTGAAATTTGTCACGCGATAAAAGGCGTATTTATGAACCGATTTAGATGTAACTTCGTTTATACATAGTACATGCCAACGTCTCGACCGGGTTCTTTGGCCAGCTTCACCCGCCATCTTGTTTAAAAATGGCGGCCATTTAAATTTTTAAGAAAAATTTAAATTTGAAATGTGGTACCAAAAATTGAAAATTGAAAAAATATTTTTTTCTTATGTGTTTGACCTTGATAAAAAGATTCGGGGCCAGTTTTTGTTTCGTCTATATCTTAAGAAATGGCTGAGTTATAGCATTTTGAATTTCTAGCGTGGCTGACATTTTGAAACGTCCTGATTTTTCTCACATAATAACGGGCGTATTTATAAACCGACTTGGATGTACCTTGGTGTGTACATAGTACATACAAATATCTCGACCGAGTTCGTTGGTCAACTTCATCCGCCATCTTGTTTCAAAATGGCGGCTATTTAAAAAAATTAAAAAATAAAAATATTTAAATGAGATACCAAAAAATTGGAAAATGAAAAAGATTTTTTTTGTATGTGTTTGACCTTAATACAAAGATTCCGGAACAGTTTTTCTTTCGTCTATATCTAAAAAAAATGGCTGAGTAATAGCATTTTGAATTTCTCTTGTGGCTGACATTTTAAAACGACCTGATTTTTGTCACGCGATAACAGGCGTATTTATGAACCTATTTGGATGTAACTTGGTCTGTACATAGTACATACCAATGTCTCGACCGAGTTCGTTGTCCAGCTTCATTCGCGATCTTGTTTCAAAAGGGTTGCCATTAAAAAAAATTTAATTTAAAATTTAAAATTTAAAATGAGGTATTAAAATATTGGAAAATGAAAAAGGTTTTTTTTTATGTGTTTGGCCTTGATACAAAGATTCCGGAGCAGTTTTTGTTTCTGAAAATTTGTTCTTTTGTTGATATCTTAAAAAATGGTTGATTTATAGCACTTTGAAATTCTAGCATGGCTAACATTTTGAAACGATCTTGTATTTGTCACGCGATAACACACGTATTCGCCTATTTCGATGTAAGAAGGCATGTGGATAGTATACATCAACACCTCGACCAAGTTCGCTGGCCAGATTCATCAGCCATCTTGTTTCAAGATGGCGGCCATTAAATAAAAAAAAAAAATATATATATTTAAAGTGAGGTGCAAAAAAATTAGAAATTGAAAAAGGTTTCTTTCTTAAGTATTTGATCTTGATATAAGGATTCAGGAGCATTTTTTGTTTGTCTTTACCTTAAAAAATGGCTCAGATATAGCAGTTTCAATTTCTATTGTGGGTGACATTTTGAAAAATCTGATTTTTTGCATGCGACAGCACTCCTATATATTAACCGATTCCGATGTGAGTGAGCATGTGCACAGCAATTACTAAGGTCTCGACCAAGTTCACTGCTTAGCCTCATCCACCACGTTGTCTTAAAATGACAGGCACTTTAAGAAATTGCCAAATTTGGCAAACAAATATAAGTTACTTTAAAGAAAAGCAGCTTGGATAAAGCTGACTAATTTCGCGAAATTCTCATTCATTATATTGATAAAAATTAGTATTGAATCTCCTATATTCGGTTTCCACTAAATTGAGCTTCGTGTGTTTGCATGATATAAGTTGGCTTTTTTTAAATAAGGATTATGAAAGCTACCTGTTCCTCCCGGCACTGGCCGGAAGGACTTTTTAAAATTCTTGTAGTCTTTAGAATTCATATTAGTATTTTAGTATATTACACTTGGGAATAAAATTAGTTAAGATTTTTTCAGTGTTCTTGCATATCAAAATACTTTTGAACTAAAAACAGATTGAAGAACTCCTGGCAACAGTGTAATATGAACACATTTATTCATAACTTTATTTGCACTTACTGAATTGTTTTGTTATATCGTCCAAAAGTACCGCTCTAATATAATGCTTCTAAGAATGCTCCTAACATATTCCATTCTAGTATAAGAGCATTTTCTGTTTAAGTTATATTTTCAATACTTATTAAACTATCGAATAAAAATTCTATTAACACTAGCATTTTTTTTATTTAAACTTCGCAAGAATTTTTAAAATACATAAACTGTGCTTTTTTTACTCTACGTAAGCTAAGCTATCGATTTTGTGAGCGACGTTCATAGTTTTTCTGAAATAATTTTTACTTTATAACTTATTTGCATTTAACCTTTTCAAAAGAGTTAATCCCTTTAGTAAAATCTTTTTTCTTTTCTTCTTTATTTCTTGTCTATTATTTTAAGCGAAAAATAGGGACGATTTACATTTTTCTGTCAGTAAATTGTATGGAATTTATGTGCATATAATACATGTAATAAACGACAGAAATAACGTAACTGTTTAATTCGCAGATTTTATTTACTCGCCAGAGGGTTTAAGAATAATACATAATTTTTAAATTATTATCCTCGTATTGAATACGCCACATTTATTAAAATTGTCGTTCAGAACCGTATTGAAAGAACTTCGCCAGCTGTGTTTTCGAGAAAAATACTTTAAAAAATTGTACAAATTTTTATCAAACTCTTTTAGGACAGTTTTGAAAGTGGCTCCTTACATTTCTGTATTTTTAAGTTAAAGCAAACCAAGTCACTTGCTGCACTATTTTACTGGCAACTTTATATACAAGTTATGTTGTACCATCTGTTGTACTGTCTCTATCATTTGAGTAATTTGAAAATTTAAATAAAAAATCATTATACTGCCAATAGATGGTCTGACAGAGAATGCTTTGATACTTCGAACTCACTTTTTCGCAAAAATATGGAAATGTTCACTTTTATTCTCAACGCCTCTCGTTATCTTCTTACCTAAGTATGTTCATTTCTTTCATATATCTGTGCATACATATTATATCCTGTTGGATGATAACTAAAATCTAGTCAGGCATAGGTGAGGTTGCATAAATTTCGTACAACTTGATCAAAACATTGCTGCTGGAAGTATCAATATGGTGGGATATTAGCAGTGTAGACAGACATAATACTTTTCAGTTGACCAATATAAATCACGCTATCGATTAGTTTATAGCAATGAGATTGGCTCAGTTCAATCGAAAAACCAGCGATTCATGATGCAGTCAAATGTAGGTCAGGCCACATGAGTGGTAAGTAATGGATTAAGAAATCCGGTAGTTTTCCCAATAAAACAGAGGCTAAATTCACTGGAAACTGTTTATTCAACCACACATATAAACGCCAACAATTCCCACATTCTGAGAATTTATCAGAGCCTTCAAGCTAGAGCACGAATTAATTTTTCCATGTTAAAAAGATGTTAATGGCAATTTAGATATTCTAAGAGACGATAAGACACCTGGTAACAGCTTTCAAGACAATCGAACAGCACAAAAAATATCTCTTTGACCTCATACTCGACAGTTTTATTAAGATGCGCCTAGGAATACAGATTGAAATATAAACTTCAGACGAATCAAACAGATTCAGAAACTAGACACTGAATGAAACTCGATCCGTACTCAACCAATGCAGAGCGAGCGAGGGGCGTAATAGAAAGGAGTCTTGGATCGGCTCACGGAGGGATTTCGATGTAATACGGCTGACGCTAGACAGGTTGGCGGGAAGTTGATATGGCGGGGGCACATGCCCCATGTGCCCCAGTGATAATCGAGCTCTACGACACACACGCTCAAAAGAAGACTGAAGTCTAGAAAACAGGATTTCTGCTTTTTCAGAATTTAGTGTCGCCCCCGATGAAAGAAAATATATATGTATATAAATATAGATAATATAAAACATATTTAAGTTTTAAGACTTAAAACATGCGCTTTTATTTTATATAAAATGATGTCAATCGCATCCTCTGAAGAACTCCTCTTTTAGGATCGTGTCTTAAACTACATCTACAGTAAAGTGTTCATATGACGCCACTAATGCTGCATAATACACAAATCCAATATAAAAGATGTCACTCAAGAAAGAAAAAATCGACTATCTAATGATTTATCTGCCTTCATTTCTTTGTAATATAGATAATTAAATTAAATATAGTTTATAATAGCTCCATGTTTTATCAGAAATTATTCATTTATATTTTTTCAAAATAGCACGTATTTTAATTATTTTCTTTTCAGTATGGGAAAATGACAACAAAAAGATATAATTATTATTTTCCAACTGTTTATCATTTACTTTCTACAGAAATGGAGTACTTGAGTTGCCAAAATTAAAGAAACGGTGCTAAAAACTACAAAAAAAAAATAATATATCAAAAATAAATTGAGATGCAGTTTTCAAACAAATTGTATTAAAAGAACTTTTTTTTCCCCAATATTACGCACGGCATAAAAATTGAAAATGTACGATGCTTAAAAGTTTAAAAAAGTTCAGTAGAGTATTTAACAGTACAATGATGCATCTGCTTTGTTTTACGGTTTGCTTATACATGGAACCTTATTTTTTGGAGACGACATTTTATTTGCTGGGAGAAAGAAATAGCATATCGGGGGCTAAAATATGGAAAGTTTCAATCTTTGTTCAACCTTCGCTTATTTTGTTAAGTTTAGGGTATTGGAAGTTTACTGCAGTATTTTGACCGTATATTTAACTACCGAATGGCACGATAAAAATTCTTTACAAAACTTGCTTTAATAATCGAAGAGTAGATGGTACCCATGCATTCGAGATTTAACTGACTATGATTATTAGTTACTGCATAAAATCGTTAGTGGTCATTTCGTACTTAAATTTACCAAACTATACAGCTTTTGGATTTGATTGCCTAAGAGGGACAACTCAGACAAGGAAACCAAGTCTGTAGAGAGTAGTATGCCTTCTGGTCGCCTTTATTAAGGTCTTAAAAAATACAATTATCAGCCAGAGCTGAAGCCGCCAGAATCACGACAGTGGGCGGTATGTATATAAAATCCCGTGTCAGGGTCGCACCTGCCAGGTGAAAAAAAAAAAAAAACCTTACGCGACAGGGGGCAGGTGAATAAAATTATTTCATCGAAACATTTTTCAAAAACGTCTTATTTGAAATTTTTTCTGCAGATGATGTGTTAAAAATCACGCTGCGCACGTTACATGATGGGCGGAATAAATAAAAAATGCGGAAATAATTAAAAATACCTAGTACTAGTAAATTAGAGACAAATGATTTCGTATTTTATAGTATCCAGAAGTTTCACAAAAACATCTTCAGTGAAATTATTTATGACGCTATCTTGAGAAGAAATAGCAACATACGAATTTTGACACTATCAGTCAATACGTTTATTTGCGGCTAAATTACTACAATAACTAAAATGTCACATAGCCTATCGAGGCTCTAAACTTCCAATAATTTTATTTCGTATATTAATTTGTAAAATTTCGATACTTCATAAGTTTTCGTGTAACCTTAAGCTTTTTTCAATAATAATAGAAATACTTTTCACGAGGATTATGAACTATAAAATAATACATTTTTTAATCTTATATTTAACTTGATTAAAAACAGACATGTGTAGTTTCACCTTAGATATTTTTGTGGAAACAGATATTTAAAAGACTGAAAATGAAAAATCAATAGTAACTCAAAATGAGACCGATTTCTATCAGTAGCATTTCATATTTGCATACTCTAATTTTCTCTCGGCAGATAGCCATATCGGAAAAATACACTAAAGAAAAATGAGCTTGCGTTGAAAATGCATTTTTGAATATAACTTTTTCTATTTTTGGAGATCAATATTTATCAAGGTAAAATGTTGTTTTTAATCTAAATCATCGATAAAAAGTTTTATGGTATGTACTAAGAAATGATGCTAAAAAAATCCAATCTACTGTAAATAACATTTAAATAGATCGAGAGTATTCAGGTATAAAGGTGTTGTACAATTCAGCTTTAATTATAATATTAATTCTAAATTTTTGTAACATATTTATAAAATACATTGGTGTTTTTAAATTTATAACTTAATTTTTTACTAAACTTATTTTGTGAAAATGAGTAATCTTGTTCGTTAAATAAACCACGTTTTTCCGATTTTTACATACGCCAAATATTTTAGAAATAAAATTTGTGTGTCAGATAAGAGAGGCTTAAATCTAAAATTTCTGCAGGCTTTCGATAAAGTAAATTTAGTTACAAAATGCAATGATGACAGTCTTTTGACTCTTGTAATCATTCATATTTTAGTGTAACATTTATGTAAATTCTCCACTTTCTATAACTCTCCCTCTCTCCATTTTCGAAAATAATAATTTTAAGGACGTATAATTAAAATTCCAAGTTTCAACAAAGCTCCTCATGCCGCTGGCGCACACGCGTTTTGGGAGAACTTTGCCTTTTTGACAAGCATCAACGAATCGCTTTTTACAGACCGTTATTTTAATACGGATTTAATGTCAGTGGTCAACATTAGCCCCTATAAAATCGTGTACACTTTATTTCATCCATGCCTTATATTAATGTAACACATGCAGAGAAATAGAGAATGCAAATAAGAAAGCATTCGTGATTAGATTTTATATGTTCCATAATAGCACATTTTAATTTCCAGCGTAGGTTTTAAGCAACCTTTGTCAGTTTTTTTAAATAATTATTTATTCTTTTGGAAAAAAATATATAGCATCCAGTATATCTCTGCAATCAATGATTTATTTGCATCCAGGATTGCTCATGTCACTGTTATGCAAAAGAAAGGCCATGTGGTGATAAGAATACCATGCAGGAGCAGAAGACCATCTGATTTCTGCTGTATTCAGGGAAAGGAAAAAAACAATGTTATAGGAATATTCATCCAATATTTGGCTTCGAATGACTTACTCAGTAAACCCCATACTGACTGAGCAGTTTCTAATAGGAATAGCATCGATTTTTTGCTATTAAGTTAACATTCATTATATTTTTCTGCTACTTTTTTTCCGCTTTTAAATGTAGATGTCAGCAAAAACTGCTTACATTATGCTAACTTCTTACAGTTACATCTCGGTGATTCCAATCGCATTTCAGTCGCATAATTTTTATTTAGGGTATTTTAAGCTTATTTGGGTACACGAGGCCGATCTCTGCCCATTTGGTCTCTCTTTTTTTATATCTTCATACAATTCCAAAGTTTTAATAACACGTAAAGATCTCTTTGGAGCGTATCTTATATTATTATGGGAATTGATTTTGAAATTGTATTACATAAAAAAACGAATCTTTGAAAATCAACAAAGTAGCTCTTGACTGCGTTTGCTTACAATCCTTTCCTATTACTTATAATTAGAAAATAAAAGAGATTTCGATTCTGCATATATTAGTAGCATAATAATACAGATTTAAAAATTTATTTTCTTGCCCAATCAATGTTATTGATCCAGAAGTCGTTGGATAAAAATCTCTTAGCATTTGGTGGTAGCATGTGTGGTTGGCACGCTAATTAAACCAAATAAACAGAATAAAACTGACCACACCCACTAAGGACACACCTTAGTTATTGTGGTTATAGAGTTTGGTATAAGTTTCTGAAAAGTGAAATCTCTATAATTTTCTGAACGTGACATCATTTCCACGCCGAGATTATGTATCTTTCGTTTGCAAACAAGTTGTTGTTGTTGGAAAAATAACAGTAGATCAATTATCCGAGTCATATCATACTACATTGTGAAGCTATTTACTTCAGACATGCTTGGTCTCTTTTTTTCACACCTATTACCAATTGTATTACGATATAGTTCTTTATGCAATAGTTTTTATCTTTTTCTGCAAATTCCTGTCCCCCTTTCTGGAATTTCCTCTGGATAAGTATTTACCATCCTAAGCGTTGTTCTAAACGACTCACCCACACAAATTCCGTAATTTAAAATATAAATTTCTTAAATGCAACGAGATTATTTGTTAATTTCCTATAGAAATTCTTCTAAAAATCATTGATATTATGACGTTATGGACAAAATTGATCGACGCCTAATAAAAAGAAGTTTATATATTTGAATTATGCTCTAATGCTTGGAAAAACACACATACGCCTACAAAAAAGAGCGAATTCTGAAGAGTTTAATTATTTTAAATGTCAATAGATCAAACTAGATTTAAAAAAGAAAAAGCTTGCTTAGCTTGCTTTAGCAATTTAACATATTAAGTTAAAATAATCCTAAAAGAAGAAATATCCAATTCTTTGTTTATGATTTTTTTATTCGTCTTTTCTACGTACCTCTTTCCATTCTTTATTTTAAACTATTGAAGGTTTCCAAGTAATCAATTTAAGCGCAGTGTTATTTCTTTGAACAAATATTGAACTATTTGAAGTTTGAGATCCAAAGTTTTATAGGAAAGTACTAAATCTATATTCCAATGACGTATAATTTTTTTCATATTTGATATGTAAAAAGTATGTTGAATTGTTCAATCCTCTGTAAAAGAATAACAAAGGTTATTTAAATAAGGTAGTTTGGTGTATTAGCTCTTTCTTAATAGTCTAAAAATATTCATTTCTTTCTTTTAGGTAGATTTCGTAGGAAATATTATAAATATAATAAATATACCTATTACATTCTCCCCTATGTTGGAATTTCTGAAAACAATTACAGATCTACACCGATCATGACCCCTAGAAGCCAAAACTTTATCTATCTATATATCTACATATATCACTGTTTTATGGACCCGATAACTTCCATAATTCCGCTCAAAATCTCTGTCAAGTTCGTTAATGAGCAAAATCGGACCAAGGGAGATGGAAATAGGTACGAGTTTTGTGAAAACCGCAAAAATACCCCCATAGCGTGTTAATTATAATGCATATCAAATCAGTTTAAAGTTATTATTACTTCTAGGAAAAAAGCAAAAAAATTATGTATCGCTGATTTTTGATAAAATTAAAAATGTGCTCTCGGGACGAAAGAAACAGGGTTTTAGGAGAGAAAAATTCATGATTTCGTAAATTCTCAACATATCAAGTTCACTTAAACGTATTATAAATCACCTTATACTATCTACATCTTTTATATTGGCAAGTGTTTAATAGGACCAACTCTTACCGCAAAAAAAGAAAACAAAATTAAAACGACAAAAACAAAGGAAAAAAAAACAATTCATAACTTCGTTAATTTTCAAAGTACTAAATCTGTATTCCAATGACGTATAATTTTTTTTCATATTTGATATGTAAAAAGTATGTTGAATTGTTCAATCCTCTGTAAAAGAGTAACAAAGGTTATTTAAATAAGGTAGTTTGGTTTCTAGGAAAAGAGCAAAAAAATTATGTATCACTGATTTTTGATAAAATTAAAAATGGGCTCTCGGGACGAAAGAAATAGGGTTTTAGGAGAGAAAAATTCATAATTTCATAAATTCTCAAAATATCAAGTTCACTTAAACTTATTATAAATCACCTTATACTATCTACATCTTTTATATTGACAAGTTTTTAATAGGACCAACTCTTACTGAAAAAAAAAACCCGAAAAAAAAAACAAAGAAGAAAAAACAATTCCCAACTTCGTTAATTTTCAAAGTACTAAATCTATATGCCAATGACGAATAATTTTTTTCATATTTGATGTGTAAAAAGTATGTTGAATTGTACAATCCTCTGTAAAAGAGTAACAAAGGTTAATTAAATAAGATAGTTTGGTGTATTAGCTCTTTCTCAATAGTCTAAAAATATTCATTTATTTCTTTTAGGAAGATTTCGTAGGAAATACTACCTATTACATTCTCTCCTATGTTGGAATTTCTGAAACAAATTACAGATCTACACCGATCATGATCCCTAGAAGCCAAAACTTTATCTATCTATCTATATATATATATCACTGTTTTATGGACCCGATAACTTCCATAATTCCGCTCAAAATCTCTGTCAAGTTCGTTAATGCGCAAAATCGGACCAAGGGAGATGGAAATAGGAAGGGGTTTTGTGAAAACCGCAAAAAAATCTCATAGCGTGTTAATTATAATGCATATAAAATTAGTTTAATGTTATTATTACTTCTAAGAAAAGAGCAGAAAATTTATGTATCACTGATTTTTCATAAAATTAGAAATGGGCTCTCGGCACGAAAGAAATAGTATTTTAGGAGAGAAAAATTCATAACTTCGTTAATTTTGAAGATATCGAATTCACATAAACTTATTATAAAACTTCTTTGTACTATCTACGTCTTCTATATTGACAAGTTTTTGATAAGACCAACACTTACCGCAAGAAAAAAAAAAATTAAAAACCACAAAAAAGGGGATTTGGTTGAATTAAAAAAAAAAGTCATAACTTCATCAATTCATAAGATATGAAATACGCTTAAATTTATTATAAATCTTCGTAATATTATCGACAACTTTTTTTTGACAAGTTTATAATAGGACCAACTCTTACAACAAAAACAAATTAAAAAAAATAGTTATAAAAAAAAAAAAAAAACTATCGTATTAACATGATTCTGATAAAACTAGCTCTTACAGAAAAATGAAATTAAAAACTCGTCAAAAGTGGCCAGATAAATTTGTTAAACTGGGTTTATCGCTAAGCTTGATTTAGTTTTTTTTTTTTTTTTTTTTTTTTTTTTTTTTTGCGAAATTAGTACTTAACTTCGAAATCTACCTCCGCCTGTAAGCCGACCCGGCAGGGATCTTTTATTTAAAGGAGCCAACGCATTGTTTATGCCCGATTCTAGTCACAAGCAGAAACATGATTAATTTATAAATCCTCATGGCGACATATAAAAGTGCAAAAATGGTTAAACATGTCGGATATGGGAATGTCCACTGTTACTCTTGTGACCACCAGGGCAAATTTCTATATATATTTCCAATTCTTTTATTACAAAATATATTTAAGATAAATTTGATGCAACTTCTTAAAACACATGTACTCTACTTTCATAAACCATATATATTTTGTAACAAAAAGCATTTTACTTGGCTAGATAATAAATAAAAATTTTGTTACTCTTGTGACCACGAAAAAATGAATAAGCAGTATATCTTAGAATTGCTTTTTTACCACGCAATTCATCCCATATATATCATTATACAACAACACAAAATAAATCTACAGCATCTATACCAGGAGTACTTGAAAAAAAATGCCCAATTAAGTTAATTGAGAAAGGAGTCAGATTCATTGCAGGCATATTTGCATAGTTATATTTTTGTTTAAATTGGAAAGCACAACCATCATATAAAAAAGAAAAATAGGTACATTTTAGGAAAATACAAATTCCCTTAAAGATGCAATGTTGAAATTTTATATACGAAAGCATTTACAAAAAATTGATTATGAGTTACATTGTCTAAAATAATAGCATAAGATTTTTTTTATTAGGATCATACTAAATAAGAAGCTGAAAATAAGGTCGCTTGTGGATTTGACCAGTAATCTAGTATTTCATACCAAAATTTCGTCTTTTCATGAAAATAAAACTGTTTCCAGAAACTCCACTGGCATAACTATTCTTTGAGAAAAGGTTATTTTTTTGGCATTACGAAAATAATCCCTTGTGCAAGTTTCAATGAATGTGTGCCACAGAAATGGATTTAGTTGCTTTCGAAAATTTTTAAACAACCAGAAATGGTTTCTTTAACTGTTACTTTTTCAAAACGTTTATCAACGTTTTGAAAAAGTAACAGTATAGAAAAGATATTGATAAACGTTTTGTCAATAGCAAAACATCTATCAACGTTTTGCTATTTACAATAACTTATAAGAAGTTCTGTATTAAGACTTCCGTTTCAAATAATTCTTCGATGTTAACTCCACAAATTAGATATTCTGAATTCCTAAATTCTAATTATCATGTATCTCGGCAGAGAAAGTCATTAAATCCATCACATGAATGTTTAAAGCAGGAAATACATCAGTTACTACATTATGAATTGCTTGAATGTTTTCGTGACAGCAACAAATGGAGATATTCTGATGAGTCATTGTCTATTGTTTTATGAAGCTAGGCTTTAAAGCTGCAAAGGAATCTCCAATTTTTCAATTTAGGAAAGCTTCTTTAAACAAAAAAGTATTCTCTTAATAAATGTCCCCTAGAACTGATGAAATTATGTGACCTTTTTTCACGCTTAACTAACGTGGATTTAGCTGAAGAATGACCTCTTCTTAAATCTTCATCGACATAAAATTCTCCAAAGCTGTGGCGTTAGACTTTTTTCCGTTACAGTATCTAAGGTTAGCTAGTTCTCTACTTCGTTCCTTTTCTTAATATTTCCATTTTCTTTCTGAAGCTTTTGATGGTTCTAAGACTTTTCTTCACCTTATCGAAATATATTTTGTTTTGTTTCTTTCTCACAACAACATATTCAATTTCATTCTTATTTTTTCTCTACAATTTTTGGCACTTAGCAGAATTTTTCCTGCCCTTTAAAACAATGTCGCGTATAAGAAGCAATATTAAAATCTTTCCTTTAAAATATACTATCAGAATCCTTTCCATAAGAGTTACTATAAAAACCTCTGTAGGTTATACAGCAGAATTTAGTAAACGAAGCTTTACAAAGCCCGTAAAATATCTAATCAAAGACCATGTGCTTCAAACCAAAAGAAAGCACACAAAAATGACACGAGTTGAGTTGTTTTATTATATATCTTTAATTACTTGTCATGATTATTTTATAATCTTAAGCAATATCAAAAATGAATAAAAATACATCCACCCATTAAACAAACACTAATAAACATAATTTATCTGCCTTAAAATTTGCAAAATAACCTTAGTTATAGCTAAAACTATTTTAAGAACTGCTCTAATAACAGAGAAAAAACAACAAAACTTTATGCATTCTGTTTGTTTTGGTTGTAACGCAGTTTTATGTCAAACTATCGACGAAAGTATTATGTGTTACACTTGTGACAACTCCCCAAAGCCTATTCCATGCATAGCATAAACAAAATATTTACTGGAAAATATGTCTTATACCTCGAAATCAGAGAATTAGAAGTTTTGGGTAAAAATTTTAAGTAGTTTTTTTTTATTAAAACTTTTGCATGTTTTGCCGCTGCTCTTGTGATATTTAAGTATTAACTTTTAAAAACAGCCAAAAATATATTAAACACATTATCTAAAAGATTTTATCTATGTAGATCTTAGAGATATGATAATAGTTTGTTGATCTGAAAGCATAGTAATTTTATTGAATTCTAAAAAGTAAAAAAATCATACATTTCAATAAGTTGTATTTTAAGCTCAAATGTAAATGTAGTTTTATACCATTAGTATCCAGCTCATTTTCAGTAAACACTTGCTCTTATGAAATTAAAACTTACAAATTCATATACTTCAACTCTTTAGCTTTAAATTGATGTATCACACTTATATTTCCGTGTAAAAAAAATTTTCAGCAAAAAATTTTTTCTGCTGTGGACGTTTCATATTTATATACAGTAAAACCTTCATAATGGACACTCTTGAGTAATGGTCATTCGCCAATAATTATATAATTATACATTTTTACCCCTGAATGACGGACAATTTTCGAACTTTAGAGGTGTCCGTTATTCAGAGGTTTTACTGTATATATATATATATATATGTGTGTGTATGTATGTATGTATATTACTCTTTACTTTTTATTGCAGTAAAACTCAAAAGCGCACGCTGGGTTCCTGAAGTGGTCATCCTGTCCTGTATATATATTTCCTCGTAAATATTGAAAACAAAATCTGACTTACTGGTACATTTGCCTGAAGATAATTAAGATTAATAAATATTTGTTAATTAATTATTTACATTTACATTAAGTTTTTTCTTACAATACATTTTTCGTCACTTATATTCTATTATACATACGTCTTGCACACTTTCATCCATCTTATTTACTTACATGAATCTTTTGTACTTACTTCAGTATTTAACTTATGCGGAATATAGCGAAACACCCTGTTTCATTGTGTGTACCTGCTATTGGAAACGCTCATGCGTGAACCATTTCCATTCAGAAATGCACTATCATCCGTGAAGTTACTTTTTTCACCAAACATAAACTGTTTTTCTCTGTAATCTCCGCCAACTCTCTTTTCTACCACACAGAGTGTCTTTCCTGCATAGCTAGCGACCTGGAGAATTTAATAAATGACAGAAATAAATCGGCCTATAACTCTTCCCCAGAATTCCATTCGGATGGGTAGTTGTATACATTTCCTTGATCTCCATATTAAGAGATTTCCATCGACACCACTCTCGACAAAATACCGATTTGGTAGTTGGGGACCTTCCCTTAGTGAAAAGAGGGTGTTGATAAGGGCCATTTTCGACCATCAGCCCCTTGATCTGGCATACATTTTTCTCTTTAGTATACCTCATAGCAAATACGAAAAAAAAATTGAATGAAAGTTCTGTAATTGTTGCGAAAAATAAATATATAATTAAGTAAGTACTATTATCATTAGCATAATTCAACATCATTAACATATCATTAACCTAAACACTATTATAATTAGTTTTAATCCATATAATCAATAGTTAATACAACACTAAATGCAAAATTAAGATGAATGGAGGTTATTACGACTATCGTTTCAATATATGAAATATCGGAAATAATCAATAACCGAGAATAATCATACAGTTTTAGACACATTCGGCAATGTGTTTTAGATTAGTCTTCCTCCTTGCTTCCTTCACCCGAATCACAATTGGAACATTCAGTGATGGTGTCTTGTAGTGGATGAGTATCTTCAAGACTTGTTTTTTGAACTTCTGTTGAGTTGTGACGCCAGTAAGCCAGAAACCATAATACATAAACAATTAAATTTAAAAAATCAAAAAACCCGACTGCGTAAAAAGCAAACTAATTAATTATTTCTCATCAATGTGAAACTATTTTTTTTTCAATTTCTGCTATTAACTCGCACTCTCGCTATATACATCTTGTTCAAATTTTCAATCGTTAATAAAATACTTATTATTCATCCAATCAAGCTCAAATAATTTTTTTAAACTTGTAGTGGATGACACTTGATGTTAATCCAACTTTTTTCAAATATTAATTCATTAATTAAATTAAATTAATTAATTTTAAATAATCGAGAGAGCCCCCTTCTTGGTCAAGGGATTTTAAGTGCCACTCAAAAGGAGAGAAGAATGGGAGTAAAAAAAATTCTCTTATTGACCTAAGTAGAAATTGACTTAAAATATTTTTTTTATATTACTTGTTTATATTACTTACCTATTTTTTTTATATACTTGTATTGATGACTTTTAAGTTGTGTTTAACTGTTAGTTCCTATCTATAAACACTGTTTTGATGAGGTCTATAGATGTCTATGATGGTTAGAGCTACAGTAAAACTTGAGATCCACAAGACATGCGCAACTTCCAGGTTGTATAATATTTTAACGGAGCTTCTGACTGTAAAATAGTCAATGAAACATCGTCTTCATTTTGACAGACCTATCCAATGATATACCACTCAATAGGGTGCATAATTTTTTTTTCGTCTCTACCACCATTTTGTACTTTATGGCAGCCATTTTGAATTTATAAAAACAAAACATAGCCTATAACCATCGGGCCGTTAAGGCGAATCGATAGAGACCTCATTCATTAAAATCCATCCAGCCGTTGGGATGTTTCGAGGGTATAAAGAAATCCACATACACAGATACGCGTGAAACACATAACTGTTCTTTTCAGTCGGGTAAAAAGCAACATGCGCATAGCACTCAACAACCCTTGCGCGTACTTTACATTGACAGTACCGTTGTGTGATGCTGCTTTGTTCTGTTTTTATCCAAATATTATAGTTTTAGCACTTATGTATCGTGATCGTAACTGAACTCGAAGAACAGTATCATCTTCACGATGGATGTAGAGAGAATAATTGCCTTCTTCATTTAAGTGCTCTTAAGTGTAAGATTGGCTTTGTTTATGTTAGTATGTTCCAAGATTTAATTGTCTCAGCTCATCCGAAGTTAGGCCGGGAAAATCTTGAAGATCTGTATTTGTTATATTAATACATGTGAATTATTCCAGAGAGAAATATATATTTATCTCTGAAATAATTTCCATGTATTAATGTAGTTTCTGTCGATGCTGGATTTAATTAAGTTTCGTGTTCACCCCAGGTCGGTGTCTCATGATAAATATTCCATCTTGTGCTGTGTTTGAAGCCTTGCCAACATATAATAGTGAGAAATTTTACAGGCTGGGTATCGTTCCATGTGATTTAGTCGATAGAATGTCAGTGCGCTATACTGATGGCCCGGGTTCGAGTCCCGACATCAAATCTTTTTCACTGTGTTGGCCTTTGCGCCTCTTAAGCATTTACTTTGAAATTTGTTTTTTATCTGAATACTGTATTAGTTAGTTTAGTCCAGATCGCCCTTTTTCTCGCCCATCTTTTCTCTTCGACTATATGTTTTGAGTAATTAGGCTTTTTAATACACATATAATTCACACATAATCGCAAATATAAGGCGCAAATATAAGCGTATTTGGTAGTAGGAATCTTGGCATTTCGTGTAAGAAATCGATTTCTTCCAGAAGTTCCAAACAAACCCGCAAGACTCTATCAATAATCATAGCATCATTTGGCTTCAGCCACACTCTGATATTGTGAGTATCTTTTTTTAATATATGTGTAAGTATGTTAGAGTCATTGTTCTTTGAATCCGCGAAGTAAGGTCCGAAGACATCCAAAATGTAACCTGAAGTAGTGACCAACATCATAAGCTTAACCAAAGGTCTTCCTTTGTGTAACGAGAATGATCGTCTCTGAAAGGAATAGTTTGCACTCTTCTGAATATAAATGTACGTGCCATTAGCAATAAGTATCATAGTATCATTGTCGTCATCTGGAATACATAATCTTCTTGCTAAAGGTCTCGTATATTTTTCCGTAACATGCGTTCTGGTGACATGTTGTATTCCAAGGTGTAATAGAACAAAGTTCTCAATCGAAGCCTGGCGTGCACAATGTACAGAAGATGATATTAATATTTTTCTCATATTGAATAATATGGACAGAACATCATTAGACAGACCAGTTCAAAGCTTTACAAGCAACACTGCCAAGCAAGTACGAGATTACCCCTTGTACGAGGAACGCATTTTGAATTTTAGTAGTTCAAAAATATAGTTAAAATCAGACATGGATATACCCATCAGAGTTTAATAATTGGAGTCGGAAAGCTATTATGATGTGTCACAATCGAGACTTCCCTTCTTTGTTACATTTCTGTTATTGTTTAAAAGACTTTCAATATCATTTTCATACATTTATGTATTCTCACTTACAGGGCGTAAAGCTTGCAGAGCCAACTCACCGAATACCTATCCTTGGAAAATGTGAGCCTTGTTCCACTTCTTGTGCAATCAGAAGTATTAAATTACACCATTTTAATCAGGTTTGTGTTAACAGATATTTTGTTTAATTTTCCAATTAGAAGACGGAGTGAAAGAGACGTTAATGGTAAGATCTAATTTATTAGCTTATTATTAAATATTTAAAGATGCAAAATAAAATAGAATCAGGGATATATACAGTTTTTTTAATTAATTAGCGTGGTTCTGTATAATATCTGCCACACTGCATTAAATACATTGGTGTCCAAAAATTAGCAACGAACATAAAATAATAACTTTCGAACACAAAAGATAATTGTGAGTGCTATAAAAAGGATATAAGCAGCACTTTCAGCAAACAGGTACTATCTTAACAGCACAGCCAGTCGATGCAAATTCTCCTTGATGTCACAAGCGTCCTAGTCTATAGATAAAATCAATTGAAAAGTAATATCTTTTTTTCGTGTCATTGTTACTCTGAAGTGAGTGTCATTTGGTCACATCACTGAGAAGGTACCTTAAAAATTGATTCGTTTTGAGTTACCAGATGACTTTTTGAAGTGAAATCATTTGTGACTCTCAAGTGACTGTTATTTGGGAGACTCTATAATAAAATCATCATGATAGTTGTTTTATGACGAGTCCCCGAGTTGCGAATGATATGGTGATTTGTCACAAAGTAACACTCATGGTGACCATGGTGACTTCACAGTAGTGTCTCTAATTGTCGGTCACTTAGGAGTCACCATGGATCTTCATAGTGACGTTATTTGGTATCTTATTAGAATACCATGCTCATGTAGATTTTGAGGTGTTTATTGTCTAACTTTTGAACACGAGCATAGACTAAACTGTATTTTGGTAATATCGTAGGTAATGTGGATAGAAGTTTGATATAAATTTCTCAAAAGTAAAATTTCTTGCATTTTCTGTATGCGACATCCTTTCCGCGCTGATTGTATATATCTTTGCTATGCAAATAAGTTGTTGTTGTTGGATCAATAACAAAGCTTCAGTTTAGTTATCAGAATCATATCAGATTACATTGTGAAGCTATTAAGTGTAGTCTCTTTTTTTTCATACTTAATTTTCTCAAAATCATCGGTAATATGACGTTATGGACAAAATCGTTCGACGCCTAATAAAAGGAACCAAATATAGTAGAACCTCTTTTATCCGGAATTCTTTTAACCAAAATCCATTTTGGAAGCTTTTTTTTTTTTTTCTTTTAACTATCATATTACTTCTGTGCAAATGGTCATTTCCGAACTAGGAGTACATATAAATATTTTCAATCCCTTTTCTTAGAGTTCCTTCGAATTTAACTTGAGATCCCGTAAGCTGCGGAGTGGAACGAAGACAACGAACAAATTCGCAATTTTTATATTCTGAAGCATTTGAATGCTTTGCAAAAGGTTTGGAATGGCTGGAGCGGGGATGTAGTGGAGGATATACGGTGGTATACGCCGTATACCTTTTGGATTCTTTTAAGGAACACCGCATACCCTCTGTTTCTCAAAAAAGCTATAGTATATACACTGTAGGGTATACCCTCTGCTTAGAGCGTATGCTCTCTGCTTTTTTACGACTACACCACTGGGCTGGAGCAGCAGAAAGACTGTGATACTGGTGAACTAATAATATTAAAAAACTCCGTGATAGAGCTTCAAAGCAAAGGCAATCGAAACTGCGACAAACAATACATTTTTTCAAACCACTGTGATAAATGTAAAAGGTACTTAATTTTAAAATTAAATTCAGGTAATTTATTTTTGTTTCTATTTTGCTATTGTTTTATTTTTATAAGCACTTGTTACCATAATAAGAAATATTGCATTTATTTATCCTTAATCTTAAAATCGAAGCATTCTCGATCATCCGAAAACTTCGATTTTCCGAAAGAGGGTCGTTCCCAATTACTTCAGATAATCGAGGTTCTACTGTATATACATTTGAATTGTGCACCCCTGTTTTTGAAAAAACGCACATACGTCGTTCACAAAAATAACGAATTCTAAAGAGTTTAATTACTTTAAATGCGAACACATCAAAATACAAATAAAACAAAACTTATAAAAACAAGAAAAAACTAATATATTTCTTACTTTGCTTTAGCGATTTAACATATAAAGCTAAAATACTCCTATAAGAAGAAATATAATTCTTTGTTTATGATTTTTTTTTATTTGTCTCTTTTATGTCTCTCTTTCCATTCTTTATTTTAAACTATTGAAGCACCATTGTCCGATTTCCAAGTAATCAATTTAAGTACAGTGTTATTTCTTAAAAATAGAGAACTATATGAAGTTTGAGATCCGAAGATTTATCGGAAAATACTAAGTCAATATTCCAATGACATAGAATTTTTTCACATCTTTCAGACATAAAATGTAAAAAATATGTTGATTTGTTCGATCTTTTATAAAAGAGTAACAAAAGTTATTTAAATAAGGCAGCACGTTGTATTAGCGCTTTAATAGTATTCGAAAATTACTCATTTCTTTCTTTTTTTAAGGAATCAACGCATGTTTATGCCGGATTTTAATCACAAGCAGAAACAAGATTAATTTATAAATCCTTATGTCGACATATAAAAGTGCAAAACTAGTTGAAAATTTTGAATATATATATTTACAGTAAAACCTCCATAACGGTCACTCGCGATTTATGAATACTCTGTTAATCACGAACACCTATATAGTTATACATTTTTACCTCTGAATAATGGACAAATTTCGCACTCTTGATGTGTCCGTTATTCAAAGGTTTCATTGTCTCTTGGAATTGCACTAAAAATGCACTCAAATTCGCAAGCTGGGTTCCCGAGATGGCCATCATCTGTATATATACCGGGTGTCCCAAAAAGGACTGACTGATTTTAAAATTCAATAACTTCCAAACGGTGACATATATTAAAAAAATTCTTGCAGGAGGGTTATGCATAAAGTCAAAAGTTTTATTACAGTGATTTTCGATTTTAGTTCAAATTACAAACAATAGATGGCGCTGTAAGCAATAGTCACTAAATACAGGCTCGATTTTGGTCCTTTATGTTGTTCCATGCAGAAAAAGGAGATGGAAATGTATTATCCGGGCCACGAAGTACCAAAAAGCGAGCCTGAATTTAGCCGCTATTGATCGCAGCTCCATCTATTGTTTGTAATTCGAACTGAAATCGAAAATCACTGTAAAAAAACTTTTGACTTTATGCATAACCATCCTGCAAGAATTTTTTAAATATCTGTCACCGTTTGGAAGTTATTGAATTTTAAAATCAGTCAGTCCTTTTTGGGACACCCGGTATATTTCCCAGTAAAAACTGATATATATTTGTAAAAACGGATTTGTGATGAGTCATCAGATGACTTTTTAAGGCGAAGTCACTTTGTGACTCTTATGTGACTGTCATTTTGGAGACTCCATTATAAAAACGTCATGATAGTTGTTTTATGCCGTGTTACCAAGTTACAGGAAAAAAGGTCATTTGGTGATTTGTCACAAAGCAGCACTCATGGTGACTTCACACTGATGCATCTAATTGTAGGTAACTTGAGAATCACAATGGACCTTCATAATGACGTTATTTGATGTCTTTCCACCGCCCCCTGAATACTAGGCCTGAGCGCTCACACAAAAATGACACAAAAATGGCGGCTGCCGAAGGCGGATTTTTTTTTAGCGTAGGTACGGTCCCTTAAATGTAGACACCAGTATTTTATAAAAGATTTCTCTACCTTGTTAATTCTCCGAAAAATGAAGCGGAAAAAACTTCAAAAAATTATTGGTAGGAATATTTAAGGGACCGTACACACGCTGAAATAAATCCGCCTTCGGCAGCCGCCATTTTTGGTCCAGCGCTCAGGCCTAGTATTCAGGGGGCGGTGGTCTTTCTTACAATACCATGCTCATGTGAACATTGATGTCTTTATTGTCTAACTTTCGAACACCAGAGTAGATTAAACTATATTTTGCACCAATACATCACGAACGACACCCAAAACAACTAAATAATTTTAGCTGAAAATTTTCAAAAACACTTTTGAATACTTTCAAAGGTTCATACAGTAAGTATTTAAGTAGAGTTATTGAATTAAATACATTTAAAAATAGACTTTGACCATGTTCTTATACTACTCAGATAATGCAAAATATTCCTTTTCGTAAAAATCATATTGTACATCATGGTTGCGAGCGTTTTTATACTTCAAAATATATATTTATATTATACAGTGTGTCCACGTATAACCTGACCGACCTTTATTTTCGCAACCCTTGGTCCTAGATGCGTACTTCCAATTACAAAAATGATTTAAATAAGGTAAAGAATTAATTTTAAAGCCATTTGAAACAAGAAAAACATTTATTAAAGAACTATGGAATTTGAATTTTTATACTGTCCCCCAGTCCTATAAGTTATATTTAGTAAAATTTTCCTGTTACACTGACAAGTAAGACAAAAAAAGTCCCGTTATTCTACGATTAAAATTGACCTACTAATAACTGTTTAAAGTTGGAGCATATTTTTGTTGCAAATTAGGGGTCATTCACAAATTTAGTAGAAATATAATTTCGTTAGATATATTAAAAAATGTTTGAGAGTAAAATTAACATTGCAATATAATCATTAATAATTTTGACATATTAATGCAAAATATACAGTTTGTAGTAAACATATAAGAAGAAAAAAACAACAGAACTTTTATTAAATAAAATGATGAAAATTAACAGTTTTAGCTTTTGATAATTGATTATTATGTGTTCTGTACCACTGAATCCGAAATGTACCTCATTTTTTACAATTACATAAAGATTTTTTGCAAATCGTAAATTTTAAAGTTAAAAAAAGAAAAAATAAAGAAAATTTTATACTATAAAGTAGATGTCATTGTTGTGTTTTTAACTTTTGATAATTTATTTTTATGTATTTTATACCACTGAATCCGTAAATGACTTTCATTTTTAACCATCATGTTAGTATTTTTCGTAAATTGTAAATTTCAAAGTTAAAAAATTCAAAGTTAAAATTGAACCCCCTCCCTCCCTCATCGGATCCCTCAGTTCAGTTTAGCTGTAAGAATCCCAGTATAAACCAAAAAATGGAATAAATTATTGCATAAAATAAAATAAAATAAAATAAAATAAAATAAAATAAAATAAGTTTTTATGTCTGTTTTATAGTATCAGATTTTCGCTATATGTTAACTTTGAGATTTGCGATTTGCAAAAAATTTCTAACTTGATGATTAAAAATGAAGGTCATTTTCAGATTCAGTGCTAAAAAGAGCTAAAAATAAATTATTAAAAGTTAAAAAATACAGTAATCTCCTCTATTTTATAGTATCCTATTTTTGTTATTTTTTAATTTTGACAATTTATGATTTGCGAAAAATACTGACATGATGGTTAAAAATTAAGAAAATTTTCGGATTCACTGCTAAAAAATACATTAAAGTTAAAAAACGCAACCATCGCAGTCTTGTGTTATCTGATCTAAAACTTTTTCTTAAACATTTTGGCGGTAATCTAGCCGAAATTTTTTGTGTTATCCTATAAAATAAGTATAAATGGTAACCAACAAAAATCATAAAATTAGACTGTCATCGGATTTATGTCAGTATGTAAAATTTAATCTCGATCGGATATTTGAAAGTGAGTTAAAGTTCGAGTAGAAATTTTGAACTTGAAAAACATACATCCGATCGTTGAAGTTACATAAAAACATATAAAGATATTTTTTGTTAAAAGAAATCATGAAAAGAAACAGTCTTATATTGTTACAAAATAAAACAAATGTTAAAATGCAATTATTTTTAGTCAATCTGAAACTTAATAAAAGTTAACTCAATCGTAATGCTTGTACGATTTTTTTCAAAGCCTAGATGCACTTGAAATAAGTTCTTCGAATACTTTAAGCATTTCGTATACGACCCCTCAAAGCATGGCGGAACTCGTTTGTGTTCAGATGCAGTGAAGTGGTATAAGTCATGCATTTTTAAAGTTTCATAACTCTGCCGATTTTAGTGTTATATGAACGGGGCTTTTTTTTTTGTCTTACTTGTCAGTGTAATGGGAAAATTTGACTAAATATAACTTATAGGATTGGGGGACCGTATAAAAATTTAAATTTCGTAATTTTTTAAGAAATGTTTTTCTTGACTCAAATCGCTTTAAAGATAATTCTTTATATTGTTTAAACCATTTTTGTAATTGGAAGTATGCATCTAGGACCAACGGTTGCGAAAATAAAGGTCGGTCATGTTAAACGTGGACACACTGTATAATTAAGAACTTTACTTGAGAACTGCTTCTTATATATATCCTTTAAAAAAACAATCTATTAAAATTTTTGATAGCATCGTTAACGTTATGTTTCTTACATTTTGTATATTATTGTTTAGTTACATCTTCTCTAACGTCCGCTGATCTTTTAAAAAGATAATTTATGAATGGAGCATACTGTAAATGAGTATTTTATGCAAAAGGAGAAGCAAACTTCGTAATATTTATGAAATTAAGTTATTCTTGGGATACATTTAATGTAAAATAAGGCTTTTCTGCAAATTTTCTTTGAGAGGTTTTCGGCTTAAAATAGATTTAACATCACTTAGTCTAGTTATAGTATTATGCGAAACTGGTTGGAAGCGCAGATAATATATTTTACTTATTTAAGAGAAGCGCGTAAGTAAAATTTTATGTTGCATATAAATAATAAGTATATTGCCGGAAATAATGTAACTGAAAATAATAGACGGTTTTCTGTTTTTATTATCATTCAATCAATTGAATTAAACATCTGCTATATAAGTAAAATAATTTAAACATAAAATTAAAAAATATCTTGTGTGATTTATTGGTAATTTTTTGTTTGTGGTAACTGCGAGAAACACATTTGTGTCAGAACTGTCATATTTATTTCCTTTACTGAAGTTGAGTTTGTTTTTGTGTTACGCTGAAATATCATTCGTGGTGCATGTGTAACAATTGCTGAAATATTTTTTACCGATTTCAATAATAAAAAGTTATTTTTTAAGTAATTGTGGAGGCGGTGTGTTGTGACGGCTGATTATCTACGCATGGGGATATGGATACCACCATGGTGATATTTTTACTTTATCGCAAACCATATTTAATCAGGGTTCAAAGAAAACCTCGGAAAATGGAACGTTTAGACCGTCGAGCGCGATTTTGTGTTCGAACTCAGCAGTTCTAACTTTGTGATCAGAACGTATTAGGTGAAATGAAATTTTTAGCCGTTGACTGGCCTTATTATATAATGTAATTAGCTATAATTCTACTTCTATTGTTGCTCGTAAAACATATTTGCACTCGAAAGTGAGAGAAATTGTTTTTAAATTTAATTTTACTCATTAATGATTTAAATAATTTCGTTTTAGATAGTTCAATTTTAAATCTGTGTTTCTTGTTATTTTGAAGAGTTCAATATTACTAACATAAAACCTAACAAATTATACATAAAATTCGATTTTGTATAAATTTAAAGCTTTTAAAAAATTAAAATTAAACTAAGCCTTGGTATAGATACTGGTTTATCGACGATTTAAATAACGCTTTAATCAGTGAACGTGAATTTTTGATCAGCAATTCCATCTTTACGGTCAGAACCTCTTATGTGAACAGTGTTGTCATATGGGCTACTTTTTTTAAATTCAGATTCTTGATTGATACCACTTTTTTGAAATGGTAAAATGCGCGTTATTTAATGACATATTAATTAAGGCGAAAGCAAAGGTAATTTTGCCGTTTCAAAAAAGTGGTGGCAATAAAGAAATCCGAATTTAAAAAAAAAATAGCCCACTGACAACACCGTATGTGAAATGAATTTTTTAGTTTATGGTGGGAAATATTATATACTTGGCTATAATTTTACTTCTATTGTTGCTATAAAAAAACTATTTACTATCGAAAGTGAGAAAATAAATTTTTAGTTTATCTTAACTCATTAAAGATTATTTCAAATGAAAATGGAATTTAAAATTATTTGCTTAAAGGGTGCAAAGGCCAACATAGAGACCCCATGCCGAGACTCGAACCCGGGCCATCAGTATAGCGCATTGACGATCTACCGACTAAACCGCATGGAACGATACCCTGCCTGGAGACCTTCTCACTATTACATGTTGGCAAGGCTGCAAATGCAGCATAAGATGGAATATTTTTCGTGAGCCACCAACATGGGACAAACACGAAACATAATTAAATCCAGCGTCGATTGAATGTTTATTAATACTTGGATTTTTTTTTCCCTTCCAGAGAGAAACATTCGCAAATCCAAGTATTAATATCATTAAAGATTTTAATAATTTTGTTTTGGATGGTTCGATTTTAAATCTGTGCTTCTTATTATTTTCAAGAGTTAAATATTAGTAACATAAAGTCTAATAAATTATGCAAAAATGCGATTTTGTAAAAATTTAAAACTTTAAAAGAGTTAAAATTAAACCAAGCCTTGGTATAAATACCGGTTTAGCTACCATTTAAATACCGCTTTAATCAGTGAACGTGATTCTTTGTTTGAACCCAGCAATTCCAGCTTTACGGTCAGAAACTGTTACGTGAAATGAAAATTTTAGTTTATGGTGGGAAATATTATATATTTAGCTATAATTATACTTCTATTGTTGCTGTTAAAAATATTTACAATCGAAAGTGAGAGAATAAATTTTTAGTTTATCTTTACTCATTAAAGATTTTAATCATTTTGTTTTGGATGGTTCGATTTTAAATCTGTGTTTCTTGTTATTTTGAAGAGTTAAATATTACTAACATAAAACCTAGTAAATTATGCAGAAAATGCGATTTTGTAAAAATTTAAAACTTAAAAAACATTAAAATTAAACCAAGCCTTGGTATAGATACCAGTTTAGCTACGATTTAAATAACGCTTTAATCAGTGAACGTGATTTTTTGTTCGAACCCAGCAATTTCAGCTTTACGGTCTGAAGCTGTTAGGTGAAATGAAAGTTTTAGTTTATGGTTGGAAATATTATATATTTAGCTATAATTCTTCTTCTATTGTTGCTGTTAAAAAAATATTTACAATCGAAAGTGAGAGAATAAATTTTTAGTTTATCTTTACTTAATCTTTTTAGTTTAATTAATTTAATTAATTTAATCTTTAGTTTAAAGATTTTAATCATTTTGTTTTGGATGGTTCGATTTTAAATCTGTGTTTCTTGTTATTTTGAAGAGGTAAATATTACTAACGTAAAACCTAATAAATTAAGCAAAAATGCGATTTTGTAAAAATTTAAAGCTTTAAAAAAATTAAAATTAAACCAAGACTTGGTATACATAACGTTTTACAGCTATAACGAAAATTAATTTTCATTCAGTCCACTTACTGCGTATTAGGTATCAACGTTTGTATAACTAGTACTAAGTAAACGTATTACTGAATGGGTTTGTTTTACAAATTAATTTTTCATTAGCATGATGTGGCTAAATCTTTTTTCTCCATTATTAAAAAAAAATTTAAATTTAAAAGATACATACTGACTATGAATATGCGTTTCTTTTAATTTAACATGGGGCTATAAAAAATATCTTTTTTTATTACTCAGAAGAAAACGTTATTTATTATGAATATAAGTTGTTTTAATCCTTACGAAACACTCATTCTAAGAGAAGTAAAAGGTTTTCCAGTCTAAATTAACATTTCCCTGTTTTTCAATCACAGAAAAAAAATATTATATAAGAAAAGGGAAAGTAATTAATACTTATAAAAATAAAATCGATGTAATGTTAGAAAAAAATCTTTTTGTTTTTTCTATTTATCGAAGTTTCTCTTAGAAAATTAAATAAAAAAAAGAAGTTTTTAAGTTTTTAACCATCCGTAAAGAAATACGAAAGACATTAATGTTATCAATTCCTTTTATATTCTTTTATTTACAATAACTGGCGTTTCTGTTTAAATATTTGTTTCTTTTCTGCTTATTGCCTTCTTACTATTTACTTTTTTAAGCAATAGAGTACCTTATTACTACACTCTCAGAAAAACTGTAAATTTATGAGCGTTTGCTGCTCAATTTTCACGGGCAACAGCTTTATTTGATAAAAAACGGCCTGATCCACTAAAAAAATACGGTATGGCCCCATACATTTTCCTCCGCTAGGGTTTAACACTTCATTTTAGTCGTGTTTCGAAAAATAATGTCACTTAACCGTGACCGTAACATATTTTTTTACCCGCCAAAAAAAAGCGATTCTGAGATGATTATCTAAAGTACTACGCACTATGCAACAGTAAGTAAAGTGTTATTGTGTTTTGAAGTGTATTATATCTTTGCCCCATAAAATTACGGGCTGCACAAAATGATGGCCATGGATTTTTTTTACGGGGAATGACTGGAATCTCCGCTGCGGCCTCTGCCTGTAATTTTACAGGGATATTTTTAGATATTTTGAAAATTAAGGGCAATCCACATATTCTTGCACTTCTAGCCTATCTGTTAGCAAAAATACGGTACGACCCCATACATTTTCCTCCGCTAGGGTGTACACGTTGACACAAAATGATGGGCATGGATCCTTTTTTTTTACGGGGTATGACTGGAATCTCTGCTGCCGTAATTTTACAGGGATATTTTTAACAGTGTATAATGGGGTAATCACCCATAAAAACGTCATGTCACTTATGAATGGAACCACAAGCCCCTTTCCCACATTTTCTTTATCACAACTTTCAAATAGTAATTTTCATGGTATATATAAATTACAAATTCCGTAGAAATATACAAAAAAGATTATTGTTTGGAAATAATGTATTAAAAAAAAGAACAATTGGATATCTGCTTATGACAAAAGCTTCTTGATCATTAAAATTAAATCCGTTATTTTAGTGTTTGTTTCGTTGTTAAAGAAAGGACAAACGATACAAAATTTAAAACTACACTGAAAAAAAAACTGTGGGTTTTACGGTATAATACTGGCCCCCACACCCAGTTGCCAGTATTATACCGTAAAATTAACAGTAATAAAGCGTAAATAAGCAGTAGCATACCGTCTTAATAACTATACTAGCAATAAAATATTGTACATTGCTGCTTAACGGTATATGATGCTTATTTTATGGCTTATTATTGTTGATTTTACCGTATAATTCTGACAACTGGTGTACCAGCATTACACCATAACACCGGCAGTTTTTTTTTTTTTTTGCAGTGTACTCCAAGCGCGAACTGAAATCAATATTATTTCCTCAAAAATGTATTTAACAATAATAAAGCGTGAATAAGCAGCAGTATACTGTTTTAATAAATATTCTAGTAGTGATATACTGTACATTGCTGCTTAACGGTATATCATGCTTATTTTATAGTTTATTGTAGTTGATTTTACGGTATAATTTTGGCAACTGGTGTTCCAGCATTATACCAATCACTGACAGTTTTTATTTTCTCTGTACTCCAAGCGGGGACTGAAATCAATATTATTATTTCCTCAAAAATGTATTTACAATTTTCAAAATTAAATTTTATGGAATTTTGGTACTTATAATTTTTTCGTGTGTCATAGAGCTCGGTTAAATGATAAATGCTGAAAGATGGGATTTTCGATAAATACTGAGATTCCTTAGTTTCTCATATTGCTTTCATTTGTCAAAAATCGTTATGTATAGTAAAAACTTTCCTATAAGAAAAAATAAACGGTCAAGAGCGAGTATTACTCGCGCACAGAGGGTTACGCGCAATAATATATGAATTAGTAAATGTATTATAAAAAAAATACCGTTTCTAAAAGAATAATAAGACTTTGTAAAAACTATACAACGTAGGGTTGGGTATAGTTGTATAGTATACAGGTTTGCAAAGGAAAGTCGCTTTAACCTGGAAATACTTGCGAACGGAGAGAGCTACAGCTATACAAGTGAGGTAACGGTACAGTAAAGCGACTACGCCCGTCCTAATGCAAACGACAACAGCACCTCTAGTGGCAAAATTTGGAAGATAGCCATTGCAAATCGAAAACGAAAAGAGGTAGATTTAACTTTCCAATTAGAAAGATTTAGAGCATCAATCAATTAGTACGAAACGACATTTAGTTCACACGGATAAGATAAATCGTTACCTGCATACCCCAAAATGTCCGAAATCGATGAGCGACGATTCTACTTTGCCTATTCACATTCCGGAAATGCAGCAGTGCACAGCTGCAGATTGTGACGTTGTACTGTGCTGTAATGTTTTGTAAAGATTTAATTTCCAATGCATTTAAAATTTTAGATAAACCTTTCAGGGCCAGAAGAATTCTGTTCGTAAACTGATGAAATAAACTGACTAACACCAGAATATTTAAACGAATTTCTCAGAAAATAAAAACCTGCTAATTTGCACTTTCATTACAAAAGCAAAATTTTATTAAAATATTCTTGATGTCATTTGTCAGTTTTGGAATTAAAATTAGGCGGCTAGACAATCTAGCCACCGCCCTTGAAAGAGTTAAATCTATGTCGTCGTATTGAAAAGGTTTGCAATAGACGTTCTATGCTGAGAAATGTGCATGCAGAGTTACTCTCACGAATACAAACGTGTATCGTGAGCAATAGCGAACTTTTCGAACATACTGAATATTAACTTTTTATCACTGTGATACAGTTTGTCTTTCTTTTGTGTGTGTGATGTTATCAAAATATATTGAGACAAGTACGTATTTATACCATAAATTGTGCGTATTTTTTCATACTTCTGACTATTCCATTCTAACGTTTACACAAAATGGAGTGCATCGATTTCGGACATTTTTGGATAAACAGACGAAGATTTATCTTATCCATGCAAACCAAATGTCGTATTCTATTAATTAACTGATGCTCTAAAACTTTCTAACTGGAAATTTTGCTCTATCTCTTTTCGTTTTCGATTTGCAGTGGCTAACTTCCAAATTTCCCCACTAGGGGCCGCTGCTGTCGTCGGCCGTAGTCGCTTTACTATACCGCTACCTCACTTGCATAGCTGTAGCTCTCTCCGTTCACAAGTATTTTCAGGTTAAAGGGATTTTTCTATGCACCCTGTATACTCGAAAAGTATAAATGGATATTCCATGAAAGTTCAACGATATATGGAACCTAAGTAATAGCAAATATAGCTATTCTGTATATTTGTTATTCCATATAGGTTTTTAGTTAACCTTTAAAGACATAGTAGGTGTATTGTGAGAGCCACTCATTGGAAACTAGTCGCAAATCCCATAATATTTATGTGATTCATTCTCATTAAATTAGTCTGTTTTTAACAATTTGACGTTTATTGCTTTTATACTGCTACTGGGCATTGCATTACATACATTTATCCTTAAAATTTGTTATCTAGGCTTTAAAAGCCGATGGAGCATAGAGTACGCCGTCCCTGTCATTATGTATGCCCAAACCGTGTGTGTTTAAGGGTTAATATCTCGGCTAACTACCGACGATTTTTTCCGAAATTCATGATCAACAATGCTTTTATACTTCTACTACGATAGGTACCTCCAGCTCTGCTCAACACTTTTGCTGAAGCCCGTAAATAGAAATTTGAGTGTAACGGAAAAATGCGATTTTCTCAAAAACTATGGAACCTAGGGTAATCGCTATAATTTTCCTGCAAGATTTAAATTAATGTCTACTACTTCTAATTTTTTCATAATTTTAGTTTCAATAGATTCGGAATTAGATAGGGGGGGGGGACATATTTTTGCACTACATTTTCCACCATAACTTTGAAAATATAATACCTAAAATTAAATGAAATATATTTTTGATTTCAGCGTTACGAAAGCTTTCACAGGATACCCCACACGATATACAAAGAAAATATATTTTTTTTCAAGTAACTTAATTAGCCCCTCTACATTTTTCCTAAATATATTTATGAATATTTATAAATCTGTAAATATGTGGGTCAATAGTCTTTATTACTTCCCCCAATTTGAACTTTCCACGTTGCATAGTCTACGAGTAAAAGCGCTGTGACAGACAGACAGACACAGAAGTGATCTTATAATGGTTCCGTTTTTACTTTTTAAGCACGGAACCCTAATAACCATTTTTGTAGCGATTGCTGAGTTGTGGATTATGGAATGTTCAGCATTAGTCACGATTTCTTTCAGTTGTATAAAAAAAGGATTGTCATACGTATTTTATGTATTATATTGGGTGATTGCAAAAATTCATGCCCGATATCCGATGCATCGAGTTCCGAAGTGTACCCAAGTTGTTTTAAATGGGGTAAATGCAGTCGAATTGTCAACATTTAGTACTTCAGCAATCTCTCTAGTAGTAATCTGTAGATTATTATTAACTAAATCACGGTTTAAGCCATTATCAGAAATTCGTCCAGAGCGAATTTTATTGTTTAGATTGAAATCAACAAAACTCTTTTTAACTGTCCTAAGAGCGGGAGCATGATCTAAATAAACGTCTTGAATACTTTTTGTAGCACGTCCAGCACTTACTCCTTTTTTAAACTCATATAACATAACATGACGAAAATGTCACGTTTCATTTTCCCTTTTAAATATTAACCTTGCACACAAATTAATTTGATTTTTTTAAACTTATGTTCACTCATGACACATGTAGATAACTGTCAGTCAATAATATGGTTATAAAAGAAACATCAGCACAGTCAAAATTTCACTTTTCTGCCATGTATGAAATAGTGCAGGAATTTTTGCAATCACCCAATAATTTGTTGTTCAATTGTATGCATGATATAAGATGAATGTATAGATGTAAGATGGATGTGTATGTAACACGTACGCATAAATATAAATCAAGAATGGATCATACAAGTATGCAGCTATTAAATGTCGTATGATAAAAAAAGCAGTGTTGGGAACGTGCACAAACAAAACGAACTAATTCAAACTCAAACTCAATTTCACAAAAATGAGTCATGTTCACGCTCAAATTCAAAAATTTTCAAACGAACTCGCTTAACTCAAACTCATTTATGAAAGTGAGCGAAGTTCACTAAAAACTCGATTTTTTTCTATTATAGTTAGGTTTCTTTTTCACCAGGTCTGTCGTCTCTTGTAAATTTATTCATATTTATTTTCAAACGGATTATTATATACATTTTGCACCGATCAAGAAATATTTCCGTTTAAAACAGGATTTCGTCATACACAGATTATTATAGCACGTTTTACAGTACTGTATTCCTCCCCCCTAGAAACGTATACGTACTCTATTCTTTAAAGAGTATTTTAATTGTAGAATAATGCTAATTTAAAAATATATGTATTTTCGGTAAAAAATGTTGACCAAAGAGGCTGTTCCTTAAACAGATTTTTGCACGAGCCAAGCAGGAACGGGTGAATGATTTTCATACAAGCAGGGTTGTGACCGACACAGAAAATTTCGGTCGGTGCATACTTCTAGGAAGAATAAATCACAGGCCCTGAAATATGTCCCTTTCGACCCGACCCGAGCCTCCAGAGAAAGCAAGACCCGGGCACGACGCAGAAAAACTGATGATAAGACTCGACTCGTTCCGAGTCCGTGTAGGCCTCTAAATGACATTCTAATGGGAAAAAACGTCTTCTTAACGGCTGGAAAATTTTTAAATAAATGATGAAAAAAATTGAGTTTGAATTGTAAATTTCGTTCAAACTCACGGATTTTTTGAGTTTTCGTTCAGCTCAAGTTCGTTTATGTTTATCAAAAAGTGAGTCAAGTTCAATTCTATGTTTATAGAAAGTGAGCTAAACTCGTGAGTTTTCTCTCAATGAGCGCGCTCATGCCCCATACTGGAAAAAAAGGCAGTGCATATTATTTTCCTGTAAACATGTCTCAAACATTTATTATAATGAAATTCAAATGTAAAAAACTTTTCTTCCACATAAATATTCGGAAAATATAATAAAATTTGAGACGGTAGACTGCATATGATTATCTGTCATAATGGTTTAAAAGTCCAAAAATTTTATAACCAATATGTTACATAAATAATTTTGGATAAATGTTTAACAAAACGTTTCTCTTTAACGGGGTCCGGGACACAAAAATCTTCAAATTTTGCAAAAATATTTTATTTCGTTAAAATTTTCTGTGTTTTTTCCTGCTTAAAATGACATTTAAATCATGTTTCTATCTGAATTAGAACAAAAACTATTATTTTTTTAGTTTTGGTTTGTATCAAAATTTAGCTTTCAAGCAATGGCTGTCATGGAAACGACCTCTTGTAAAAATGGGTTTTTCTTCATGATAGGTTTTTTTCACCATTTCTCATATTTAAATTCTTATAACTCCGTTAAAGATAACGGGTTCAAACTTGGAACATCTTTTTCAATTGTTTTACTTTAATTTTGATTCAGCATATTTGAAAAAAATATTTACTTTTGAAAATAGGATTTTTTTTAATAAAAGTTGCACCACATTTTTTTAAATTTTTCGTTAAATATTTTTAATTTTTTTTATAAATTAATCTCTTTAAAAATGCTGAATCAAAATTAAAACTTATATATTTCTGCTTATTTAAATGAAAAAAAAAATTGAAATTCTATAAATAATATTCCGAGTTATAATGATTTTAATTTACCCCACTTTTTTAATAAATTTTAAATTTAAATTTTTTTCTAAAAAATTATGAGAAGTTTTATTATGTGATTTTGTTTACAAATGATAAGGTTAACCATCACAAAAAAATTCAGAATTTTAACTCAATAAATAAAAATTATTTCAAAAGGTGTCCCGGACCCTCTTAAATCTTTCAAAGACAATTGTGTTAAATTTAATTACTTCTATAAGTACATCATACTTGAAATTTCTTGATAATGTTTTCTGCCATCGCGTTGTATATCGGCAACATACCCAAAAGTCAATGTTACTTATACAGTGGGCTTGCATTAATAGATAATTTTATTTATTTATGCTAAAACATATATAACTTAATATAAATTGTTCATACGTATCTCAACAAACGGCGAAACTTTGTTAATTTTTCATGCTAAAGTTTTATTTAGCATTTAAGACATCTAGCATCGTTCTTGCTGAAATGAACTCAGTATTCTTCGTAATATTAAATAGGCTAGAGATGTTCTACAATAGATTCTTTACAAAAGTTAGCTCGTGTACTTTACATTTTTATAATAGAAAATTTACTTTAGGGAGTGTGTGATTGGCGCCGATGGGATACTAACCACGGATCTCATGTTCAGGAGGCGAGACTGTTAGCGTCGAGCAAAAGGCCAAGCCAGTTACTCTAAGCTAGTAATTCACTTTATACTGATCATATGAGATGAGATCGCTACACACTCCCTCCCCAGTGAGAAAGACATCTTGTTGATGTCTGACGAGCGATATGCATTCGTGAGTGATGAGCAGTATGCCAGGCTTATGTGCTGTGAGTGTTTCACAGGTTTGGCTTGCTGGAGAGGATTTATTTGGTGCTGCCATCTGTTGGTTATGTGAGGAGATGATTGTTGTTGAAGGTTGCGATTTTGCATGCATCTAGGTCACAACTTTAGAGGTGACCACTTTACTTTAGCATAGAGTAAAGGCCAAGCCTGTTACTCTATGCTAGAAATTAGCTTTATGCTGATCATATGAGATGAGAAGGCTACATTACAACATAAATATTCGAATTTTCTGTTTATTTTGATTATTATAGATATGAAAAAAGTACATTTTAGTCAATATTTTATTATTTTCATACTCTAATTATTTTTAATTATTTATTATATATTTAAAATGATGTATTCTTAACTCTGGGGAAATATTTTTTTTTAAATCGGAGTTGTTTTGTTACAAATGGCTAAGAAATACAGTGAAACATCAAGTTATGTTATCTTCATTTATTATACAATGATTATTTAAATGTTGAATGATTATTTAAATGCCTTCTAATTCGAAAATAATGTGCTTAAATTGTTTAACCATAATATCCTTAACTATATAAAAAAAATTTATATGTAAAGGGACAGCAAATTCATCTTAAAATATTAATTGAAAACACAGACACATTCAAATGATTCATAGTTTATTATTATAGTACGAAAGTAAAGGATTTCTTCTCGTTTATATACTTGATGATCACCAAGATTTGGTCGAAAGTGCTCGGCTCTCCGGCGAATTTTAATATTTAACATCTATAAATTAGTTTTAATGTCTTAAAGCCTTTTAATCGTTTTTAGCACCTATTTTGGTAATAATAAACTATGAATAATTTTAATGTTTTCATGTTTTTAATCATTATATCCATTTCCGATGAAAATCAATAAAAATGTATGCATTATTTTATTTAAGTTCTATAAAATGCATTTTGAGAAATCCATATGATACTTAATACACGTACATAACTGCACCCTGGTTTTATCTATTGAGCATCATACATTCATGATAAAACTTATACTTAAATATGCTTTTCTTAGAGAGATAAAAAAATACAAAAGGAAAATCAAGTAAAGTGGGTGTACTTAGCTAATATGGCAATATAGCACTATAAAGCTATTTTTCAGTATATTTTATCCAGTATGGACTTCAAGAAAGTATTTACTTTTTCAGTTTTCACTTCCAGCTGTGAAAAGAATCAAAAACTATCTTCTAGTGCTCGCCAATGTCTCTAACAGAAATGGTATCCAATTGATTATTTTCCTTGATGGCCGTTTCCCTTTTCCTGACCTGTCCTGAATCAAAACATTTGCTTTTCCTTTCTCTTAATGTAATGACATCGCTAGTCTCGTTGCTTTTACTAAAACGCAATACATAAGAAACTTTTAATCAAACAGAGAAGTGTGGTTGTCTTGTAAGGCAAAGTTTAAGGAGTTACTAAAATTAAATAAAATTATATAAGAAAGTTAAACTTTTAGGTGGCTACATAGAGTTTAACTTTTTTTTATTGAGATTTCATGTACTATGTGTAATATTCTTAAAAATAATTTTTAACATCATATCTTTAGGGTACTTTTGCGAAAAATTTCTTACGACAATTTCTTATATTTCTTATTGTGGATCCGCATTAGTCATAATTTCTTTCATTTGTTGAAAAAAGGATTATTATGTGTATTTTGTGATGTGTATACTGTAATGTATATATTAATGTATAATGTATATTATGTGTATATTATAATTTGCTTTACGTATATATGTATAAGAGGTATGTGTATGTAACAATTATGTATGAATATAAATTAAGAATGCATCATACAATTAAAGTAGCTATTAAATTTTGTATGATAAAAAACAAGACAATACATATTCTTTTCCTATAAACGTCTCAAACATATTTTATAATGAAATTCAATTGAAAAAAGATTTTCTTCTACATAAATATTTGATAAATATAATAACGTTTTAGACGGTGACAGCTTACGATTATCTGTCGTAATGGTTTAAATTCCCAACATTTATATAAGCAATATTGTTACATAAATAAAGAATTCTGGATAAATGTTTCACAAAACATTTTTCTCCAAAACTTGTAAAACAATTTTTCTAATTTGATTATTTACATAAATACATCCTACTTGAAATTTCTTTACAAACGTTAGCTCATTTTTTAAAACAAATAACTATTTTTATTTCTTTATTCATTTTTATAACTATCTAACAAAGTTAAAACATGTTTATGAATTCGGTTTGTTAGTTTGCCACATATCCATATTTTAACTCTCGTAAATATACTTGGATCGCAATGTAACTTTAATATGTTATTAAGGTTTACAATAGAATGTTAGATATTAACAAGATGGAAATTGCACGTCAAACGTGGCAAATGAAGTGAGTTCATATTATAACTAGTTTTATAAATATTTTTTGCATCGCATAATGTACTGAATGTGTAGTTTAGTGCACTTCATAAGTGCATATCAATTTCATTCTGTTCGAAAGGCAGTAACATCATTAAAATGCATTTGAAATAATTTTCCCATTGGTCGTAATGTAACGGAAAACTTTTGACTGTCCCTATAATTAAACTATACATCCGATTTTTATAAAAATTTGAAATGACTCGACAAAATTTTGTGACAATTATATATTTAAAATTTCAGACCATTCGATTGGATAGTTTTTGCTCTGTTATATGCACACGGACGGACAGACAGACGGACCGAAATACGACTATAGCTGCTACGTATTTATATAATTACGAACGCAACTAAAAATGAAGTATGCAGCAGTCATAGTTCATTTACAAGGACATACAAAAGAACTCCTTTAAATTATGGTCAATAAGGAAAATTATTTGACGCTCATTTTATTGATGTTATAATATTTTAATTATAATGTGATTATACACATAGATGAGTTGAAATACAACCTGATTTCTTAGGAGTATAGAATAAGTTTCATTTGTACTTCATTCACAGTAAAGAATAAAAGAATTGTGCCATTTTGATCTATGAGGGAAAAATTGTTTGCGTGCACTTTATGGATGTTACATTACTTCAAACATAATACAATAAAAAGGGTCACTGATGAGATACATTGAAACATATTTTCTACAAATTATGGTGTGCAAAGCATTTGTTGTTCATTTACAGAGATACACAAAAGAAATCAGTTACGGAACCAACCTCTTATAATTGCTGTAAGAGCGGTTTCCTCTGTGTTAAACACTTTTAAACTTGTATATAAGTTTTAGTTTATTAGATGGTTTGTATAAATTCTACAAATCATATACAGTGTGGCACAAAAGAATTTGCGCGCATTACCCGATATGAAGAGTAACTGTTAAACATAGATTTTTACTGATTTTAGTTGTTACCCGACTGAAAGGAAGGATTATGTTTTTTACGCGTATCTGTGTATGTGGATTTCTTTATACCCTCGAAATATCTCAACGGCTGGATGGATTTTAATGAATGAGGTCTCTATCAATTCTTCTTAACGGCCCGATGGTTATAGGCTAGGTTTTGTTTTTATAAATTCAAAATGGGGGCCGTAAAATACAAAATGGCGGTAGAGACGAAAAAAAAAATTACGCACCCTATTGAGTGGCATATCATTGGATAGGTCTTTTAAAATGAAGACGATGTTTCATTGACTATTTTACAGTCAGAAGCTCCGTTAAAATATTATACAACCTGGAAGTTGTGTATGTATTGTGGATCTCTAGCTTTACTGCAACTCTAACCAACATAGACATCTATAGACCTCGTGCAAACAATGTTTATAGATAGGAACTAACAGTTAAACACAACTTAAAAGTCATCAATACAAGTAAATAAAAAAAAATAGGTAAGTAATATAAACAAGTAATATAAAAAAAATATATTTTAAGTCAATTCCTACTTAGGTCAATAAGAGAATTTTGTTTTTCTCACATTCTTCTTTCCTTTTGCGTGGTGCTTAAAATGCCTTGATCAAGAAGAGGGCTCTCTCGGTCTTAAAATACCTTGATCAAGAAGGTGGCTCCTCGATTATTGAAAATTTAATTTTATTTAATTAATGAACTAATATTTGAAAAAACTGGATTAACATCAAGTGTCATCCACTACAAGTTTAAGAAAATTTATTTGAGCTTGACTGGATGAATAATACGTATTTTATTAACGATTGAAAATTTGAACAAGATATATATAGCGAGAGTGTGAGCTGACAGTGTGAGAGAGTAGGAATTGAAAAAAGAATAGTTTCACATTGATGAGAAATAATTAATTAGTTCGTTTTTTACGTAGTCGGGTTTTTTTATTTTTTTTAATTTAATTGTTTATTTAATTGCGCATTTAGATATTTCATTTTATTGTATGAAAAGATACAATTTCTTAATAATAATGTGTTACTGTTGAAACATGTTTCATAATCTATGCTTTATGCATGGCTTTACTTTCCTGTTTTATATTTCAAAACTTGCATGGATACACGTTAACTTAACAAGGCCAAATAAGTCTTTACTTCTTTGATAAAAATTGTAGTTATATGAGAAATTGAAATCTTTTTTTCAATATTGGGACCATGCTATAAATCGAAAAGAATGACAAAATGAAACAAGCTAAAAGTTATTTAATTTTAAAATCTCCTATTCATTTTTGAGCAACCTTTCATTAAGCGTTTCTGGGCGGTGTTACGTTTATGAAACCAGTTAATTGTAATTTTTTAACGCCACAATTTTTCTTAAACTTCATTTAACTTTTTTCATTCAATGGTAAATAATTCTTCGTAATGTTGATTGCGATTTCAAACACGGAAAAAAACAGCTTTCATAAGATTTTTTTAAACAAATGAGTTAAAAAACCATTAAATGAGCCGATAGTATTGAAAAATTTTAAAGAATCTTTAAAATAGAAATTTGAACTTGCTTGTTATTGAGTGAAAACGCCATTAACAAAGTACTGTGAGCCTCTTTTAAAACGGCATCATGTCTAGAATTTAAAAGAACCTGTTTATAAAGATAATGAGTTTTCCAAAACTGTAAGCACTTTCTAGAGTATTAAGCCATTTCTTTTCTCTGTATGCAGAGTTGAACAGACTGAAGAATTATTTTTTCCATTTGTAATTTTAGCATAGATTACCTAAATTATAATTCCTCTTTATTACAAATGACTATTAGAAAATTGTTCATTATCTGAAACATTCAAATTTGCAAAACAAATTTCATCGACTGGTCATTAGTTTTATCGCGCTTTGAAAACAATTCACGTACCGTATAAGAATTATCGAAAGACAAAAATTTACGTATATTTACTAGAATACTTTACCAAGTGCTTAAGCTAATTTAGAGAACAGAAAAAAATGTTTATTCCTGTCATGCCTGAATTATGTTTAAATGAATGAAAAACATAAACACTTAAAATTGATTTAAAGTGGAAAATTAAGAATAAATATTATTGTATTTTGAAAACAAGTCATTTATTACACAAGTAAAAATTAAATTTACAAAATCAAAAAACCCGATTGCGTAAAAAGTGAACTAATTATTTATTTCTCACAGATGTGAAACTATTTTTTATATTACTTACCTATTTTTTTATTTACTTGTATTGATGACTTTTAAGTTGTGTTTAATTGTTAGTTCCTATCTATAAACACTGTTTTTGATGAGGCCTATAGATGTTTATGATAATTAGAGTTGCAGTAAAGCTAGAGATTCTACCTACACAGCTTCCAGGTTGTGTAATATTAAACGAAGCTTCTGACTGTAAAATAGCCAATGAAACATCGTCTTCATTTTCAAAGACCTATCCAATGATATGCCACTCAATAGGGTGCGTAAAAATTTTTTTCGTCCTACCGCCATTTTGTAGTTTACGGCCGCCCTTTTGAATGTATAAAAATAAAATCTAGCCTATAACTATCGGACGGTTAAGACGAATCGGTAGAGACCTCATTCATTAAAATCCATCCAGCCGTTGGGATGTTTCGAGGGTATAAAGAAATCCACTTACTTAGATACGCGTGAAACATATAACCCTTCTTAGCAGTCGGGTAAAATGTAGAAGCAAACTTCGTAAGTTTATTATTGTTACAAACACTAAAAATTGTTATTAGAAGTTATTAAATATTTATTGTGATTATTTAACCTTTGGGCATATTATCATAAAATAAAAGGTAAAAAAAATGACAGTTTTTTTTTTCATGTTTTTGTTCTGATCGAAGAGCATAAATATTTTTAGGAAATTTTTTTCTAATGAATTACAGAATAAATTTTTCAAAGCTGGATTTTCCAACTGCATATTCAAAACGAACCGGTTCTGTCATCTATAGCTGTATTCCAAACGCTTTAATGAAAGACATACGTATTTTATATGTAATACGGGAAAAATAAATAAAACTTGCACAGTTTGCCGAGCTGGGGAAAGGGGGAGATTTATTTTTCAGCATCACCTCATTTGAGGTTTCCAAACATGAGAGTGTTAAATAGTTCTTAATGTTGGTTAACGTTTTCCATATAAAAAAAATATTTTATGATATTATATATTTTCAAAGACGTTTTTAATATTTATGGGAAAATGTTAACCAACATTAAGAAGTATTTAACACTCTCATGTTTGGAAACCACAAATCAGGCTGTACTGGAAAATGCATTTCTCCACCCTCCATATTCTTAGCTCTACCTTTTTTAAGTCACTAAATTGAACTTTTAAAAGAATCTTAAATTTGCATGTTTTGGAGTAAAAGTATAATTAACAAAGAGTTGTTTGCCTTTGTAGCTGCGTTCGTAATTATATAAATACGTACCAATTATAGTGATATTTGTCTTGTCCGTTCGTCTGTCTGTCCACATATAACAGCGCAAAAACTATCCAACGTAATGGTTTGAAATTTAATATATATAATTGTTGCAAAATTTTGTAGAGTCATTTCAAATTTTATGAGAATCGAATCTCAAATTATAAAGATAAGAATAGAAGTATTATTCATACTGTTATATCCGACACTGTTAAAAATTTGCAGCATTCTGTCCAGTCATTTGACCGTTTTTATTGAAAACGGTTACACAACCGTAATTTAACATTACCATATTATTGGCCATTTTATGGTCAAAAATAATAATAAAAGTATTATTCATACTGTTATATCCTACGCTGTTAAAAATTTGCAGCATTCTGTCCAGTCATTTGACCGTTTTTATTGAAAACGGTTACACAACCGTAATTTAACCTTATCATATTATTGGCCATTTTATGGTCAAAATATAGTTAAAGTACATTTATGAAACCGTTTTTTCAAAAAAAAAAAAAAAAAAAAAAAAAAAACGGTCAAATGACTGGGCACTTTGATGCAAATTTTTAACAGTGTATCATACGTAATTAATTCAATGATGACCCTTCGCCAAGGTTAGTCGCCATGGTGATTATGTTCTATTTAAGAATGAGTGATATTATTTCCGTATTACTTAATTTAATGTATATAATCGTAATGAATTTTGTATTCAGGCATTTTTACGTAAGAGTACACTGTTAAAAATTTGCAGCATTCTGGCAGATCATTTGACCGTTTTTCCGAAAACGGTTAAAACAACCGTAAATTAACACTATTCTGACCATGTTATTGGCCATTTTATAGTCAGAATATAGTTAAATTATGGTTATGAAACCGTTTTTTCAAAAAACGGTCGAAGGACCTGGCAGAATGCTGCAAAAATTTTAACAGTGTACAACAACTATTTCACCAAGATCTGAATATTTATAAAACTACTTATAGTACGAACGCACCTATATTCGCCACGTTTGACGTACAGTTTCCGACTTGTTTATTAAAAAACAATATCGATTAAAAGTTTTACCTTAAAAGGTTTATTATCCTGTGAATGAATTAAATATTTTATTTAATTCATTTATTTTGCATGTGCTTAAAACGGTTCTAATGTACAAACCTAAATATAATCTACAGACAAAATCTACAAACCACAGATGAATACTTCAGTAAGAACTAATTATTTTAGAATATTAATTCTTAATTAATTATTTATAATTTATTAATAATTATTGCAATTTACACCAGAATGTTGCATTTGGGTGTGTAATCAAAATCTAGCATAAAATTCGGTAGGTATTCGCTCGATTAATTGCTTAACATTCTAATTGTATCATAACATAACGAGATCATTTTACTTAATTATTACAAATATATGTTTACTTATTGTGGAATAGTGAAATGAATACATAAATAACAAAACTTTTATGGATAATTAAAAAGACTATTTATTGTTCATTTGTTTCACCAAACTTTTCCCGTTAAATTGTCATACTCAATTTACTTTTCATGAACTGGTACACTTCATTGTTAAAATAAACATTCCTAATCATCTTTAAAATAATGATAATATTTGCGATGCACAAATTTGTCGAGTCATTTTAAATTTTATGAAAATTGAATCAAAACGTTAAAAAGATATTAATAAAAGTTTTCTTCATTCTATTAAATCCTATCCTCATAATTAATGCAATGACATACCATGATAGGTAATGATTCTAGGTGATAGGTAATGACGCTCTATTTAATAACGAGTGATATTTTTGTATTCATGCATTTTTGCATAAGAGTGCAACAGCTATTGCACCATGATCTGAATATTTATAAAACTAGTTATAGTACTAACGCCACGTTATTTGCCACGTTTGACGTTCAATTTCCGACTTGATTAAATTGCCATAATTTAAATTAAAAAAGCTCTAAGTCTACAAAGATAATGGGTTTTCTAAAACTTTAAGGATCATCTAGAGAAATTGCTCCGCATTCAGATATGAATACAATAAAAGATCATTATTAGGATTTGTAATTAATTTTTTTAACCTAAAGTACAGTTTTAGTTATTGCAAATAACCAGTAAGTAATTATTCATTATCTTCGAATAATTAAAAAGTAAACTTCTCAACAAAACTGTTTAATTACTTTTAAAATAATACACGTGCTCAAACTGCAGGTTAAAAAAAGTAGAGATTTTCAAATATTTTCCAGATTTATTTATGAAATGCTTTCATTCATTAGGAGAACATAATGGTTTTTAAAAAGAGAAATTGGCACTTTGAATTATGAAAAGTTAGAGTAAGTGTTAGAGCTTGTTATTAAGAAAACTATAATTCATAAAATATATTTCATAAAAATTGGAAAATTGGAAACTCTTTAGAAACTCAATTAAAGAAATATATCAGGTAAAAGATAAAAATTTTCTGACACTTACAATCCAAAATGTTAACATTTCTTAAAACTCTAAGTAGCTCCATTTTACAAAAAGTGTACTTGCAAACTTCAAGAAGACTGTTTTGAATAATATGGATACTTTGTATGCTGCATATGGCAATAGTTGAAGTTTTTTTTTTTATCATAGTTTTATATTAATGCGAAAATTTTAAATGTGGTTTGTTTTAAAGTGTTACATATAATACGAAACATTTAATAAGAAATAATATAAAAGTAAACAGAAAAAAAGAGTAAAATTAGTTAATGAGTAACCTTATAAGCAGCTTATCTTATAATTATTTCAATTTTGTTTTGGTTATTTATCATGATACATAACAATGTTTACGAAGTGTTTATTGATTTTGCGAATACTTTTTTATTTCTTGCCATTCTTTTCAGAGCCATATTTTATACCGGGTGTTTCAAAAGTTCGATACGAAAGTAAAACTGATATATGTGTCGGAGAGACATACGTCTTCTAGATAAATATTCACCGTGGTATGGGGCTTTGTTTCACACCAACAAAAAGTAGTTCACAGTTGTGGAAATAGAGGGCGCTACTGCAGGTAATTCCATTGAATCATTCCATATTGCTCACACAATGCAAGATTTGGATTAAAAAACATTAAAGAATACTGCATATACAATTTTTTTGTATCCAAAAGTTGCGTTGTGTGAACAGCAATATGGAATAATTCTATGGAATTATTTGCATTAGCGCCCTCTACTGTTGAGAATTTGAACTAATTTGTCTGTTGGTGTGATACAAAATCCCATACCATGCTGAAAATTTATCTGCAAACCGGATATCTCTCGGACCCATACATCTTTTTTAAAAGTAATTTATTTCCGCACCGAACTTTTGAAACACTGAGTATAATGTAGAATTTATCGCCTTCCTTTTGATTCCATGACTGTTCTCCATATTAATACAAAATTTTCTAAATCTCTACAAAACAATAAGAGATAACTTGAACCCACGAAACACGTAATGCAAGTAACTCAGCAGCCATGAATAATACAGGAGCAGGCAGATATTAGAAGAAAGTAACAATGCAAAAGAATTGAAAACGAAACTACTTTCCCTTTCTTTTCAAACACCAACACTTTAAGCGTCCTAACCGTGTTTTTCCGTCACCTAACGTTTGGAAATAAAGTATGATTTAACACAAAATCGATATTTTTGAAGTGAATAAGATAAATAAATATATAAAGTTATCAAATAAAAAATTCCTATACCAATACCTATCTTAGCTACTGTTTCATGAATCGTTAAACATAAATGTAAAATTCGGCAGGACGCTTAAAGGGTTAAATCTACATAGTACGAAGGGAAATTTATTTAATACAGTATATGTGAGGAAAAGACAAGAATCGGCAAGATACACCGCGAAATGAAGGAAGAATAAGTAACAAAAATGTGACAAAATTTGCCCCCCTTTCTCAATTTCAGTAAAACCAATACATTTAAGCAAGAGCCAAAAAATACTATTAGGACGCGGTATCAAAGAAGAGTTGCAGTCTTGTTAAATAAGAATTTTTTTTTCATTTAAATATCTAACATGATTTCCGATTACTAACATTAATCTTATCAATCTGTCATTAAATAAGGCGAATATTACTATTCGGAAACTGCAATATATGAATGAAAAAAATCGCACTAAATTGGCATATTGGTCTACGAATTTGCGAATTAAGCGAGATTTTTTTTTTTGCCTGAAAGGACCGAAATGTTTCGCGTATTAAGTGGGATCGCGTAATAACCGTTCGCGTATTAAACGGGATATTTTTACATTAATCGTATGGGCGATATTGAAGTTTAGGTAAAAATTCACTTCTTATCGGGATCGCGTATTAACCGCGAGCTTCTTAACCGGGTTCGACTGTAGCTTAAAAAATATCTATTTTTAAACATATTATATATGAGTAAATATAAGAACAAAAATATTCCATTATTTTGTAGAAATATCCCTTTTTAAATAGAAGAAATAAAAATAATTTTGCTGCGTTAAAACCTAATTAAAACCCTAAACATGATTCTAAAGAAGATTTTTTTAAAGAAACAAATAAAAAGAATTGAAACTAATCTCTCCAGGGAAGTGTTTCCGGAATGAAAGACTCGTATCATAATGCCAGAAAGAATCATTTCTCCAACTGCAACCAAAGCCACTCGGAATGAAATGCACCATCTATAAATGAAGTTGGTCTTTTGGGATTTTAACTTTTATGGACCTAATGGCCGCAAAAAGAGAACTCGGCCAAGAAAGGTTTTTTGACTGTATCAATATTTTATTTAGGGTAAAATAGATATTTGTATTAAGGCCACTCTATGTCACATGTGAGACAGCTTTTCTATATGTTATCTACTGCTTTTTTTTACAATGCAATTAAGTTCTTAAATTAAAACAACTATACTTATATGAAGGGGTTTTTGTTATTTTTAATGCATAGTTTATATCTTAACAACTTATAAGTTAATAGATAGAGGGTCATGCGCAGGACATTTTTTCTGTTTTCCATGAATAGGCAAGAAAGTGGGATGTGGAGATTTTAATACTATTAAAAAAGGGAATATTACTTAGGTCTAGGGAAAAAATGTGAAAATCTTTAATCTATTAAAGGGCCATTTAGTGTCACGTGTGAGACAGCTTTTCTACATGTTATTGCAGTTTTAACAATTCTGTTGTATCCTCAAATTAAAACAACTATGGTAATTTGAAAAGCTATCTTTATTTGTTATTTTTAATGTATATTTTATATTTTAAAAAGTTATAAGTTAACAGATATATTTTATGTAATATTAGATATATTGTGATATTACATATATTTTATGTAATTATGTTAAATTTATGTAAGCGTCAAATGCAGGGCATTTTATGCGTTTTTCATGAAATGGTCCATTAAGAAACGGTTATTTTACATTCTAGTAAAAATATAGCACGTGGCAGTTTTATATGATTATAATGTAGAATCTCTTACAGTAAAGCAAAATGATAATATTGACGGAAACTATTTTTTTTTGACAAAAGGCATTTGTCATAAAACTGTATTCCCATATTCTCTGTGTGTGTTTCATTAATTACAGTGTAAAAAAACCACTGTAGATTTGCCAGAACAAACTCGATCACAGTGAATGTGCTGTGTCTTTCTTTGGTTTCCTGACAACATGGAAAATACAGTAGTTGCGTAAAATTAACAGCACAATGTGCTGGCAATTTGGACACGTTTTTTAAAGCACAAACTTCTGGCGTCCAAATTGCCAACACAATGTGCTGTTAATTTTACGCAACTACCGTATTTTCCATGTTAATATAGTCAGGAAACCAAAGAAAGATACAGCACATTCACTGTGATCGAGTTTGTGCGCGAGATGAACAGTACTTTGTACTCTAAAAATGTCGTTTTGTTTTTACAGTGTAAGGTCATTAAAGAGGCCATCTTAACTTAGCGGTTATTATGTTTTTCACGAACATAAAAAAAGTAGTTGGCAACATTCGAGGATTCGACCTCATACGCTGGGACAGAGTGAGAAATTTTTGGAATTGGGCCGTTATTCATTATTGTTTACGAATAGTAATTTGCACATTATTAAATTCTCCCTCGATCCGTAATTAAATAATGCGACGGTTAGTGTCCAAAAATAGCGGTTATTCTTGCTAGGAGCAGTTTCCGTGTGTGCGTCTGCTGTAAGCAGGCACAAATAGTATGGATCCAGTAAGATGTCTGCACACGATAAAAAAATGAAAAAAAAAATCCCGAAACTTATTTTTTGAAAAGTTAAACCCTGAAGACTTACCACCTCAGTTTATACAAATGAAGGCGTTTACTTCAAAGCTATAGCACAATTATGTTTTGTATCTCACCTTTCTTCATCTAAGTACAAATATCAATACGCTTGCTTTTTTTAAAAATATTATAAACATTTCCTCTAGTTAAGCATTTTTTTTCATACGACTAAAATTAACAGGTTATAAAGCTGATATATACTTCTTACTTGTTCATTAACTGCAATATATCGGCAATTACAGTGCAACAGTACATAAGTGCCCCAATAAGAAAATGTAATATCTCACAAACTGCTATATGTCATTGGTTTAAATTTTGTGGTTAAACAAAACTAATAACAAAAATTGAGCATGCTCATTTGTTTAAATATGAATACATTGTTTTAAACACCATGTTTTTGTATCATTTCTTTTCACTTTTGAGATTCATTTTTCTTTCAAATTGTATGTGGACAGATGTGTGATGTTCAATTTTGTTATTCCGTACAACGTAGAAAAAGAAGTTTGTATCTTGCATAGCTCAAAAACTAAAATCGATACTCTTTATTCATTTTTAGGTTCATTATATATATATATATATATATAGCCATAATATAATTACAAATCATCATCAATTCCTATTTACAATAATTAATTTAAATTTTTTTTAGCAGCAAATAATAACTGTAACATTATAGAAAATACAGATGGAACCCTATACATGTAATATTAATTAAGCAAAATCCACCAATTAACCAGCACATTGCATACGATTAATCCATATTTACATATGAAAAACCACCAAAAAAGAAAAAAAAATTATTAAAGACTTATGAACAAGAAACCAGCTAAAAAATGTTGAACTCTTAAAAGACATATTGTAAACAGAATATATATATATATATATATTTATACTCCAACATTGCAGAAGTGCTTTTAAAAACAGCATTTTAAAACCAGTTTAACACATTCGTTGCCACTAAAAATGATATTTCCATTTTCAGAAGCCGGATTACAAAACAGTGTTTTAATGGTTAAAATGTTCCTTATATTTTACTAGTAAAACCAGAAAAACGAAAAAACATAATTTTCTTAGTTAGTGCGGTTCATGCTTCTCTAACGTGCATAAACAACCTCTCCGTTCAACGTACAAAACCACATTAAAAAAACAGAGCATATAACTTATCATAGCCGATAGACACGCAAGAACGTCGCTGGCATACAAAGAGGTGCCGGTCGAAGCGCTAGCGCGTCGGTGGCAGCGAACGTGAACGTGTTAAGAGGTCGGATCAACCAGAAAATGACAGTATTTAAAGCAGTATGAAAAACTTTGTAGTTTCTCAACCAATGACAGAAACGCAACAATTTTTCGTGTTTAGTAAGATTAATTAATTAAATCATAACGACGAAAGTGGCTTTTGGAAAATATGCGTTTTGCGCGCACGATTTTATACATTCTTCTGCAGATATATGTTTAATGCTTCATATTTTGTTACTTTTAATACTATTTTTAACACTGAACCTAAATTTGAAACTATATTCAAATTCTTTAGCATAATTAATAGCTTTTCTAATCATATTCACTATATTTCACCAAAAAATGTATACTTATTTTTTCAATTCACAATTTTCAGCGACAAAAATCAGACTAAATTGGAGTTCAGCGTAAACTAACGTATGTAAACTAAGAATATACATAATTTCAAGGTTCTATGATAATTAGTATTTAAATGAGAGTGCACGCAATACAAAAAAGTCAATTTTTAGAAAAACGGCTTCAAATTTGGCTTATAACTTTACAGCAAATGCTTTTATGCAAAATATCTTTAGCCATAACTTCTGTTCTAATTGATATTTTTGTAAAATTCTTTTTGCAGTGCATTCGTAACTTTTGAAGGTAGGGTAATTCCGGGGTTTATGCCTCATATTTTTTTGAATTTGTATATAAAGTCCCATGGTGGACATAAAATATAAAAAATCATGCTGTGCTATTTAGTGTTAAATATAGAACACGTGTAGGTGCGCAAAAAAATTCAAAACAAATAATTAATATTTTTTAACAATTTGTTTCTAAAACATTACATTGCGGTGCGCCACCCGTACATTCGGGCTTAGACGCCGCACTTGTTCGGTAGTTATGCCGCTCTAGTAATACGAACAGAATGAAATTATAAAGGAAAATATTCAAAATAACATTCATATCTGGACTATACTTAACGATGTAATAACTAAATGAAACTAAATGAGTACAACGAAACGTATCAGTGGATTCAAATTAATAATTGTTTGCCTACTTTCACTATTAAAATTATCTACTTATTTTTTTACATTAAATTTTAATTGTTATTTCGGCAACAACGTAAGAGGAATGTATTAGAGAGGGGAAAGAATAAAAATAAAATTGTGTTTACATAATTTATTTGTTAACCCTTTCGGGACCGGCGGCTTTTACACAAATTTTATTCGGTTGGCACCACTTTTTTAAAAGAAGTTACCTTTACTTAAATAATCATGAAAATGCTCTAATTAAAGAACACAAATATTACTTTTCTTTTTTACTGGTGACAGAAACAAATTGTGTATGCTCTTTTTGAAGGTGCTTATATGCATTCATGGTCCCGAATGTGTTAATAGACCTGTTGTTTTCGACCACAATCTACACAAATGTGTCGAAAAAATACAGTCTTTATATAACTACATTCGAAACATGGTCCAACGAAGCCAATTACACTTCCTCTTTTTTGGAGTAGTTTTCTAAACATTCCTTGGAAAGAACGTGTGCGTTACGCGTAATCCATTTTTTCATTACTATCATCTTGACTACCATCTTTCTTGCCCTTCTTACTTTTTATTTTTCCTTTTTTTCCCTTTGGTTTTAGTAAACTTGATAACATGCCTAACTTACTTAGTCTGTGCAAAAAGAAAAGGAAAAGTTAACAAAACTTAATCATACCGTACAAAAGAAACTGCGGCATGTATACCGGAATTGCAGAGCAGCATGTATCCCATTTTGCATGGTACAGGCGTCTCACATCACAGTTGCCTGCCATCACTAAGGAAAATGGCGTAACCATACACACAGTACTCTATACATACGCTACACTTAGTTTTGACTACGAAATCATGCATCCATTTAGTAAATAGCGTATGAAAAATATTTAAGCATAACGTGTTTAAAAGTTTGGACTGTGAAATCATGCACTTACGTCAAAATAAAGATTGTACATCTACAAGTAAACATCGAAATGGGATTCACGCTATACACTGGTTAAAATAATCTCATTGCGCACCTATAATGTGCGTTTGACGACCATCTATGGATATTTACAAGAAATATAAAGGGTGCGGCATCTATCCCGGAGTTACCCTATCCATTCTGTAATTTTTGAAAAATCATTTTTTCAACCGTCAACATAATTTGCCTCCTTAAAATCATTTATATCTACGGTTACCGTAATTTCCAGCCTGTATTTCTCGGATATATATTTTTTTTCAAATCAGAAATTTTACTTCATTTAAGAAAGGAAATTTATATTTTCATAAATTATCATTCATTTTATTAGATAAATTTTCTGTTGCAAGATTGTTTATTTGATATAAAGATTACAGAGCGAAAATTGTAATAATTTAAGAAAACGTTTGGACATATCGCTCACCCACAGAAAAAAATTACACACCTCGCAAAAATTCATTTTACGTTTTATTCCACGAATAGGTTTGTCATATATGCGTCTTGCTACACAAAGAGTTTCATAAGTGTAGACGGAAAATACCTTTATTACGCTATAAGTCCATTTATGACCACAGAAGAGGGCTGGATTGCGTTCGGAGGTAAAATTACACATACACAACCCTCCAAACCCCATTCTACGTCTTCATATTTAAGGGTTTTATGCTGTTATACCCGTTTTTATTCCTCTGTGCAGCGCTAGGTGCTATAATTTCATATTACAGTAAAATCATGCAAATTTTCCCCCTTTTGCCTCTCCTGTGAAATTTACTTTTGTCGATATGCATCACTTTTCTTGCGGGCGAGCGATATGATAGATTGGGGCCTTTAATTTGAAAATTAATTACAAGAGTTTTCTTCTTAATTTTGTGGTTTTCGATTCTATTTTGTATTTTGTTTAAAAATACATAAAATTTTCTGTGTTTATTCAGAAAAACGGAAAATCTTCTGTAATTTATGGATAAAAATTCCCGTAAAAAAAACGGAAATAGTACTGGCGTCTAGATTGCCAGTAGTATTTCCGTTTTTTAGTCCGTTTTTTAGGTGCGTTCGTAATTATATAAATACGTAGCACCTATAGTCGTCGTTCAGTCCGTCTGTCTGTCCGTCCGTCCGCATATAATAGAGCAAAAACTACCCAACCGAATGGTCTGAAATTTTAAATATATGATTGTTGTAAAATTTTGTCGAGCCATTTCAAATTTTATGAAAATCGGATGTATAGTTAAATTACAGGGACAGTCAGAAGTTTTTCTTTACATTACGGCCAATGGGAAAAATTATTGCACGTGCATTTTAATGATGTTACAGCTTTCCAAATGGGCTGAAATTTTAAATATATAATTGCTGCAAAATTTTGTCGAGCCATTTCAAATTTCATGAAAATCGGATGCATAGCTTAATTACAGGGACAGTCAAAAGTTTTCCGTCACATTAAGGGGAATGGGAAAAAATTATTGCAAGTGCATTTTAATGATGTTACAGAATATGCACTGATGAATTGCAAATAAATACACATTCAGTACAATATGGGGTGCAAAAAATAATTATAAAACTAGTTATAGTACGAACGCACCTCATTTGCCACGTTTGACGACCAATTTCCAACTTGTTTTTTACAGTGAATGGTTGCACGGATGCTATAATATTCCCACATATATACGGTCGCTTTCCATGAAAGTTAGTAATATGCAACGTAAAACTCATATATACTACATAAAGTAAAGCAAACAATGGATTTCGGGTGAGTTTTGGATTACCGCATGTGACCGAATAGAGCACAATAAGCTAAACCTCTGGGTTGCCACAAGGGATTAATCACCTGCTGCAACTCAGAATTTTTTTAAATCGAATACCTCTACATCCAAGCTATAATATTCTTACTATTTGTCATTTTCCCAAAAGAGCTAGAAAGTGTTCAGTCCGGGAGTCGATCCCATGACCTTTGGTTAAATTTCTCACGTTTCGTGTATTGAGCAATTGGTATCGACAACCGGCTGACACAATTCACTCAGAAAACATTTGTGGCCATAACATCTGAAATGCCATGTACACAGCTCAACAGAAGATACCGTAGAAAATGTAACTTCATTAAGCAATGCATGCATAAATGCACTTTCACATAAAAAATAGTATAATCTGTTATTTTTTACACAAGTATCCATATTAATTTACATGGTATAAGTGTGCATTAACGAAATGGGATTTGCTGAGACAAAAGCATTTGCAATTTTTGTATTTCCTTATTTTTTTCATTTTGTTATTTTGTTCTGGATCTGAAATGCTTCTGGTGTTGAATCTGCTTTTGATAATGATTCCATTTTTAGGTGCGTTCTTAATTATATAAATACGTAGCACCTTTAGTCGGCGTTTGGTCCATCCGTTTGTCCGCATATAACAGCGCAAAAACTACCCACCGAATTGTTTGAAATTTAATAATTATAATCATTGCAGAATTTTGTCACGTTATTTCAAAAATTATGAAACTCGAATTAAAACTTAAAAAATATATTAATAAAAGTTTTCTTCATTTTATCAAATCCTATCATACGTAATTAATTCAATGATATCCCACGGTAGGTAGTGATTGTAGGTTGCCATGGTGATGACGTCCTATTTAAGATAGAGCCATATTATTTCCGTATTACTGAATTTAATATACACTGGTTATCAAACATTAAGGAAAAGTCACAAAATGATAATTTTTAAATACGCGAATTCTCAAAAGGAAGTAATATAATTTGAATAATTACTATCTCTGCAGAACAGCTAGTCCATATAACATCTCATTCAGGTCACACATGGTCACAAGAGTCACAGTCACTACGGCGAAACAAAAAACAGGAAATTCCATACGTCTCTTTTATGAGTCTCAAATGACTACTATATTTGACTCCACTGACAGGTCACTGTGACTGCTGCTTTGTGACGAGTCATCAGGTGACTTTGCAATGTCGTTTCATTGAGACTCTCGTGTGACTCTCATCTGGAGATTCAATTTCAAAGTCATGTGCACGTTGCATTATGATAAATCACCAAATAATGTCACATTAAAGTCACATGGTGACTTTCTGTCACATGACTTTGTCAAATGGTAACATAGACCCTACTGTAAAGTCACCACTGTGAAAAGTGGTGAAAAGTCACCATGTGACTTTAATTTGACATTATTTGGTGATTTATCATAATGCAACGTTCACAATGACTTTGAAATTGAGTCTCCAGATGAGAGTCACACGAGAGTCTCAATGAAATGACATTGTAAAGTCACCTGGTGACTCGCCACAAAGCAGCAGTTACAGTGACCTGTCAGTGGAGTCACATATAGTAGTCATTTGAGACTCATAAAAGAGACGTATGGAATTTCCTATTTTTTTGTTTCGCCGTAGTGACTGTGACTCTTGTGACCATGTGTGACCTGAATGAGATGTTATATGAACTAGCTGTTCTGCAGGAATAGTAATTATTCGAATTATATTACTTCCTTTTGAGTATTCCCGTATTTAAAAATTGGCTTTTGTGACTTTTCCTTAATTTTTGATAACCAGTGTATATACTCGTAATAAATGCTGTATTCATGCATTACTGCATAAGAGCGCAACAGCTATTGCACCAAGATCTGAATATTTATAAAACTTGTTATATTACAAGCGCACCTCAATTGCCGCGTTTGACGTACAATTTCCGACATGTGTTTTCTAAAATCTAAGTTTCGCACAAAATGAATAAAGCAATTATATGACTTTAGAGGCTGATATGTAATTTTGCACCATATCAGAAATAGCTTATTTAAATATTTTTAAGATGTTAATAATTTGAAGTTTAAGTAACGCGAAAGAATAGCCGTAGCGTAAATAATTTTGAGACTAAAGTAAAGAAGAGAAATAAATATAAACTTTGAAAGGAGAAACTTTATCCTCTTGAAAGAAATTGATTTTTCTAAGTTGAAGAATCGAAGCATACTTTAAGGAAAATATTTACTCTGAATCTTAAAGAATATAAGCGAACTTTTGATTAGATATTGTGTAGTTTTTGATAAAAGTTGTGAGATAAAGTTTGAAATATTACTTTTAATAAGAAGATTAAAGATTTAAGACAAGCGGTAAGTAAAGATATAACAGTTTTTCCTCAAATATATTAATCTCTTAGGTGTTTAGAAAATATGATTGATTAAAAAATTGCTAAAAGATTTATAATATCATGAAAGTTCTTTACGAATGAAAATATAATTTATGATTTATTTTTATTTATTTTATGAGTATATTATTTGTATTAGCTTTTGTGTGTTTTAATTTTCGGTGAGAGAATGTAATACGTTACCTAGAAAGAATTTTGCCTAGAGCATGCACAAATGGATATGCGTGCAATGCGGTATTGTAACAGTTATCTGGAAACTAAGAGCTAAAATAGATATATACAGGATATCTAATAACGAATTTTTAATAAATGGTGTGTAGCATCAGTATGAACCATGCCCACACAGGAAAAGGTGCATTGGAAACGGATAAGATTCACTATACTCCGACACTTTGATTTGACGTGATGAAACTATCGCATGGCTTACTCCATTCATACTATTTATTCGGCATTATTTTTTGGAACACCAGAAACCTTTATGAAAACCCGAATTTCTATGTGGTATTTCTTTTAGGTAAATAATACTAGTGTTTAAATTCCAAGATAAGTCACAGAAGAAATTTTTGTTTAATAGGTCTCAGGACTCTTAAAGCTTCAAAATTTTCGAAATAATAATTGTTTATATGTTGAACTTTTATCTTTTCTGAAAATTTTTATATAATTGTTTCCTTTAAATTCCTATTAAAACAAAAGTTATGGCTTTCAGAATTATAATCGTTCAATAACTGAAGCTGCGCTTCCGAAACTTTGAAGTCATTTTTCTCCAAACGACGTTTTTCTACATAACGCGCAGGATATCTCAAAAACTTCTAAATAACTTTTCATGAAATTTTCCAAACATATGTTCTATGTTAGTCTGTAAAAACGGAACCTAAAATTTCCTTTTTATTGCTCAAAAATATTTTTTTAGGTGATTATACTGTTGAAATTTTCAAAAATGTGTAGTAGCTAAATACAACTTTGCATTAAAAATATAAAAATTCTTTAATACATATTTATGTTCAGGGTGGTTATTACAATCTGAAGTATAAATGAGCACCAAAATTTTCATTCAAGTTGGTAAATTTATTTTATAATCCTGCGAGTAAGCTGTTATACCAATTTTCTGCTTGTCAAATGTCTGACAGTTTGGAGCCTCCTATAAATGTTAATTCTAGGTCTTGCAATTTTTTAAATTCATGAAAGGACGAATATACTTCTATCTTTCATCCCAATAAAAATTGTGTTTCAAAATGATATACATTTAAATATATTAAATGTTGAAAATTGTCTTTTTTTTTTCAATTTTAAGAGTCTTGAGACCCTTTAATTAGGAAAAAGAAAACAATGTTCATGGGAATAAAGTAACGGATCTTCCCACAAAAGAAGTTACACAAATAACAGACTACTTGATTTTGGTATTTCTTTGTCATAGTGGCGCCACAATTACGATTATGCAAAGGATGCTCTTACGACTTCGACAAAATAATCGCAAAGCATCTGCATTATATATACACATATGTACTCCAAAGGCTCGTAAATGTGCCATGTACGTCATTATGTCACATATTGTTCACGTTATATTTGCCATATATACGTCATCTATATCTTATACGCATGTGATATATATACATCATATATCCGTCATATATGACTATAATTGGACCATATGCGGTCATATGCGTCAAGAAATGTCCCACACATAATACATTATTATAATGTCCTATATTCTTTATAATTTGGTGACAAATCTTGGTTGCTTGTCGATTCTTGCTCGGTGGCCATTATAACCCAAACGTGCCGTAATTCTTTGTACTTAATTTTTCTTTATAAAGAAAACACTGAAACAAGAAATACTAGAAAAGTGGCAATGTGAATGGACTATTAGTAATGCGGGGGGATACACTTAAATTTTATCACCAAAAAGTTCTTGAAGACTGATTACTTCGCACCGGAATTTAATTTTTTTCCAACTAATTAGGTGATCTTTTTAAGTTACTTACTCAAATTTACCAGTATTATATCGCCACTCTGTATTTGTGGACATACAGTGGCGGTCAAAAGTTTCCGGCCAGTTAGTTTCTTTGATTTATTTGACAGAACGTATCAGCGAAGAAGAAGTACATTTGCTCCAAAAGTTAGGAATAAGAAATAGAACCTCTGACCACGTGATCATTTTGATTGGATGCGTAAGATATTTGATGCAAAGGGGAGGAATTCGAAATTCGCGCTTGCAAAAGTTTCCGGCCATTCGTCATCCAGTAGTTTTTGCTATCGTTAAAGAGACTTTTTGGCTATGTTTGTTAGTTAATCAACCTGAATAACGTATTTGAAATTCAAAAATGAAAACTTTAACAATTTATTGTTCCTAAACGAGTGATTTGTTTGTCTCTAAAGGGACAATCCTCTCGTGAGATTGCGGCAAAGTTGTCGATCGGAAATTTTGCTGTAAACGATATTTTTAAAAAAATATAAAGATGGTCATGGCCTTCGGAACTTGCCACGGTCCGGGGACCGTGTAAAGCGACTATTCTTGTGGATAGAATTATCAGAAGAAAAGCAGTTGATGGCCCCGTAAAAATGCCGCTGCCATTCCACGCGATTTATGATGTTAAAATATTGCTGAAACAAGTTTGTCTACAGTGTCAAGACGCTTATGTGACGTAGAACTTTATGGAACAGTCGGTGTTAAAAAATCTTTCATAAGTAAAAAAATTCAGAGGGCCCCCGACTGGCGTTTACCAAGTAATACAAAGACTGGGCAAGTGAAAATTGGAAAAAAATACTATTTTCCGATGAATCAACGTTCAATCTTTTTGAGAGTGATAAAAGACGATGAGTGTGATAAACATTACAACCGACGACCTAAAAGCAAAAGATAAGATGCGAGATATATTATTCCTACAATGAAGCATAGCGGAGGACACGTTATGCTGTGGGGAGCATTTTCTGGAAAATGTGCCTGTCCGTTATTTGAAATCCGTGGCAAGATGAATAGTACAATGCATGAGGATGTCTTGCAAGATCATTTGCTGCATTATTGGAGGAAAAATTGTGGTCGCAACTATTTGTTTCATCATGATAACGACCAAAAGCATGCATGTAAGCTCGTCAAGCAGTGGCTTTTGCACAAAAAAATTCCGCTTTTGAAATGGACAGCCCAATCATCCGATCTGAATCCAATAGAAAATTTTTGATACTAACTTGAAAACGTGTGTGGAATTATAAATATTCCAATTCAGCAGAATTTTCACAAAAATTGCAAGAACCGTTGGACAAAATTTAACATTGATGATCTAAAACCGTTCATTGAATCGATGCCACGTTGCTGCGCCGCAGTACATATTGCTAAATGTATGAATACAAAATACTAATTGTAAATGTTGTTGATCACTGTTATTTTCTGTTATAACACCATTTTTTCCACACTTGCCAAGGTGGCCGGAAACTTTTGAGAACATGCGTTTTCTTTTGCAATTAATTTTGTCAATTAAATTTATTAATATTTAATTTTTATTCTATAAATATGTTCTTAACTGTTATGTCAATAACAGTGTATAAGTATCACTTTGAGATTCCTCTTCATATGGGTATACTTACAAATTAACCAAAAATTTTATGCTGGTCGGAAACTTTTGACCGCCACTGTATGTCAACTTCTTTGCATTATTTGTTACATTGCCGTCTAATCCCTACATTCAATATAAAGAAGACATCCGACCACAGATTAGGCGCCATCCACAAATGATGTCACGCTTGGAGGGGGGGGGGGTCGTAAAATTGTGACAGTTTGTGACAAGGGGGTGGTAGGGGGTAAGAAGAAGTGTGGCATCACACATTTTGGTTAAAATAAAAGCATTACAAATCAGCAGATCAAATTTTGTTATTTTAAATTTAAAGTATTTTGTATTCATAAAGTAAGGATAAGATTTAAAGGCAAATATATTAAATTCTGTTTCAAATTCCAAAATAATACTGTTTTCAATTGTTCTGTCATATTAATACTATTGTATATTAATTATGTTTTTTGTCGTAAACCTTAATCTTATTTAATACAAAATAAGCACACGAATCATTTTTATAGTTATGCTCACAAATGTCATTAAAATACATAGTTAAAGTTTAAAAATAAAATTTTAAATATGATCTATAACGCAGTGCTTTGTTTCTGAACTGCAAGTATATGTTTATGTAAGATACTGTGACATGTGAAAAGAGGGGGGGGGGTAAGGTGAAGTGTGACACTTTGTGACACGGGGGGGGAGGGGGTCAAAAATATTGAAAAAAAGTGTGACATCATTTATGGACCGCCCCTTATCATATTAGTTACCAAGTAACCCAACATATTTAAAAGATCTAATAAAAATATTTACCTGCATCAAACTAATAGAATAAAGCCAACAGAATTTCATAATGTATCTTCATTTTCCAAAAGATATTATAAATGATATTTCACTCCTTCTAGAGGCTGAATTAAATTTAACTTTATTGTACTAATAACCTTATACACACACTATGTATACATTCTCTAAAGTTTCATGACTTGAATGTTTGCATGTCGATTATAGAATTTCGGTTGGATTATATGTCTGTATGTCACGTGTAAAATTTTATACATAATGTTGTAATTTTTTTCTTTTCTTCTTAATAACTATTAGAGCAGCATAGAAGCTACAAAGAGTTTGGCAGCTATACCCGGTCTGATTGTGATTTTTTTGGTTTTAGGCAATATTAATGGTTGAAAATTTTCAAACCTCTTCTGGATATATGTAGGAATAAGAACGTGCAGGCAGACGAAAATAAGAAGCTGTCACTGAACAAACTCGTAAATGTTTAATGATAAACTTCTTGATTATCATAAAAATACAAATACTTAACGATTCTGGCCTATAGGAATTATAGTATATACAGGGATACAATATTTAGACATTAATTAAAGGTTGAAACTTGGATCCTTGGATCTACTCAGATCCCATCGTGAAGCAAAATAAAAGGGCACGCCTTATCATCGCGAGAGCCGTCGGCAGAGAACGTCTTTCTCTAGCCAACGCAGAAAACAGAGTTGGGCAGTATCGAAAATACATGTATTTGAAATACATTTTCAAAATACATTTGTATCTTGTATTTTGTATTTTAAACCAATAAGATCAAAGTATTTTTGTAATGTATTTTCTGATGGTTTTACAATGTATTTTGTATTTTGAAAATACTCAAAATACATTTTTTCCAAATTTCAAACTGCCACATTTAAACCGCATAGAGAAAAGCTGCGATTCATTTAAAGGAAATACACGACTGTCTGTTTTGATTAGTTTTAAAATTCTGTTTTGGAAGTTAATATAAACACACTTTTCGACTATTGCTGAGACAATGAGGTTGATGAATACGATATTTTGATAGATACAGGAAACATATTCTTGCTGATTAGTTATAAAAATAACTTTTATATATCTTAATGTTGCTGTGGGAATTACAAGAAAAAAAAACATGTATTGTGATACACCGGTAGGATCTTTCAGAGTTGTGCAGGTGCAGCGCTTTATTACCGACAGTTGCCCATTGATCACATATATAAAGAGCTCAATTTTTTTTTTTCTCATCTAGTAGTTTTATTTAAAAATATCGATTGGTTGTGTTTATGACGGCAAATTATCAACACGAGGGATATAGGACCTAAGGGGGGGGGGGATGTCCTACGTGGGGATCTTTCTAAGTTAAAAATATCGAAAAAGGATTTCTTAAAAATTCGCATTTTTCATTCATTAATATAAACTTTGTTAGACAGTAACCGCAAGAAAACTGCTACAATGAACTTTTAAAGGAACGATTTGACTATGAAAAAAGGAAATTTATGACTCTGCAAATTTTGCATTCGAATTATTCCTAGTTTTTATGAATATTTTATAAGTGCTTTGTTTTTACGAATGTAAGAGCTTTCATATTTTTTTCTGCTCTATATTAAAAGTTTCAAGACTTTGATAGTAAGTGCAAATGATTTCTTATTTCTTTGCGCTTATATATGGTTTGATATTTTATCTGAGTGTTTTAATTTTAAAACTACTTTATACGAAGAATTCGCACTTAATAATAATAATAATTCAACTTGTGTTAAAAATTATCTAATTTTTTCATTTATATTTTTTAATTCAGTAATACATATTTTAAATTTCGTATGCATTATTTCTAAAATGCACCATAATAGGAAAGTTGTGCCCCAAATATTTTATTAGTGGAAGAGCTAAAAAATCTTGCGTAGTTGGGAGCTCTTATTAAACACACGCGCATTATATAAAAAGAAAAATACATTTAAACAATTTTATTCGGTGTCATTGTACATATAAGATTATTATAAAATATGTTCTTTTGTAGACATATACTAAGAAAGACTGATTGAAAAGACTGATACTAGACTACTAATTTGTTTTTACATTCTTCTAATACATAAGAAGAAAGTATTGGAATCGAGAAAATTTTCGACTTTCGCTTTTTGCTTGATTTACACATTTCAGGATACCTTGAGCGCGATTTAACTATTTTTGTGAAATGTGTGTCTGTCTGTTAGTCTGCGTGAGACACAATTTTTGTGGCCCTTCAACCTCAAGAACTAACCCATGGAGTTTAATAATAATCAAACTTTAGATTAAGGTAGACCAGGCATAACTTAGCTTTGGGTTTATATCGCCCAACAGGTGGCACTGCTATGCTTAATTATTTTATTCCATGATAGCTATATTGTAAGAACCAATATACAGAATTTCATTTAACTGCATATAGGCTTGGACAGAAATACTTGCCGATTAACTTTTAGAGTCTATCGCTCAACAGATGGTGCTGCTATGCTAGATTTTTCATGATTTCCGCGATAACTATATCCAAAAAACTAATGGACAAAATTTAATCCAATTTCATATTATTTTGGATTTTCAAATAAATTAATGCTGATAACATTTGGGATGCATCGCTCAAGAGGTAGCGTTGTTATGCTGTGTTTTTATGATTACAGTAACATGTACGTAAATTTCTCGTTTTTTATTTGTTTGTTTGTTTTCTTCCATGTCAAAATGATCATATTTGTAAATCAAATTTAAATGAAATAAGTAGCACGTAGATTAAAGGTACCTTTTAAAAATAAATTTTCTGGTTCGTAGTGCTGATTTAAAAAAAAAATGTGAAGTTGTCAGGTGTGCCGTGAGAGCTATACCTCAAGAACTAGAGCACGGAATTTCATCAAACTTCATCATATTCAGTTACACATATTCAGTTATGACATTTTGGTGTATATCGTCCTACAGATGATTTTTTTTCTGTGCTGTGTTTTTTAGGATTTTCGAGCACCTATTGAATAGAATTGCACCAAACTTTTTATGCTTTTTCTGAAAATCAGTACTGTCTCAATTTTGGCTTAGAACACTCAGTAGCGGGCGGTGCTATACTATGCCTCGTGCAAGAGATTCCTTATCAGATCCACAATCTAGAGGTCTGCACGGGTCGGAATTTCCAAGGCCGGGTCCGGCCCGCACAAAAACAATCGACCCGGCCCGATGAAAAAAATTAAAATTTCGGCCCGACCCCGGTCTGTTTATATTTTCACAGTTCACGGGCCATACTGTACAAAAATCAGTGGAAAAAATCAATTAAATGAGGCCTGACTCAATTTCTACAAAAAAATTAGATTTTTCTAAAGATACAATTAAGATTCATTTAAAGGATACTGCATAAATATTTATGGGATAATTTTACAGCATATTTTAAAATTACTAGTTCGCAAGACAGAAAATACACAATATAGCAACATTAATGATTACTTAGTCTTAGACGTTTCAACATTCAAATAAAGATTCATTAAAAATTTAATATAGTTTAGAATAAAAGAAAAAAGGAGGGTTAAAAACAGGATAATTTTTGAAGCTGTATAATAAAAAGCAGATTTGTGAAACTATTTTTTTGCCATTTAATAAAGCTTTTCTCAAATCCAAAGGAGTTTCTGACACATTTCTGAATTCATTTCTTTTCGGAACGCATAAGATTGGCAGGTGTTCTTATTCAGAAACTATGTAATCGAATAACGTTATCATTTTTCGATAAAGGCAATATATTAAAGCACATAAATTAACGTCTGAATTCCATTTTTATTTATTAAAGGTACACATATATTAAGACAGACTATAAATACAATTAAATACAATAAACCCAACTGGAGTGAAAAATTAGCCGGGGCCAGGAATCGAACCTGGGTCGACAGCGTAACGTGCTGTTGCTCTACCGTTAAGCTACCCCTGGCCGATGTCCTAGCCCGGAAATTTCTCACTAATAAACCAAGTTGGGGAACGTCACCGTCCATCTATCAGATAGCACTGGATGACGTGACAACGATGAATAAATTTTTTTTTCCATCGATCCGCAATATATATTAAAGCACATAAATTAACGTCTGAATTCCATTTTTATTTATTAAAGGTACACATATATTAAGACAGACTATAAATACAATTAAATACAATAAACCCAACTGGAGTGGAAAATTAGCCGGAGCCAGGAATCGAACCTGGGTCGACAGCGTAACGTGCTGTTGCTCTACCGTTAAGCTACCCCTGGCCGATGTCCTAGCCTAATATATTTATGTGCTTTAATATATATTGCGGATCGATGGAAAAAGAAATTTATTCATCGTTGTCACGTCATCCAGTGCTATCTGATAGATGGACGGTGACGTTCCCCAACTTGGTTTATTAGTGAGAAATTTCCGGGCTAGGACATCGGCCAGGGGTAGCTTAACGGTAGAGCAACAGCACGTTACGCTGTCGACCCAGGTTCGATTCCTGGCCCCGGCTAATTTTTCACTCCAGTTGGGTTTATTGTATTTAATTGTATTTATAGTCTGTCTTAATATATGTGTACCTTTAATAAAGGCAATATATCTTTGAGAAAATACTGTCAAAGTTAAAGTTTTGAACCGAATTTCCGGAAGCGATAAAACGGGAAAGGAGAAAACCTGCAGTCACGTGACAAGAATCTGTTATATCTCGATAAGTAATTTATTTATAAAAAAATGCAAAAAACGCTATTTGATGGCGCCGAAATTCATCTGACAAATAAATTTTCAAAATCCAAGTGAGATGGGAGAGCAATTAGATTAAATAGTTTATTAAATAAAACTGAAATAGTATGTAAATTCTATTCATCATTAGAAGTTAATAATTGTTCCATAATAGTAATTCTCCGTATTTAACAGAGCCAATACAAAAAAAAAATGTTCTCTGCTTGGTTGCAGAGTCAGGACTTCCATTATACACTCTGTATTAAACAGAGCCATGATTTAACAATTGGCATCTCTGATTACAGAGTCAGGACATGTTACATGTTCTCTGCTTGGTTACAGAGTCAAGACTAACCATTTTAAAAATGATACATATTATATAAAATAAACATCAAAATAAAAATTACAATATGCAGTTATAAATCTTCTAAATAGCTATAATATTCATTTAAATGACATCCAAGTAATTATAAAACTAATAAATCACCATCAATTCAAAATTATTATAAAGTAAATAAATCTATATTACATGACCTTGAAATCATAATGTTACTCATAAATATTGATTCAGGGTTATAAACAATTTAGATAAACAGATTAGATTTTTTCTGTCAAAAGAAATCAGTTTTATAATTATGTTTCACAATATGAAAGATAAACAGAGTTAAATTATAAACAAATAAATTTGAGGGCATTTACGCCGAAACACTATTCGATTCCCTTCAATAGTCAAGCCTGCCAATTTTAAGCCTTTACAGTAAAAAACTAATCAGAAAATTTGTCAGGAATTTTCTCATTGTTGAGCAGTGAATTTGAGAACCACCTTGAGGATTCCAAAGATTCCGTTGAGAGAAGTTCATCATCGCTATTAATATTTTTACAAAACATATTGCCTTCCCTACACAACACATCCTGAGAACAATAAAGTCCAGTTCTGGCCCTGCTCGACTGTGTAAAAAAAAAAATGCAAACCTGATCTCGGCCCAGCCCGAGTCTGCTGGAAAAATTAAGCCATGGCTCAGACACCATGTAACTGTCCGACAGAGGTCTCTACGCTGGACATGTTACATTTCTGTATTGATGTTGTCAAACTAGCATCGGCTCGTGACGCACATTTATACTTATTACTTATTCTCGCGAAAGTCACATTAATTGAAAATGGCTCATATTTTATCGGCTTCGATTGAAGTTTTATAGCGGGCCGGTAGGCCCGCTTAATCTCTCTTATCGACCCGGCCCGTTTATTTTGTTTCTCGGTCTGGCCTGTTGAAAAAAATGTTTTAATTCTGCCGGCCCGTTTGAAAATTTGCCTTCATTTTGCGGCTCGCGGTCCGGGCCAGCAAGTATAGGCCGACGTAGTTTATTCATTATCAGTTATTCTTGCAACTTTCATACACTTTTAAGCACGTTGTTGCTCCAATCTTTCAATTTTGTTTTGTTATTTTTCGTTGAATTTTAATTAATTTTGCTTCTTTATTTGGAAATTTATAATTTCTAAAAATTTAATCAGTTTTGCAAACCAGCTTTGCATTTCACTTGTGCAGTTTAATGCACAATCGTTTTTATTATTTTTTTTATAATGTATTTCGTATTTTAAATGTATTTTCAAAATACATGTATTTTGTATTTTGAATTTTTGAAATTTGGAAAGTATTTTGTATTTTGTATTTTAAGTTGAAAAAACAATGTATTTTGTATTTTGTATCGAAAATGGTTTTTCGATGTATTTTGCCCAACTCTGGCAGAAAAGCATCTCTGAAAATATCCCAGTTTTGCTGAATTAACAACCTTCTCATGAGAACTGGACTTCAATCTCTCAAAGCATCTGGTGTGCGGTATTGTTTAGCCACCACATATATAATTTTTATTTACTAGTTATTGCAACATTTGCCTAAAAAGTACCTTATTTTTCTTTTTATGCATTGTGTTATTCATATGTTTTTGCGTTCTTTCGATCTCCCGTGCGTTTCCGTTTCCGGATATGCTCTCATTTGTAAATATTGTTCGTATCGATGTTCTTCACCTCATCTCAAAATACGTAGGCGGATATTTGATACGCCCCGTATGTATTCTTCAAAGAAGTTCAAAAGAAAGAAAAGGTAGATTTTCTGAAGAAAATACAAAATAATATATTTATAAATCGTACATATTAATTTGATTTCACACAATTCCATATTTGAAACAAAACAAAATTAAATCTCTTTCTTTCCATTTAAGAATGAAATAACTAATTAATAAATGCGTGAAGTCGGGCAATATTCGTGCGCGTGTAAGAGACCGAAAACACAGAATTGTTATTTAGAAAAGTATTTATCAGCAATTAATTATTGAGAGAAAACTACACTGATATTTAATCTTATAAAAATCATAATTCTTTATTCTAATACATAATAATAAATGTAAACAAAATACTACAGTAGTCGTAACACAGTATATAAAACAACGTGCAATAGTCATAAAAAAGGAAAATGTAAAACAAATTTTTATATAATTGCAAAAGAAAACAAAGAAAAATTTAACTATCTAATAAAAATGAATAAATTAAAAATACCGCGGTATTTGCTCCATGTATATATATTTTTTTAAATTACAGAAATGCATGCCCGAAACAGATTTCTACATGCTGTGTGCAATATTGAAAAAAATTACAAAATGTTCTACTTTAATACGTATGCATACTCTCTTCTAAACATATAAATAGGTTTTTAAAATATCGAATTATCACTAAATATAATTATAGGGCGTTACCCGTGTTGTACCTACGTATAAAATTTTATTTTCTATTGAAACATTTAAAGATCTATATAAAAACATTGAAACAGTAATATGTAATTCATAAGATTGACTACCCATAAAATTTACTTGCTACTTAATATGAATTGATAATTTTACTTAATATATTTTTTTTTCTCCTTATAACTTCTGTGGAGTGAGAAAATGAACGACATATTATGACTAAAACACTTAAGATAATTAATGTTGAACAAAATAATCTTGTAAAGCACCTTTCATCTTTACGTATTTTAACAAATAACAACAGCACACTGCTAAAATCAATTATCTTGGAAAGAGAAAACAAACAAGAATTTGTTTTTCAAAACGGAATGATTAACATGTGCAGCAAATTAATTTTACCTAACTAACTACTTTGGACAGCTTGGTTAAATATAGAGCAAATGCGTTTTTTAAATCTAATTGCTAATTTTGTTAAGTTCATTACCTTAAGCTTTTAAGGCATAAATATGGGTAATTAAGACGTAAAAGTGGAATTGGTTTTCTTTAACCAAATGATAATTTTAATTCTAAGACCCATTAAGATGCTTAGTACGAAATAAACATTTAGTAGCTAAAATGATCAGGGGAAAAACTGCTTTTTTTTCATTTATTTCTTCTCTGGATTTTATAGATAAGAATTCTAAAGATAAAAAATACTAAAGACCTTACAACACTGTTTATAATTTGTATAATTTCGTCTGATCTTACTTTGGAGTAAAGATGTATTTAGTAATAAGTAAGATAATTTTGTTGATAATAGACCAGGTTTATTAGATCAGATGTTTATAATAGATATTTGTTTATAATATTAAAAACAGAGAATATGCTCCAAGAAAAAAAATTGTAGAATTGCATAAAAAATGATTATGTAAATCGTAAGATTGACTCTTCATGAAATTTACTTGCTTTTTAATATGGTTTGATAATTCTTATTTTTTTTTTAATTTCTTCCTCATTACTGCAATTGCGTTAGAAAATGGACTACACGTTATGACTAAAGCAATTTTGATAATGTTAAACAAAATAATCTCTAAAATTAACAAATTACAACAACACAATGCTGAAATAAATTATTTCAGAAAGAAAAAATAAACAAGAAAATTATTTAAAATGCTTTCACATGTACAGAAAATTAATTTTATCTGCATATACTGCTTATATCTTAGTTAAATATGGAGCAAATGCGTTTTTTATTCAATTGCTAATTCTGTTAAGTTCATTACTTTAAGTTTTTAAGGCAGAAAGATGGCTACTTAAATCGTAAATGTGGAACTATTTTTCCTCATCCAAATGATAAATTTCATTCAAAGGGCCGATAAGATATTTAATACCAAATAAACTGGTAGAAGGTGCGATAATTAAGGATTTTTTTCCCCTCTATATATATAAGTCTCCTCTGGAGTTTATAATTTTAAAGATAAAAACTACTAAAGACATTGTTTATAATTTGTTCATATTTGTCTGAACTTACTTTGAAGTAAAAATGCATTTAATAATAAGTAAAACAATTAATTATTTGTTTGTAATAGTGAGAAAAGAGAATATGCTTCAAGAGAAATAAAAATTCTAAAACTACATTAAGGCGGTTCTCAAATCTCCTGCTCAACAACGCAAAATTTTCTGACACATTTTCTGACTCATTTTTAAACGCAAAGGCATAAACTTGGCAGGCCTGACTAATTTAGTGATTTGGATTCGAAATGAGATTTCCATTTTTTGATATATAAATCACTTATCAAGTTGTAATCGATTTTGGCCATGTGTCGACCAGTTTTTCTCCTTTCTCGCGGTGTCGTGTGTGGAAATTCGGTACAAAAAGACTACTTTTACAGTATTTTCTGAAATATCTTTTGTGTTTAGGAATAAATGGAAAATATTTTTCGATTATATAGTTTCCGAATAACAACGCCTACCAATTTCATACATTTCCGAACAAAAAGTGTTTAAGCAGTGTGTCAGAAAGTAGCCACTTTAGATTTAAAAAAAGTCTTTAATAATAAAAAAAAATGATTATGCAATTCATAAGATTAACTACTCATAAAATTTACATTTTAATTGATATGGTTTGATAATTCTTATTTTTTAAATTTTCTGCCTTATTGCTTTAGTGGCTATAGAAAATAAGCGACACATTATGAATAAAGCAATTAAGATAATTAATTTTAAACAAAATAATTTTGAAACGAATCTTTCATACTTACGCATTTTAACAAATTAGAACAGAACAATAAATGCTAAAGTGAAATATTTTAGAAAGAAAAATCAGATAAATAAATAAATAAAATAAAATAAAATGTGTTAACATGTACAGCAAACAAATTTTACGTGCAGTTACTCTGGATAGCTTGGAAAGTATAGGAAAATGCGTTTTTTAAATTAATTTCTAATTCCTTTAAGTTTATTAGTTTAAGCTTTTAAAGCAGAAACACGACCAATTAAATGAAAGTGTAACTTTTTTCCCTCTTGCAAACGATAATTCTAATTCTAAGAACCATTAACGTGTTTAATGCCAAATAAATTTTAAAAGCTATAATGATCAAAGAAAGCACTTTTTTAGTTAGTTTTTTTATAAGTATTATGTGGAGTATGTAATTCTAAAGATAAAAATTATTAAAGACCTTACAACATTGTTTATAATTTGTATAATTTCGTCTGATTTTACTTTGAAGAAAAAATGAATTTATTAATATAAGTAAGATAATTAATCATTTGCTTACAATGTTAAAAAAGAGAATATGCTTCAGAAAAAGTAAAATTCTATAATTGCAATATATCCATAAATTTTTTATAAAGTATGGCAAAAAAAGAAAAAAAAACCTTCCCTAAATAGCATTAACATAAATAAATAATGTGACCATTAAAAGGTCCACAATCTTACTTAAAAGGCGGCTAATGTAATAAAAAAGATGTTACAAGCTTAAAATATACATTTTATTTAAAACTTCATAGTACTTTCAAACCTTCCAGACTCATCAGCAGAGAATATCTTAATAACTAAATGTTGTTTATTTAAATTAATAATATTATAAATAAATTTTTATAAAAAATAAACATTATAAAAAAATGATAAATAAATATTTATTTAAATGTTGTTTAAATAAACAACATTTAGTGATTAATATATTCTCTGATGATGAGCCTGGAAGGTTTGAAAGTACTATGAAAAGTTAAATAAAATGTATATTTTAAACTTGTAATATCTTTTTCTTTACATTAGTCGCCTTTTAAGTAAGGTTGTGGACTTTTTAATGTTCACCTTATTTATTTTATGTTGAACCAAGGTGAAAAAATTGCGTTTCGTCTTATGATATTGTTAGTTTGTTAACATTTCGAATTTTGTCTTGATTCTTTTTCATTTATCTCTTTTCTCAGTAAACTTATTTATCAAAAGGCATAAGTGTCTGACTGAAAAATGTTATTAAAAAAGTACAACTAATTTTAAAGTACAATGAAATTGTCTTGACACGTTTTTCTGTTAAAAATAAATTTATGAAAACTTACTTAATATTTGCTAATTCTGATAAAAGTACATTCAAAAAGCAAATAAATACCTTTATTCATTCAGATCGACATGTTTTATCGCTCTGAGGGCGACATTCTCAAGATTTAAACTGATAAAAGTATTTTCACACAAAATAAATAAATAAATAAATAAATAAAATAATTGAAAAAATAAAGAAAAATCACGCGATCTCATGCATAATGAAATGAACTGCAATATTAAAAATGGATATTTGTGAGCGTGAATTATTTTATACTGTTGTTTCATTTTTCTGCAGCACATCTCTTTCCAAATTTTAGGATCGATTTAAAAAAAAATATATATCGATCTGAATAAATAAAGTATTTATTTGCCTTGTAAATGTATTTTTATCACTTTTAACAAATATTAAGTTAGTTTTGATGTTTCAAGTGATTTTCGTATATAGTTTTATAACTTTACTAGCAGACTCGCCCGCCGTTGCCCGGGGTTTGTAAATAATAACCTTAAACAAAACTTAAGTTTGTATGATTTTATATCTTTGGAAATTCTTTTAAATGAACCTAATTTTGTAGGCCCCATTGCCTTCCGAAGTGGCTAATGTGTTCCCATTAAACTTCTTTCCGAGTGAACCTGTAATCTAGATCCCCACCACATATGGCAGCATTTACGGGTAGTGCCCGCACGTGCGGGAGACAATCGAAAACCAAATTGAGTGAGCCAAATCTCGTAGGAATAAAGCCCATAGAATCAAAAAAAAAAAAAAAAAAAAAAAAAAAAAAAGAAAGAAAGAAAGAAAATTATGCACCATTAATGTTAGAAAATGTTGGTAACTAAAGTCTAAGATAAAATTTCATAATGCAGAAAGTAGCTGAATTGTAATCAAAGTTGAAGGAAGCAAATCCCGTTGAAATTGGGCCCTTAAACCCAAGGAAATAACGCGCCACCAAGCGGTCGAAGATGCCCCCTCATCTTGTAAATTTCATGAATTACTGTTACCATTAACACGATATTTAATAAACGGATGATATCCATTATCTTAAAGTTACATTTAAAGTAACGCGATTTTTAATTTACGGCTGGAGTGAGTAGACCTATGTTGATGCTGAAAAAGGAGATTAATGTTCGAAAAAGGTAGTAGCTGAGGTATGTAAGAAGACCGGGCCCTGTGGGCCAGGGTCTTAACTAGAATGTAATTGGGCATAGGAAAAAATTTTAGGGTTTTTAAAGTAGCTGGAAGACGCTAAAACTATGGTACAGAAAATTGCAATAGAATATGACAGTTTTTAAAGGAGCTGCAACAAAGGCCCTAAGAAGACGATTAATTTTCAAAATTGGTGGTAGCAAATTTTTTTTCTAGTTCATGTAGCAGCTGGAGAACCAAAGAGGTGTTAAAAAAAAGTTCGTCAAAATTAATCATAGGATATGTATAAATCATTAGAATATAATTTGAAAGAAAAGTGCAAAATGCTTAAAAAGGTAAATACTTAAAATGCTTAGGTAAACGTTTAAAAAGGGGCCCTGGAGCCCCAATAAAAATATGAGGGTGTTGGTTTAAGGGGAAGAGTCCAGGACTCAATTTTAAAACTATGCAATGAGCAGGTGAGAAAATTAGGGTGTAAAAAAATGCGTACCACACAAAAAGTTCAAGGGGCCCCAGATCGGGCCCTAAAGGACCCTAAGGTGCCTCAGTATATTAACTGGAATATAGAAACTGGAGAATAGCTAAATGGAAAGATGGTTCCAAAAATGAAGATCGGATTAAGAGGAGCAATTTATTAATAATTTATGATGCAAAAGCTTCAAGGGGCCTTGTATCGGGCCCCAAGGGGGAAGGGAATTAAGTGGCATGTTGTTTGGTATAAATACACTTTTTAGTAGTTTTTAATGTAATCAGAAGATGCTAGAACTATGGCAAAGAAAACTGCGAGGAATTCGGATCAAAGAAGATACACCAAGGGCCCCAAGAAGACGATTTATATTCAAAATTGGTGTTAGTTGAAGTATGAAATATTTTTTTGTCGCTCATGTAATAGCTGGAGAACATAAGATGTTGTTAGAAAAAAAAGCTAGTGAATCGGCCTATTTTTAAGGGAGTTATAATAGGGGGCCCAAAAGGGGCCAACTGATAGTTGAGAACAAGGCCCTAACATGAAAACATGTTAAAACGTTTTACTTTGCGTTTTAGATCTTCTATTAGTAAAGATTAAGCATAGGGTATGAATTAATCATTAGAATATAATTTGAAAGAAAAGTGCAAAAAATTGGGGAAATGCTTAAAAAAGAGCCCTAGGGCCCCAATAAAAACATGTGAGTGTTGGTCTAAGGAGAAGAGTTCAAGACTCAAATTTAAAATTAAGCACTGCAAAGGTGAGAAATTTAGGGTGTGAAAAACGCATGGCACACAAAAAATTTAAGGGGCCCTAGACGGGCCCATGGTCTTAACTGGAATGTAGAAACGGGAGAATAACTAAATGAAGAATGTATCCCAAAAACGAAGATCGGATAAAAAAGAATCAATTTATTAACAGTTTAGTGCACTAAACCTTCAAGGGGCACTGTACCGGGCCCCTTGTAAGGGTGCCAGGGTCTTAATTGAAATGTAGAAATGGGGTAGAAACTGAAAAGAGAATTCACCCCAAAAACGAAGAAGATCGGATATAAAGGAGGCATGTTATTAACAATTTAGTGCACAAAAACTTCAAGGGGCCCTTACCGGGCCCCTTGCAAGGGTATCAGGGTCTTAACTGAAATGCAGAAATGGGGCAGAAACTAAAAGGAGAATTTACCCCCAAAACGACGAAGATCGGATAGAAAAGAGGCATGTTATTAACAATTTAGTGCATAAAAACTTAAAGGGACCCATGGGCCCTGGCCTTTAAAAAATTAAAAATCTGAGCCTGAGGTGCATCGGGACCTGTCTTGGACTAATGTCACCTGAATTTTCAGACGTCTGTGTGCGGTAGATTGCGCTAGCCATCGCACACAGACAGACACGCAGACAGAGCGATTTGTTATTTTATTAATATAGATGAGTTTTAATTGAGGGGCTCTCAACCATAGTAGACTAAGTTTATTTTGAAATGAAAAATTATTTAGTATATTTAGAAGGTGCATAAAATTTGTTTTATTCACTCCCACAGTGAACCACGTCTGTAAACAGGTGTCATATATGAAAAAGTACCAAAATCACTTGAAACATCAAAACTAACTTAATATTTGCTAAAAGTGATAAAAATACATTTACAAGGCAAATAAATACTTTTACTTATTCAGATCGATATCTTTTTTAAATCGATCCTAAAATTTGGAAAGAGATGCGCTGCAGAATAATGAAACAACAGTATAAAATAATTCACGTTTACAACTATTCATTTTTAATCATTGCAGTTAATTTTATTATGCATGAGATCGCGTGATTTTTGTTTACCAGATTTTCAATTTAATTTTTTTTGGCGAAAATATTTATATCGGTTTAAATCTTGAGAATGCCGCCGTCAGAGAGATGAAACATATCAATTTGAATGAATAAAGATAATTATTTGCCTTGTAAATTTATTTTTATCACAATTAGCAAATATTAAGTAAGTTTTCATAAATTTATTTTTAACAGAAAAATGTTTCAAAAAAATTTCATTATATTTTCAAATTAGTTGTACTTTTTAATGAAATTTTTCAGTCAGAAACGTATGCATTTTGTTTATTGTAAAACAGGCTTGGGTTACTCTCGGAATAGATAAAACAGATTTTTTGCACCTTCTAAATCAGCCGTACTCTTCGTGCGGCCCGGCGATATTTCATGTGCGGCCATTGATGTAATGTTACACATGATCATTAATTCCTCAATGTAAAATTAACACATGATACAAAAATTTTGTTTTTAAAGTCAATTCCTACTTAGGTCATCAAAGAAAATTTTAATATAATCCCTTAAGCTAATATTAGTTTTTGTTGCATTAAAATATCTCAATTTGTTGATTTTCTATAAGTAAGTAGGTTTACAATGGAAGTCTATGGGAATTTGTCGAAATGTTAGAGATATCGCCAAGTTGGCGACAGAATTGGCGACAGAATAGGGTCCTCCTATGGTAACCCTCCTTATAGATATGAAGATGCATTAAATGCTGTTCAATAACCAATGGCCGACATTTTGTCTCCCATATAAAACAAAAATTAATTAATTAAAATTTAATTAATGAATTAATATTTGAAAAATCTGTATTAACATCAATTGTCATCCAGTACAAGTTTTAAAAAATTTATTTCAACTTGATAGGATGAATAATAAGTATTTTATTAACGATTGAAAATTTGAACAAGATATATAAATAAATAAAGGGAGAGTGTGAACTAATAGTAGGAGTTGAATTAAGATGTGCATAAAAAATTTTAAGACCTTCATTGTTCTTTTATATTTTTTCATGGGAAAACAAAATATGTCCTGCTATTTATAATTACTAATTTTAAATTATCTTAAAACCTTTGAAATACCGTTTCCTTAGTCAAAAGTTCTTTTTACAGGTAGTTCTACTCGTATTTGTGCGATAGTGGTCTGTATACATTTATTAATCTTCAGAAGTAAAGAAACATTACTCCAAATTAAATATGCTCTCGAAGCTGGTAGACGGGAGGTGCTGGGTTCGATCCCAATCGCGCCCGTCGGCCTAATCGTTCGGAGTTTTCGTGGTTTTCTTCGAGCCGTGGATCTTCCATGCGTTAATACGGATTAGGTTCCCTTAGAAAGACCCCCACGGAGGGCACTTTCCCCGGGCCTATATCCCTCGTGTAGATAATTGGCCGTCAAAAATCAACCCAACTCAACCCAACCCAAATTAAATAACTTTGCTTTATGTATTTCAACATAAAAAAAAAAAAAAATGTTTTTGCATTGAGAAAACGACTGATTTATTAAAGAAAATTCTCTCATTTTTTTTTTACTTAGAACTTGAAAATGATGCATTGTAATGTTATTATATTTTATACTTATCATATAGCTAATAATGCTTATTAGGATTAAAGTTTTGCTGTGAAAAAAATTGGTAGAAAAATGTTTTATAGTACTACTTCCAAAAAAAAAAAAAGAAAAACAGTCTTCGAGGCGTATTTCTATATCCTTTGCAATAGAAATCTACTTCGCAGCGTATTGTTTAGAAACAGTTTTGTTAAATATTATTTTGGTAACATTTCTTCCATGGCAAACGTCGAATACTGATTATATTAAATGTAGCTTTGTTGCACTATTTTTGTTATCGATATTAATTACTCCTTTTTTACATTATTATATAAATACTAGCTGAAATACCTGGAGTTGCCTGGGATTTTAAACATGTTTGATTAGAAAAATCAGTTTTAAAATTAAACACCGTACGGATTATGAATCTCGCGCAAATATGCTCTCTTTTTTAATATATTTGAAGGCTTGAGAAATTTTGCTTTAACAGCAGCATTTAAAAAGAATGTTTTCTAAGCGTAAATAAATATAGTATTGAATTTTGAAAAAGAAATTAAAAAAGAAATGTAAGTTCATGAAAAGTGCTTCATGATATCACTTTCTCTTGTAAAAGCCTTGCATTAACCATATATTCCTTTTAAATATGAGGTCATACGTGAATTAACCCTTAAATGCCTGGTTTTTCAAAAATCGTTGTAATAATGTTTTTCGGCTTTCATTTTTTAAATAAATCATGGGAAAAATACTTAAAAAAATCATATTTTGTTTTAAGTATAGTTTACGGCTAAAAAGCAGTTTGTTACTAATCGGCAATGCTGGTGTTTAATTGAAAAAATAATTTTTCTTTATAAAATTCTATAATATTAAACACACAAGAATGTTAGGAACTATAATAAGAAATAAATTTTACTTGCTCACTGCAGAACAAAATAGGGTATTTCGCAAGCTTCCAAACAAAACACAAAGAACAAGTAGCAACAATTGAAAAAATAAATCTATCTTTATTCTTAAGTAGCACAAGTGTTGCCATCTACATGTTGAAAATCGATTTAATAATATTTTCAGAATGTATTTTATTGGCAACATTAGGCATTATAGCTTCAATATTATTCTAATAGTATTTTAGAGCCTGAATTGGGTATGTTGCCGAAAAGCAACACCCGGCATTTAAGATTTAACTTATACTATTAACAACTAAAAAGAAATGGCGCATTTAGTATTTGTCGAGAATTAAAAAAAAATCATGCACTCATGACATCATAATTCCTTTTTATATTTTAACAGAATAATAAGGCTACTATAATTTGTGATTCGTACTATTGCTTGTATACACGTCAGAACACATTGTCGTTATCATTATCTTTTTACGCGTGAAGGTTTCGCTATGGTACTCCATAGTGAAATTTTATAATTTTTGAAATTGAATATTTGAAAAAAAGGCATAATCATTAGATTTGAAATTTATATAAAGAAATTTATATTATTATATATATTTGCAATTTATATATTTAAATTTATATTATTAGGGAAAATGTAATGTTTTGCCCTTGTAACGAAATTTGTTTAAAATTTTATTACAAATACTTTTCGAGTTATTAATTTTTTCAGTAACTTCAAACGTTTCATTTTCCGAGATTAATCTGTGGCAATGATTATCGAAAAAGCAAGTCGTCATCAACGCGTAACTTTTTATTAAAGAGGATTTGTTGCGGACGCCAAACTTTGCAAGCATATGTTTGCGGCCCGCGAGAAAAAAAGATTGATATATGGCTGTTCTAAGTGGACTATCTTATTTTTTCTTTCCAAAATGGAATTGGTCTACTATGATTGTGAGCCCTTCAATTTTAACGAGTGGAGTAGTGAAAGAATTATCGCAATTTATGATGACTTAAAAAATTCATTCGTTTCATAAGATTTTTTTTTTATTTATATCATTAAAACCTCTCGCTGCGCAACCCGAGAGTTTCTCAGGCAACGTAAAAGTAGCAAAATTTGCCCAACCTGAGATTTCATCGGGGATGCATTTTTCCGTCTAATTAACTGTCCTTGATCATTCCCATCAGTTATTTTTTCATTCTAAATTTTGCCTTATCTAATCGGAGAAATTTCCCGATTGAATCAGACGAAAATTTTTGTTTTGAAAAACCGGTGGCAAAAGAGTAAAAATTCTTAAAAGACGCTCGTCGCAAATGAGTTAAATACGCAATTTTTGAAGCTATTTTGATAAAAAAAATTACGCAGCGTGAGGGGTAAGTGCACTTGCTATGTAATACACTAAACATAAAAAAATACATTTTCATAGTTTTTATAACAAATAAAAGGAAGATATATTATGACTTAGGTTGTTACGAAAGTTAATGAATGACAACAGAGGGAAAAAAAAAACCCTTCAAATTCATTTTGCTTAAATATCTTACCAAATTAGTGCAGTAGAATGCTTTACAGAAAAGAAAAGAAATAATTGAAAACTGGTTCATAATGTGTTGATTAATGTGTATTCTAAATAAAGAAAAAAAAAATAAGCTGGAATTATTTTTACGTGATGTTTTTCTGGATTGTTTTTTTAAATATGAGGAAATTGCATTTATTTAACTAATTGCAAATTCTATTAAGTTCATTACCCGAATAATTATGAGAAAAAGACTGGTAATTAAACGCTAGAAGTAAAAGAACTTATCCTCTTCTAAGCAATAAATTTAATTCTAGGTAGTATTGCAATGATTAACGTAGATTAAGCATTCTTGAAGATGTGATTAGAAGAAAATCTCCCCAATTATTTCTTAACCCATTTATGCCTAGCGTCCCATTTTTGGGACGTTTCGAATTGTTATTCGAATTTTTTTGTCATTTTCTTCTTTTTCACAGCATGAAAATTGTATGAAGTAATTGTCTATAAATATCTTTACCTATTACCGAGTAGAATTGTATAACATACAATTTAAAAGCTTAATTTATATAAATTTAGCCAAAACATATAATTATGTATTTTTCCACATATGGATATTCCCATATTTAGTACGTTTACTTTTTATCAAATAAATACAAAAATATTTTAGCGTAATTTTTTTAGTATTTTTCTAGTTCATTTTGCAACATTTTAAAATGATTTTACCAACAAATTTGAGAAATTAAAATTCAGGCATAAATGTTTTAATTTAACCCCTTGAAGGACGATGCTTACTTTTGGACCACTTAATTTTATTCCCCAAATGTCACATTGTCACTTTAATTTTGAAACGAAAATTTCCCTTCACTCCGTAAGAATTTACATCCCTCCCATGTTTCTATTCCGAAAGTTGGCTGCCTACGAGTGGATGATTTCTATGACAATTACAATGTACTTAAGGAGTTCTACTCCTCCATCTGTTACTAGTTTCAGCTCTTTCGTAACACTCTAAACATTATTTTGGTGTATAATACTATCAGCTGGGGTGCTAGTTTATAACCGTAAAATTAACAATAATAAACCTTAAAACAAATCGGAAATTGTACGTCAAACGTGTCAATGAGGTGCGTTCGTACTATAACTAGTTTTATAAATATTCAGATCATGGTGCAATAGCTGTAGCACTCTTATACAAAAGTGCATGAATTCAAAATTTATTACGATTATATTGAATTCAGTAATACTGAAATAATACTCCATCTTAAATAGGACGTAATCTCCATGGCAACCTAGAATCGTTAACTATCATGGGATATCATTGAATTAATTACGTATGATAAGATTTAATAGAATAATCATCATGTCAACCTAGAATCATTACTTATCATTGCATATCATTGAATCAATTACGTATGACAGGATTTAAGTGAATGAAGACCCTGGCGTACGTTAAATCTGTTGTGATCGCAAAGGCATCATTTGTTGAAATGACAATCTCTGGTGTACCTAATTGTACCTATTTGTGAATTTCAAGGTTACTTAATGGTTTGAATTGTCCACTTTACAAAACTGTGCTAATTCTAAATTTAAATCATTGCCCAAACAACAATTTCCCAATAGGTATGTAATTTTATTAGAAAAGAGGGATTTAAATGACACTTATCCATTGATAGTTCGACGAAATTATTTTTAATTGGTTCAACTACATTCGTATAAGTAGTAGTTCGGTTATGCTCATTATTCAAACACTAACTTACGATCTGACAACGGTTTCCAGAAATCGTTAACGACTATTTCTAATTATTTGTGCTATAGGAGAAAACAGAAAAGGCATTAAAAATGCAACCACTATTTCTTTAAATAGAAGCAGTAACTGAAGCAGTAAGCTGTAATAAATCCTCGGCAATAATTTCAACAATCATCAGAGGTGCATTAAACAGATTAAAATGATTGTCATATTTCATGAAATTAAAAAATCTTCTTTTGAATTATTTTTTTAATATATTAAAAAATATTACAACCCGATGAAGTTTGTAATAATGCAATCCAAGATGCCTCTGAAAAACCTCGATTGTTGGCAAGTACTAAGCAAAGACAAAAAAAATTAATTTAATGAACAATGTGCCCCCTTTTGTTCTCAGAAGATTTGGTCGCCTGGTGAACATTTTGTTATGCCCTTGCTCTGTTTCTTGACATCTAGTCCCTAAACTGTAAAAAAAAAAAAAAAAATCCGTTAAAATACGGAAATTGTACTGGCAATCGAGACGCCAGTACTATTTCCGTATTCCAACGGAATTTTTTCCCGTAAATTTTGTGAAAAAATGGATTTTTTTTTTTTTTACAGTGTACTTATACGCCGTTTTTGCCACGTCCAGTAAATGAAGTGTAGGGCGTCCAAAAGTTTAGGTGTTCTATGCGCCATTTATGTTGAACCTCATATGTTTCAAACACTGGAATGGCCCTGCTGTTGCGGGGTTCTGCACCAGAATTTCCAAATTTGTTTTTTCGGACCATTCTTTTGTTTCTAACATTCATTTTAGATTCCTTGTTCAGTTTCGACGGCGGTTACGCGTGGAGTTTCAGCGTTCCATAACAAGATGATATAAGAAAAGATAATACAATAAAATACAACAAGTTAAATTCCAAATAACACGATAACTTTGTGAAATTTGCTTAAAAATTAAAGTTTACTCAGACACTTTGTAATTTTATATGAAAACTCCGAGTACTTTGCATATTGTTGGTCCTTTAAAAATTAACTTTCAAAATTTGTCCCTTTAAAATGAAAATTATAACCTTGTATAACAGTTCGAAGTATTCAAATACACATCTTTCGGGTCTTAGCCTTCTTTATTATTGAAGGTCTGTTATAAGAGAATCCATTGAGATCCATAAACTTAGATATGTAGTCTGCAACAATACCTTTTCCTTTGTTATTCCAAATTTATAGTTGGAATTACTAAATACATATTTTAAAGGAAACTCGAATAGGGGGAGCCACGTAAGTAAACAATCTTAAATCATTATCTTTATTTCTTTTCATGTTTGACAATAGGGGGCGGGTATGCGTTTTATATGTTGTATATATTTCATTGTCCGTTGTCATTTGTCTTGATCGATGATATTTTTTTATGATAATGCATTGTATCTCTAATAAAACCAAAACATGTAAAGTTGTTTATTTGTTTATATACGTATTTGTGTGACACCGTACTTATTTAAAAGACATTTTTTATGAATTTATATTCTGACTAAGTTGCGGTTCAATTGTGACATCTAGAACATTTAAGACAGCTATTGTTGCCTGTTGTTGTTGTACTGAGAAAGGGATTGTGATACGCCTTAAACGTGTACTCTGTGTTTCTCTTTATATTAATGCGTATTCCTATGTTTAACTTTATATAAAAGCTTGAGTATTAATCGTCTACCATATCTTAAAATTTTAGTAAAATGTTTTATATGTTTGAATATTTTGTTTCTTTCTTATTATTTTTTATTTAGTCATATTATTTTATGTTATTTTTACTTATATCTTGAAAGCTGAAAATTTCCTTTTTTAGATTTTCGTGTAGTTCTTAATAAATGGTTAAATTAAATTAATTAGACATATCTTTTATTAAAAATGTTCAATTCTCTCTTTTAAAAAGTTACATGGATATTTCCTTACGAAAAAAATAAAATAAAATAAAATAAAAAATAATGGGATACGTTGACTTTTATGGTTTTAGTGTTTTCAATCAATTTATTTTTTATAGTAAGTTAAAAAAAATATTACGTTTTAACTTTTCGAAAGCATTTTAAATTTCAGCATTAGAAATCCAATTTAGGATTAGAAGGCATTTCATCGTATTTTTTTCTTTGTACATTTTATTTATCTAGGAATCCTAAGCTTGACGCACCACATTTAAAAGAAAAGTGAAAGAAACAAACGAATAATAAAAAAAATGGCTTAGAAAGAAATTGAAAGGCGAAAAAAAACCTTTATTCGATGCACAGTATATATTTTTTTTAATGTCCAAAGCTTTTTGCTAAATGAAAAGTTTTATTTGATTTTATTTAATGAATTTTTTATTGTTAATGAACTGCTCAAAACTTTAAAAAAAATGTAAATAAGGAATACTATATTTTTTTTAGTGAAAAGTGAGGTTAAAAAATTGTTGATGTTTAAAAAAGCCTGAATATGAACATTGCAAAAAAAAAAAAAAAAAAAGCATCAAATTAGAAAAACGTACGTGTATAAGATGTAACATAGAAGCAAAATTCTTATAAAAGCTTTCATTGCATGCAATAAATCTTATGAAGTTCTTTTACAGGCAATGCTTATGAAGGCAATATTCATCTAATAAAACTTCCGTGTGATCAAATTAGCTCTTTGAATCTTTCAGCTTGTGCCAAGAGATAATTGAGACATACTCAGGTTTAAGGTAAAAAACACTAAAATAGGAAAATGGAGCTTTTAAATTTTAAACTCCGCTACTCTCAATTAAATTTTCTTGTAAATTCAAATGAACTCGCACAATATGAACATGCAGACTACTGAATCTAACTTTACAGCTGGCTACTTAAACTCTATCCAGTATAGCGCTTTCGATGTAGAACAAATACAGTTGCTGAAAATAATATGTTAGCGCAAAAATAGAAAATTTATGTAAACTATCATTAAATACTAGTGACAGTGGTTTCTGCAAAGACTTTATTAAAATATGACATCGTACTCACTTACCAAAAATGGCGGACTCTTTCATCTAAAGCTCGAAAATAATATCCTGTTTACGTGGCGCTGGTGCTATTCCGACAGCTCGGTATTATGGTCTTGCTTGCCTTTAGGTGAAAGGATTTGACTCAAAATACTCCTTAAGCAAAGTTCAATCCCACTTTTATGCCTAGCATGCTTTAATTAATATAACTACAGAGAAATACAAACCACAGAGTTAGGGTAGATCAAGCTGACTTCAGAAAATGAAAAAAAAAATCACGGTTAGATGTCGCTTTTACGCACGTATGTTAGTGACGGACGAACACGCTCGCCCGCAAAAACAGACTCTTTCTTAAAAATAGCCGGTTCCTGTTACAAACTAATTCTTTTCGATATAAGTTTCACGCTGGCCTGGTATTCTTTCAAAGTTCTTTAAGCCTGCCGACACCATTCGGAAGTTAGAACATCAACTGTAAATGTTAGGAGTGGATAGAAATAATGAGCAAATTAGAGAATATTATGCTAAGTTAGAAAAACTTAGAATGACTTAATTCATAGCTCTATACATCTAACAAATTATAAAAATTATTTCTGAAGACCATCTAAAACATAGCTTACATAATTATATAACATAGCTTATAAAATTTACCTAGCAACGGGGCAAAACGTCAGCAATTTTTAAATCAGACAACTTGTTATACCGAAATATGAGTGTACTATGTCTAAAGTTTTCTAAAAACCTTTCATATAATATTCCTTACATCGTTGTGCGTTTGTTATATACTGTAATATTTTGTGTACAGTTCTTTATCGAAATACGACTAACTGGAATCTTATAAGGAATATATAGTGACTTCCAATAAAACCCCATTCCTTGAGTTACAAGACAGAAAATGTTCAGATGTAAAATCGTAAATTTGTTTCAAGAGACCATTTATTTACTGCTAATGTTTTTTTTTTTTTTTTTTTTGACATTACAGAAACCATAATTTTCAAAGAAATGCTAAGTACTAGACAGTATAGTGACAATGAAGTGGTAATAACTGTCAGATACTTGAAATGATCTTCAAACTCATAAAAATCCACTTGAGCCGAACTGTATACATACCAAACTACGAGTGGCCAGAAAATTTAATTGCGTTGCCATCGTCCAGAGAGTAGAGTAGATGTACGGCAAGATCTGCTGAAACAATGGTTTACAAGAAACGAACGTTGGCCTTCTGACGAGCGTCTAACATAACTTCTCTAACTGTATGCTGTGTGTGTACTTATTGCTTTTTCAACTACGTGCGTTGTGCTTGTACCATAAATAAGTATAAGCTGATGTTTAGTGTACAAGAGATTCTAATTTTAATCTTTGGTACGGTTCAGTGCTTCCAAAAGGTGATATTGGCATCAGAATTAATATATATGACGATACTTAAACTAAAAGTATGACGAAAATTCAGTATGCAACGTCAGTTGCGAGCGAAATATACTATCCAATAATAACTCATTGCGCTACATATTAGGTAAATTTAGTATGCGATATCAGATGCGGTCAAAAATCCTATCCATCGACGCCTGATTCATTGTTTTGCGCTACATATTACTTGAGAACAAGTTGGGAATTGCTCCTCAAACGTGGCAAATGAGGTGCGTTCGTACTATAACTAGTTTTATAAATATTTTTTGACCACGTATTTTACTGAATGCATATTTTAGTGCACGCCAATAAGTGAATATCCATTTTATTCTGTTTCGAAAGGCTGCAACATCCTTAAAATGCACTTGAAATATTTTTTTTTTTTTACATTAGCCGTCATGTAACGAAAAACTTTTGACTGTCCCTGTCATTACACTATACATCCTATTTTGTTAAAATTTGAAATGACTCGACAAAATTTTGCAAGAATTATATATTTAAAATTTCAGAACATTCGGAAAGTTGTAACATCATTAAAACGCACTTGCAATAATTTATTCCCATTGGCCGTAATGTAACGGAAAAAATTAACTGTCCCTGTAATTAAACTATACATCCGATTTTCATAAAATTTGAAATGACTCGACAAAATTTTGCAACAATTATATATTTAAAATTTCAGACTATTCGGTCGGGTAGTTTTTGCTCTGTTATATGCGGACAGACGGACAGACATGCGGACAGACGGACAGACAGACGGACGGACAGGCAGACGGACGGACAGACAGACGGACTGAATGACGACTATAGGTGCTACGTATTTATATAATTACGAACACACCTCAAAAGTGATGTTGAGAAGAGAAATAATATATACCAGTAGACCCGTGCGACGCTTTCTCACTGCAATCTTTGAGTTCATTTTCAGACACGTTTTTTCATTAATTTATAATTAATTGCAATTTTTTTACTCCAACAACTTGTTTTAACAATATGTTCTATGCGAAAATCCTATTTAAAAATCTTTGTATCATACTCGTATCATCGTTGTGCGTTTTGTATGTTCGTAGAAAAGAGGGATGATGATACTAGAAATAATATGTATGATGATATCTAACCTAAAAATACGAGTGTAACAGTACACGGTAGGTACAGTCGGTATACAACATCGGATGTTGGTAAAAAGCCCTATCCAATTATACTTCATTTATCGTTGTACGCTACATATTCTTTGAGAAAAAGGAATATTGACAACAAAGATATTATATATGATACGATTAACAGCTATATGTTTTGATATCTCAAAATAATACAAACATGATTAAATAATCCTATTTTACAATGTTATAGGAAGACAATGTGGTTTTACAAAAAAGGAAAATTAATATTCTGTGTGAATGATTGATTATGTTATGTGTAATGAAGTAAACAGATAAAAGATGGAAAGTATTGTAAATTTTAATGCGAACAGTAGGCTTCTGTTAGCTTTGGTCGTACAAACCGTAAATAAACTGGCTTAAAGAGGGAATTAAAAATGGCATCGCAAATATTTCATTTTATTAGGTTAACCACTTGGGGGTTCACGAAACTGTGTAACTTACACTATGCTAAAGAAGAATACAATATATATAACTCAAACAGGAATCTGCGACTACCAATGATTTAAAAAATGTTAAAAATGCTATAATGACTAGTATTTAAGTGATCAATCACTTCAACTTTTCTTAAGATCCACGCGATCCACATCTATTCACGCGAAAAAACACTCAAGATATGTTAATCATAAGAGAGTATTATTTTCTAATATCCCGCTTGCTTTTTAGTATACAGGGTGGTTATAATTAAACTTCCCCTGTAAACAGCATCCTACAGCGCAAAAAGGAGAACGGAATGCAATGAAATTTGGTATATAGGCTATACACGAGATACCCACACTGAATTTAATTTCGAAAAAAAAAAATAGTTCCAAAATGTCCACCAGAGGGCGTCATTTCCGTAAAAACATTAAATTTAACGCAATAAACAACCAAAACGGAATACAGAAACAATATTAATGATCCAGAACAAGAATTATGAGTAACAAAATGTAAAACCGGGAAAAACTGTCAGTTCTAGGAAAAAAAAAATGTTGAGATTTGCATGCTTGCGAAGAAGAGGAAGTTTTATGCAAAACAGGTTAGGGTATAAAACGTTTGCAGACGTTGTTATCTTTTATGTCGATGTTTCTGGATGTAATGATGACGGTATCTTTAGTTGAACGTGCGTTATTAGTAAAGCTGTTTTGCGAAATCAAGGGAATGCTTCTGCTGCAGTTCGTGAATTTCGTCGTATAAAGAACTTACGGCTTGGACCAATGTCTACTAAATGTATCCGGGCCATGATTAAGAGATTTGAAGAGACAGGGAAATTAGGAGTTCAACATGGAAAAGGCCGCAAACCTGTCACACCGGTACTTGTTGATGCCGTCAAGACAACTGTTGCTGCACAGTCACAGATATCAGAGTTTTGAGGCAGTAGCGTATGTGCAGTTTCTCGACAGACAGAGTATTATTACAGTACCGTCCGAAAAGTGCTCAGAAACATAATGCACTCTTTCCCATACAATATCCACCATACCCAAGAGCTGTTGGATACGGACAAGCCACAACGTCTCACATTCGCAGTCAGTTTTCTCAACAGAATGACTGTTGATCTGTCATGGTCGTGGAACATTCTGTCGAGCGGAGAGGCTCATTTCTAATTCTACCTCACTGGGACAGTCAACCGACACAATTGTGGCATTTGGGCTCAGGAAATTCTGCGGATGCACACTGAAATTCCCCTACTTTCTCCAAAGATGACTGTCTGGTGTGGATTCATGCCTATATTCCTCCTTGGGCAATTCTTCTTTGGGTTAATAACTACACATGGTCCTGTTACATGTTCCGTTACAGGCCGTCGGTACCATGACATGCTGCAGACAATGTTGTGCCGCAACTATAGCAAAGGTGGGTCCTTATACTGATCATTTTCATGCAGAATGGTGCGCCCCCATATATCCATGAGTCCGTGAAGGCTCTATTGCTCCAACACTTCACAGAGGAACGTGTTATTAGTCGCTTCTTTCGTAATCCATGGCCACCACGTTCGCCGCATCTAAATCCGTGCTATTTCTGGTTATGGGGTTACTTAAAAGGTCTGGTGTATCGTGGAGGTGTTGCGACGTTGAATGACTTAAAGAACTCCATAACACTACAAGTGCAAAGCATCACAACTGATCAGTTACGACCTGCTGCTGAAAAAACTGTAAATCGACTTGACATTTTGCGGGTGAATGAGGGTGGTCACATGGAGCATATTTCCTTACATCGCCATGGACACGATTAATAACTGCTCCTCTTGTGCAATTAAGACCTAATAAGTTCTTGTTTCTGCAAACTGAATTTTTTTTTCTTAAACAGCGTACTGTTATTTTTTCCATACCTTTACTCAATGTGGTTCGATGACAAGGTGATTGGAAAAAAAAGTCAATAAATGTTAATATTGTTTCTGGATTCTGTTTTAGCCGTTTATTGTGTTAAATTTAATGTTTTTCAGGAATAGGCGCCCTCTGGTGGACATTTTGGAACTAATTTTTTTTTCGAAATTCCGTGAGCGCATCTCGTGTATATAGTCTGTATACTATATAGTCTTACTATATAAGTACTTATATATTCTTATTATCTTATTATCTTATTTATCTTATTATTATTCTTACTATATAGTATAGTACTGTATAGTCTGTATTTCGTTGCATTCCGTTCACCCGTTTGCGCTTTAGGATGCTGTTTATAGGGGAAGTTTATTTATAACCACCCTGTAAATTTTTAAATGATGTTTTTCGCATAGTATAGTTAAGGTTGATCTCTAATGTTGTTAATTTGTATTTTTTCGTTTTGGCTGCAAATTTCTGATGAAACTTTCGGAAACGTTTGAAAAGTAAAAGTAGCCTGTCTGTAAAAAAAAAAAAAAAAAAAAAAAAAAAAAAAAAAAAAAAAAAAAAAAGAGCTATAACCTAAGTCGGAACAGTACAACCTAACAAAGTTATGGATTGACTTCCAGTATCCTAGTTAAAAAAAACATCATTTAAATGTATTTAAATGTATGTGAGAAATTTTAAAGGAAATTCCCATAGGTTTAACTTTAGCTTGTGAATTTCTTAGCGTGATTACTGTAGGCTCCTTAGGGTAAGAATATAAAAGTAGTAAAGCTGAGAAATTTGTATAAATGAGAGATCTCTTGCAAGCATTATGTACAGTAGTGAAAAAAAAAGTAAAAACCCCTACTAACTCTGCTACAAATTACGCTAAAAGAAAGTTACTGGTACCAAACGATTGGAAATAAAGTCTACTTTTAAATGATGTAATAACATTTACTGATGTGTGGGGCAATCCACATATCAAAACGAACCCAAACTATATTTTTTTCAATAGCAATACCCAAGTTTAACACCGTAAATAGATTATACTCCTTTCAACTAGCCGGCATCAGAATTGTTATGAAATTTATATGATTAGTTTGCGAGAAATTAATTATTTTAAAATGAACCTATTTTAGGGGCTGTTTCCAAATTGAAGTTCTGTACTCGATTGTTAAAATGCTATAGAATGACTATGTCACTTCTGTTAATGTATTATTTCTTGCCAATATGAACATCTCACACGCTTAATATATGTTGACTATTGCCAGCTTAAATGTTTAATTAAAATGAGTAAAATATTTTTTTTTCAAATTATGCTTTTCTGGATATCATAAACAACCCCTTAAACTGTCATTTTGACGTTTTTTACTCATAATTTGAAAACTACTTGGAAGAAAAGAATGAAATTGATAATTTGAGAATCAATTTATTTAATATTATTCTACATAACTTTTTTCAACAAATCTTTGTTGCTTGTGTTTTCATTAAATAATTAATGAACCGTTAAAAAATAGATGACTTAAAAAATAGAACAAAAGCAACGTTGAGCATGCCATGCATTCTTGTTCCAAATCTATTAAAGAAAATTTTATTTTATATAAAAATAAATAAATAAATAAAAATAAAAATAAAGAAAAATCTTTCAAGAATTTGTTGATCGTACGCAGAAAGCAGCATTAAGGTAAAATAAGCTTTTTTAACTCATTAAGTCACCACAAAAATAGGCCTCTTTTTTATTACTGTAAACTGTTTATCGAAAATTACTCTAAATAATTCAGCTTAGTTGTTTACAGTCATTTGTTTGAACATATTGCACCAATGAATTAGCTCTCTGTTTTTGGAAAAAGCGTGTTCTTAACTGTCTTATTTAATATTAATACACTTTTTTTAAAACACGGGATATCAGATTCGTTTTTAGAGAAAATAACAAAAAAAAAATCTTTGTTGTTTGAGTTTCCATAAAAAAGGAAAATACTGCTGTAAAAAAAATAAATTGCTTGATTAAAAAAAAATAAAATGGAGAAACGTAAAACTGAAAAAAAAAATCGAGCGTTTTAGCTCTAAACTCTTTAGAGAAATGCGCATAAAAAAAAAAAAACTTTTAAGATGTCGGTGATCCATTCAACATGAGCAGCATTAAGGTAAATTAATTATTTTATTATTCATTGAGAAACCAAAAAGATCTATCAATATTTTTATTATTTTAATTAGTTTTCAATGTTTCTTGCTGAACATTATCCCGAAAATTACTCTATATAAATCAAATTAATTGATTACAGCCACTTATTTTGTGTTTATATTTCATCAAAAAATAATTTTGTTTTTTTAATGAAGTTCCGTAAATTTTCTTTAGTGGCATTAAATAAATGTTTATGGTAAAATAATATAATTTTCCAAAGTAAAATGTTTCAGAAAATTGTTAGATTTTGTTAGAATATGATATTTCTATAAGATATTTGTTAATAAAACCCAAAAAAACAGTTTTTCTATTTTTTTTTAAATTACCTTTATTTCTCTAATTGATTTTAAAATTTTCCAACTTAGACCCCCCTTTAAAAAAAAAATTCTTTACTTATTCAAATACATTGATTTCTGTTACATTTGTTTGAATATATTTCATAAATAAATTAGTTCTCTGTTTAGAACTAAGCAAGTTCTTAATGTTGTTCTCAAATCCAAACTGTCTATTTTTGAAGCATTCCTAAATTTTCATTTTTTTCGTATATGCGTCAAATTAGAAATTTGAAAGATTTCTAACTTTCCTTAACCATGAATTAACTGTGAATGTATATCCTAAGTGCATAAATAATCTTATTCACGAACAATGAAATTGAACTGCGTGTTGAACGTTTCGATAAAAGCAGTGGCTTTTAGAAAATGCTATGACAGTAGGTTTTTAAATTGTGTTTCCAGAAGCAGAAGCACTTAGATGTAATTATGAGACAAAATTCGCTTATAACCCAAAATGTAATTAATTTATCAAGTACATTAGAAAACGCTATTCGATTTTAAATCATTTCAATAACAATGACTCCTAGATTAATTAATTATTTTGCGTTTAAAGACGAGTTCATTAAAGCGTAAAAAATAGCGTTTTTGAAGGATGGAGAAGGGGTAATAGTTTTTTTTTTGTGGATACACATAATAATTTTTTTTTAGTTTTTTTCTTTTCACACAGATATCAAATGGCTTTTAAGAAAAATCTTCAAATATATGTTGCTTGAGTTTCCATAAAAAATCATTGTTTCCTGAAAAAAAAAAAAAAAAAAAACTTAAGCTAAAATGTGTTAAACTTGTTTGCTCAAACCCTTGAAAGAAATGCGTATCCAATTTCTGTGAACCATGTGGCAATAACTGCATTAAAGTAAATTAATGTTTTTTATTTATTGAGTAACGAATTTTTTTAAATCTATTTATTTACTTTTATTACTTTAATTGCTTTTCAATGTTTTCTGTCCAAATTCTGTATTGGAAAATTACTCTAAATAATTAAGATTAATTGTTTGTCGTCACTTATTTGAATATATTTAATTAACAAATCAGTTCTCCGTGATTAAAAATGATTGTTTAATAAAAGTTTCTTTAAGGGAGAAATTGTCATTTTTATACAAAAAGTAAAACATTTACAATTTACGTAAATAAAAGTTTTGAAAAATGTTATTATATTTTGTGAGAATAAAATATTTGCACAATTTCGTGGATGTTTTGAATTAAAGTTATTTGAGTTATAATCCAATATGAAGTTCTTTCCGCGGTTATATTTCCGATTATAGTCGGTGATTGTTGAAATTGGGTTTTCAACTGTCTTAAAAAATTTACAAATTGTGTACATAGACATCATTATCATCTTTCACTTTATTAACCCCTTAACCTACAATGACGGGCACAGCCCGCGTACGATGATCGAGCCAAATGTAAATTCTTCTTACCACTAAAATTCCACAGTAAATATAGTTTAATTTAATCATCGAAATTTCATGTTTAAACAAGGCGAAAATCTCTATTAAATTTTGGTGGTAGATACACGGAAAAAACTGTTTTGTTGAAATTACTAAATTTTGGTTCATATAGCTCCATTCAAAAATTTTGGTTGTAATAATTAAATTTTGGTTAGATTAACCAAATTATTTAGTTCATTCAACAAATCGTTTGGTTAGCCCACCAAAATTGGGTCATTCCAATCAAAATATTTGGATGGAGCTATATGAACCAAAATTTAGTAATTTCAACAAAACAGTTTTTTCTGTGTATGGATTTGCCAAACCGTGGAGCTGTTGAGACCTAAATCGTAGGTTAAGGGGTTAAACGGTGAAGGTTTGTTACAGTATTTTTAATGTGTTGGAAATAGAGATGGGCAACATCGTTCCTTTTAAGGAATCGTTCCAGCCGGAATCGTTCACCGAAAGGAACAAGTTCTTTGGAGTCGTTCCTTTCGGAATCGTTCCGAAAAAAGGAACGATTCCGAGAAAAAGGAACGATTCCGAGAATAAATGAATGCTTCCGAGAAAAAAAGAACGATTTTGAAAAATAAAGGATTCCAAGTGGAAAAAACACTTCCGAGATAAAGAGAACCACATGCAATCCATAATATTTTTTACTAATTTATTTTCTTATGTACCCATCCATTTTCTTACGCATCCAGTCGCTTTAATTTTGTAATGTTTCGGACAGATGATTTTGTTTTTAAGAGTTCATTTCATTGATCAGTGTGTGCAATTAATTTGCAGTTATTTCTAACTTTATGATTTATGGTATAAAGCATAATTCCTCTTTGAAATTTAAGGGCGGCGAAAGGTCTATTCGATTTTCAGTGTAATCATTAGTTTCTCTTGAAAGTATGTCGTCAAATGACTGTCCATTTATATTATTATTTTATACAGTGTGTCTTTACTCTCAACGATGTTCAATGGCAAATTCCTAAACCGTTAGTCATAGACCTATAGTTCCAATTACAAAAATGTTTTAAATAAGGTAAAAAAATATTCTGAAAGTCCTTTGGATCAATAAAAATATTTCAAAAAAAGTTACGAAATTTAATTTTTTATACGGTCCTCCGGCCCTATAAGTGATATTTAGTAAAAATTTCCTGTTCTCTTCAAAGAAAGACAAAAAAAGTCCCATTCATCTAACACTAAAATTCATGAAGTTATACGAAACTTTGAAATGCAAGACTTATGCAACTTTTCTGCATCCGAATACACATGAGTTTAGCCATACCTTTAGGGGTCGTAAAAAAAGTGCTTAAAGTATTTGAAGGATTTATTTCATGTGTAGCTGCGCTTTGAAAGAAATCGTATTTCGACAGATTTTTGTAAGGATTTGCAGCTGTTTCTTTTCGTGATTTTTTTAAACAAAAATTACGCTATTTTTGTAAGCTTTTATTTAACCTATTAACCGCTAAAACTATTAAGTAGGAATTTTCAAGTTTCTTGTTGAAAGTCGTTTGTCACCACAAATTCAGAAAGGTAATTTTCGCTTTATTAAAATATCAAAATTTCTGCCAATAAATAAGGCAATTTTTTTAATTGTAAAATAGTGGTGACAAAGTCATTAATTTAAGCAGGAGCAATTGTTTTGACCGTTGCGTGAACGCAACACCAGCGGGTAATGGGTTAACTTGAAACGATAGTATTTATGTCTTTCCAGTTCAAAATTTGTACTCGAAATTCAACTCACTTTAAAATATGCGATCGAGGTTAAATTTTACATATCAGTAAATGAGATGACAATGTAATATTATTATGATTTTCAATGCTTACCACATGTACTTATTTTACAGGGTAACACAAAAAATTTCGGATAGATTACTGCCAACAAATTTACTAAAAAGTTTTAGATTAGATAACACAAGACTGCGATGGTTGTTTTTTTTTTAATTTTTAAAATTATGATTTTTATGTATTTTTTAGCGCTGAATCCAAAAATTATCTATATTTTTAACCATCATGTCAGGATTTTTCGCAAATAGTAAATTTCAAAATTGAAAAAATAGCTATTACTATAAAATAGAGTCGATGGTTGTATTTTTTAACTTTTACCATTGATTTGTATGTGCTTTTTAGCACTGAATGTAAAAATTACCTTCATATTTAACCATCATGTTAGACGTTTTTGCAAATGGTAAATTTGAAAGTTAAAAAATAGCGAAAATCTGATACTATAAAATAGATGTAAAACTTCTTTTATTCAATTTAATTTTATTTAATTCAAGAATTTATTCAATTTTTGGCTTATACTGGGATTCTTACAGATAAACAGCTTGGGGATCCGATGATGTGGGAAGGGAAAAGGTTCAATTAAAACTTCGAACTTTTAAACTTTGAAATTTACAATTTGCGAAAAATCCTGACGTGATGGTTAAAACTGAGGGTCATTTTCGGGTTAAATAGTAAAAAATACATAAAAATCAACTATCAAAAGTTAAAGTAATAACAATCACGTCTATTTTATACTACCAGATTTCCGTAAATTTTTCACTTTTTAGCTTTCAAATATACGATTTGCAAAAAATCTGTACTTTGTGATAAAAAATGAAGGCCATTTTTGGATTCAGTGCTACAAAATGCGTAAGAACTAATTATCAAAAGCTAAAACACATGACACAACACAAATTTGCATCCTAGTGTAATCTAATAACATTTCAAAATATGTGTTATTTTGTAAAGAATCGAGGCTGTTGCTTTTCAACATTTTATTTAACGAAAATTCTGTTATTTTTTTCCTGTTATATGTTTAGTACAAGCTGTATATTTTGCATTAATATTTCAGAATGATTCTAGATTTAAAATTTATAATGCAATGTTAATTTTACTATCAACAATTTGTTTATATATCTGATGATTATTTATATTTCTAGTAAATTTGTAAATGACCCCTATTTCGCAGCAAAAAATATGCTCCAACTTTAAACAGCCATTACTTCGGTCAGTTTTAATCGTAGAATAATAATACTTTTATTTGTCTTACTTGTAAGTGTAATAGGAAAGTTTTACTAACTATAACTTGAAGGACCGGGGGACCGTATAAAAAATTAAATTTCGTAATTTTTCAAGAAATGATTCTATTGACCCAAATCACTTTTTAAATACTTCTTTACCCCCATTTAAAATATTTTTGTAATTGGAACTATATGGCTATGACTAACGGTTTAGGAATTAGAAATTGGACATCGTTGAGAGTGGACATCCTGTATAGGAAATTTTATTATTGCCCTGATATTTGTCACCAGGGTCTATAAATTTTTAGTCTCATAGATTCCTCTTCAAAATCTACCTCTAGGTAATCTTAATTTCATTTTTCATTCTGAATCTCAATTTTCATTTGGATGGCCCTACTGGTTTGGATATGTAACTTGTTAAAGTAGATTACATTTTTGTTCGTTTTGTTCCAGTCTCCGTACTTTAAATAACTTTATCCCCTTTATCGTCTTTCTCCTCAGTTTCCTAACTTTACGCACACAGGATATTTCGCATAATTCATCAACATTATTATCACTGCCTTCAGGATCTGGTTCAGAAGTGGAACACCCTATTCTATAGCAATCATCTTGTAGTGCAATTCAGTGATATATATCAATTTTAATGCATTTGAAATAGCTTAATGTCATTAAAATGCACTGCAAACGATTTTTTCCCGTTGCCATAATGTAACGAAATACTTTTGAGTGCCCCTGTAAATGAACTATTAATTCTACACTCTTTATATTGAATACCAAACATCCCATGGTAAACATCATTAACATATATCAATTGCATGGGAATCCGAGTATATTTACGGGAGTTAGGTATATTACACACTGAGACGACAGAACGACATAAAGCGCAGCATGACGTACAAAAACCGGTCGAAACAAAGAACGAAGTTGTTACAAACTTGTATTAAACTAGTTTTTCTAGCGAATTCAAGCGACATGTCTTATGTGTCGCCTTAGTGTGTGACTTGCCTTAGAGCGTGAACAAACGGTCTGACGGACAGACAAACCGCATTCATAAACACTAACTTTATTGGAAAGGGTTAAAAAGTAAAGCACGTTTTTGCACACTGTCTTTCCTGAGTGACTGATGTATGTCTTGTCTTATACCCTAACATCGCTATTTGTGAACTGCTGTTAACTACGTAGAATTTCAATAAACTTACAACTCTTTTTGAATCTCCAATTTGACGAGAACATACGGGAATTTCTCTAATTTCACACCCTCATCCGCCGTCACCCTCTCTCCACTTATACTGAACCTGAGTTCGGTGTGAGTGAATTGCGAGGCTGATATGTTTGTTTGGATTGGGATCTTTGGAGCTTCATAACTCATGAAGTCATCGAACACTTGTGCTACACCTGGGCCGGCGCTGGACATTTTGCCGCCTGAGGCGAGCATCATTTTGCCGCCCTTATGACGTAATTGTTTTTCTTCATTACTCAAATGTTTTTAAGAATAGAAAATTAATATGCTAATTAGAGATCGACCGAAAATTCGGTTTCGTTTTCGTTATCGGCCTAAAATCTGAGTTTCATTGAAAATTCGTTTTCGGCGAAAATGCTGTCAAAAATTCGGCCGGACCGAAACTATCTGTATGGTAATCGTAAAATGATCTATTCACACAGAAATGCATGGCAACCCGATTACAAAACACCATTCGCAGTAATATCACTCAATATTCCGTAACTTGGTGATATTTTAAAAACAGGGCACATTACCATGTTTAGAGAATGTGAAATCTGAATGGGGGTTAGTGAGCGCAACAATTTACTATTTTTAATGTACAATTTAAAAATGTACAGAAATGTACAAATTACCTAACGTAAATTTTTTTTTACAGTTAATTGTAAAAAAAAAAAAAAAAAATTATGATATTTGAGATATTAATATGATGAAATGATAAAAATATGTCTCAATGTATGGCTAAAAACACATTTCAATAATTTACAGAAAACATATTTTATTTTTATTCCTGGGACCATTTTTTTAATTTTCTGGAAAACTTAATTTTTAGAGTTGAAACTTTTTGAATAAGTGTGCAATATGTATAAAAATGAACTAGTATCAGTAAATTAACCAATCTAAGAGAGCACGAAAAATCGAAAATGTCCTGGACACAGAAACTTGCTAATCGGGCCCTGTATGTAAACATTTTATACATATATTATATATATAGGGTAGATACTATACATATATATATATATTATATACAATTTATATGCAAAGTATAAATTTTTTTGTGTAAATTTTCATTTGTTTCTAATAAAAAATATATAAATCGCTTCTTTATATTAAAAAAAATGTATAAAGTCTAGGTGCAGATTCCCAAAACTTTAAAGAGCCAGTGGCTCCTAAACCCAAGTTGTGGAAGAACCCATAAAAGCAATAGCGTTTATATGAGAAAAATTCAGAGCGTGAATCTCGCCAAAGGATCGCAAAAAACCCTGCAAATTTCGTCAAAGGATCCAGAAAAAAAGCGAATTTTGTCAAAGAATTCCAAAAAACGCGAATTTCGTCAAAAAGTTAAACAAAAAAATACGAATTTCGTCAAAGAATCGTGAAAAAACGCGTATTTCGTCAAAGAATCGAGGGGAAAATGCGAATTTCGTCAATCTTCGCAGAAAAACGTCAACGTCGTCAAAGGGTAATGAAGAAAAACCACACTTATTTTATCAAAGGATCGCAGAAAAAACGCTAATTTTGTCAAAGGATTGCAGAAACAAAGCGAATTTCGTCAAAAGATTGCAGAAACAAAGCTAATTTCGTCAAAAGATTGCAGAAAAAACGCGGATTTCGTCAACAGATTGCAGAAAAAAAAGAATTTTATCAAAAAATCGCAAATTTCATCAAATCATTGCAAAAAAAAAAAAAAAACATTTATAAAACGATTGCTATAAAACCTGAATTTCTTCAAAGGTTCGCGGAAAAAAACGCGATTTTCGCCAGAAGATCACGAAAAGAAATCGCGATTTACGTCTAAAGATTACCGGAAAAAACGCGAAATTCGCCAAAGGATGGCGACTTAAACGCCGAAAATTAGTCGCCAAAGCAAAAAATTTAGTCTCCACATGGCGACTGGTGACCGTGAATCTGCACCTATAGCTATAAAGATTTAAAAAATTGCTAGTATATTTGAAACAAAATATGTATGAAAAATTTCCTTCTCTCGCCAAGGCAGATTTCACTACACTTAGAAAACACTAAAAATTGATTATAAATTAGTTTTTTTTTATTTATTTATTTACGATAAGCATCATTTTTAGGGTTTCGTTCATCTGACGAAACCATATTCGTCTCGCCCCTCTGTCTGTCTGACCGTCACAGAGCCCGTTCTCAGAAACTATGTATGTTAGAGACTTGAAATTTTGCATACTTATAGCTGAACACCTCACATCAAACGCAAATCCTAAAATTTCGAAAAAATATTATATTTAACCCTCTGGGTTCTAACTTGTGTATTTTAAGCTTTTTTTTTTCTAACTCAGCCCTAAATTAAGTTGAAGACTTGAAATTTTGCAAAATTATAGCTAAGCACTTGCGATCAAACGACAAATCATAAAATTTCGACAAAATCTTATATTTAACCCTCTGGGCTCTAACTTGTGTATTTTAAGCTTTTTCTAACTCAGCCCCTAATTAAGTTGAAGACTTGAAATTTTGCATAATTATACCTAAACACTTGCGATCAAACGACAAATCATAAAATTTCGAAAAAATCTTACATTTAACCCTCTGTGCCCTAACTTGTGTAATTTATGCAATTTTTTTTCCTCTGTCCTTTTCCCTGGGAGTCACTTTTTAAACTTTTGCTGACACCCCTTTGATCACTCTTTCATATTCTGCACCATAGACTTACATATTGTAGTTCCATTTTTACCGCCAGGGGGCGGCTATCTCGGGTGCTATGGGCCCGATTCCCTCGACTAATATATCTACGGATAGGTTGTAAAACCAAGTTTCGTTCGGATAGAGGTTTGTGTAGAATAGAGTGCGCCCCCTGGTTACGAAATGGGAACTAACAGACTTTGCAAAAGGATAAAGTGTTTTGAAAGGAATATTAAACGAAACCCTTTGTGCGATCTGTGATCGCACTTACCCACTTGTTTGAAAGCTAGTTTACCTAAAATCATTTTAAAAGGAAAGTTGTGATCGACGGGAAATTAAAATTGTGACCAATTGATTCGAAACAAGAGATATATTTCCAGATAGCTGTAATACGGCTTTTTTCGCATTCTTTTTTCATGGCGAAAACAGAATATTTGTGAAATTGATTTTTCATCTTTGTTAGAAATTTTTAGATTTTAAGGAAATGTAAGTTTGATTATTTGGATATACAGTGGGTGATCGGTTAACGAACACTTTTGAGAGAGATTTTTATGTTCAGATAACGAACACTTTCGCGAAGAATTTTCTGTTCCGTTACGAACACCTCATGAAACAAATCAAGTAGAAGCAATGCCATGTTTCAGATTTCCAGAGCTGTATTTAATTGTATCTATTATCGACTTAGAAAATATTTTAACAGTTGTATATTTATGGCCTAATTAGTTTATGGGTTATCTAGAGTTCGGGTCCTACATTTTAGGACCCCCAAATTTGAATGAACAGATTAAAAATATTAAATTATATATCTTGTCCTTTTTTAAAGAAATATTTTTAATTGGAAATTTTTCATTTTAATTAAAATGGAGTTCCTAAATTATAAACAAGCTCTAAGCTCCACTTGGCCTTTATCGGGCCCTGCAATAAATATAATTTTTAGAGAACAAATGGAACTTTTGATAGGTCAAAGTGATATGGAGTGAAATGGTTTAATGCTGCAGTCAACGAATGCGATCCTAAAAGTTTTTACAAAACAAATGTCATTTATATAACTTTTAATTAATTTTTCAATTTATTTTCAGCAGTGAAATTACGCTCGATATTATTGAATATTTAATACGTGATTTACCACATTGCTAACTAAGCGTAGAACCAACAGAGTGAAAAATGTCCAAGCCGGGAATCGAACCCGGAATCCTTGGATTAGCGCTCCAAGTACTCTACCACTGCTGAAAATTAATTGAAAAATTAATTAAAAATTGTAGTTGTGTTCACCGATGCTGGGTTTATTTGTATCTCATGTTTCGCCGTAAGACTGTGTGTTCATGAAGATTATTCCATCGTATGCTGCAGTTGCAACCATAACAACATATTTAGTGAGAGATGCTAAGATGGGTATCGTCCTCGTAGCTTAAATGGTAGAACACTTGAGCACTATTCCAAGGGTTCCGAATTCGATTCTCGACTTGGACATTTTTCACTCTGTTGGTTCTACGCTTAGTTAGCAATGTGGTAAAACATGTATTAAATGTATGTCATTTATTTTTTTATGCAAATGACACGTATAAAGCCATCAAAATACGATCTATACATATTAAATATGGACGTATTATTAACCTTATTTAAAAAGGAAGTTTGAAAACTTTTTCGATTGTTATTAATGTATGTATAATTGTTATTACATTTAAATAAATTTAGGGAGAATTTATATTAATTTTTATATATTTGTTAGTTTTTAAGAACGAATTAATTCAACGCCCACACAAATGTATACAAAATCTATGATCGGTTAATGAACAATTCGGTTAACGAACATTGTTTTGGAACGGATTAAGTTCGTTAACCGATCACCCACTGTATGATCTTTTCTCAACCAGGCTTTTGTATTTTTCTAAAGATATTGGAAACAGCTAAGATAGTGAAAATGATAAATATATATATAACTCGTTAGAAAACATTAAAAATTGCAAAAAATTGAAAATCTGATAAAAGTATCAAAATGGGAGGGGGGAGCGAACGGCAAATAAATGATCTACAAAATAATAGTTTCACTGCACTCGACGGAAATTCTTCTCCGTTCTCAGCGGAATAGTCGAAAATTATGCAGGAAACTGCAACGAACAGTTTAATTAATCACTAATAAATAAAAATCGGTTTTTCGGATGTTATCCATTCTCAAGTAAGCACTTTCAGTTGCGTAACTCATAACTGAATTTGTAGATGCAGTTGTCGCAAAATAATGGTGATGTTACTGGTGATTTTGCATGCTTGTCTGTTAAACATGTTTGCTGTGCGTGAAAATACTTACTTGAGTGGGTAACATCCAGAAAAACGATTTTCCGTAAAGGGAGAACTGATTAATGGTGCATTGTTGAAGCCACTCGGAAACGTTTCCGAAAATGATGGACAGCTAATAAAAAAATATTTATATAAATTCTTTTTTAATCCTAATGCGGTGTTCATTTTGAATGAACATTATTTCAAATATGCAGAGCTTCCAAGTTTCCTACCACTATTTTAATTCAGAAAATGTTCTTTTTTTTAATTGGAACATTTGAGCAATTCAAGAGAACAACAATTTCTCTAAAATAATAGTGGTGTGAAAAAAGCCACAGACTCAACAACTCTGAACGCTGGGCCAACTTTTGGGTCAAAAACGACCCGAACACCTTAGCAGGGTTAAATTTCAAAAATAAATTGTTTTCGGATTTTTATAAAGATAAAGAAGCGCTTTGCGGGATTTTAATATTTTCGTTCGTGATTATAGTACATTTTCGTATCTTGCAATCTAGCACAATTTCACCAGACATTCCTTTTTTTTTTCAGTTCACCCTTTTTCATATAGAGTATTATCATGCTTGAAATCATGCTTCAATATTTTGCAATAAATTCCTTGATTAAAAGCTAAAAAGAAAACGAAAAAAAAAAATAATAAACTAGTAAAGAAAAAAAAGGAATAAACAAAAAATTTTGGAAATTTATATTATTTTGAAACAATTTGCTCTCATATTTTATACTAGGAGGCATTGTCCCTACGAGCTAAGTTCACCAAACCCGTCCAAATCCTACTGGTTCTACAAACAACACTAATTTGCTATGTTTTAAAAAGATTACCTGATTACGAAAGATTGAAAGATATTACTACGATCAGTGGTTGGTCTCATCAAAAGTTTTTGTTTCTTTTATCGTTTTCCCGCTAGAAATTATAGAAAGAAAGGAAAATTATTAGTCGAAACGGGCGTTTTATCAGGGTCTCATATTTTTTGGAAGACGGTTTATTAAGATATTATATAATTATTCTTTTATTTGGATAAAGATCCAGGACATTGAGAAGTTAATTATTTATGCAGGCTGATTTTTTAAGCAAATGAAATATGTTTTAAAGAATACTTTTTTCAAAATTACCTAAAATCATTATCTTAAATTAAAAACTAAATAAAAATATTAGCATTATATTTACCTGAAGTAAGAAATATTTTTTTTCTTTTAACTGGTACAACATCTGTGTAATCCTAGTATCGACTCGCTACAGGCAATTAATGAAAATAATTTCACGATCGAAAGACTATGCAAGTAAAAAAATGAAATACTAAAACCACGTGACGCTACAATACTATGAGAATTTGTGGTTTGCATGCGTCTGGCGCAGCCGCAGTCTACCCTTTGTGAATTCTGCTGATTTCCGTACAAGACAATCTTTGAAAAGAAAAGAAAAAGCATGAAATTCTCTTCGTTAGTTTTGTTCGTGTCGATTTAATCCATTTTCCATAATAAAGATTATGAACTCTTCGATTATCATTCGGCTGTAATTATCTGAAATGTACTCCGTATTTTTATTCTAAAATGACAGGAAAAAAATCACATTTAAAAAAAAAGTTTTGATACATGTAATGGTAAGGAATTTTATGTTCAATATATGTGAGGCAAATGCCGCCCTTTATGCGTGCGCCCTGAGGCGGCCGCCTCGCTGCCTCACCCCTGGCGCCGGCCCTGAAAGGGTAAAAGTTCCTTAAGATGATTTGTAATCAGATTCATTAGCAGCAAGGCTATGGCTAGTGATATTTATAAGATAATATAATATATATTAATATTATAATATGTATATATATAGTAATATACATGATTTTATACATATATAGTACATATTATCTCCGCCAAAAGATATAGTGATTCACTAAACTTCAAACTTCTATTTCTTCAAATTTGAAATTTGCTAACATTTTAACTGAAAAACGGTTTATTGGTTTAATTAAATTAAACAAATTAAAAGTATGTCCATTATTATTACAGAGTGTAGTACTGTATAAAGAACTATCCTTTTGACGATGTTTCGGCCGTTGAAGGAAAGACATCTGTTGTAAACGTGTTATAGGTAATACCAACCTTAATTTTTTGAGAATTTGACTATTTTTTATTCGGAATTAAACTTTTTACTGTCAAAACTATTTAAAATAGATAAAACATTTTGTTAAATTCGAACTTTTCAGAAAACTTTATGTAATTTAAAAAAAAATGAAAATAAATAAATAAATCTTCTAAATGAAAAGAATAACAATAAGAAAGGAAAATACATAAAATTTAGTATCGTATTTGCAGTAAGTTTTGCCTCAATAAAAACGGAAGTTTGGTATTAGGCTTGAAACATTAAATTTAGTTTGGCATGAAGGGAGACTTGCTTTGATCGAAATTAAACTCAGATATGTATTATCCATCACCACAGTAACAGGCATTAATCGTGGCATTGATTTCGGGATTTGCGAGTATCAATAACGATCAAGAAATCAGAATTATTATAAGAAATTATTACGATAAACGATTTTTTTTTTGCTTTTATTTTACGTTGAATTAAAACAAAGTCACAGTTATTTAAATTCTAATTATTTAGCAAGAAATAGAAATAAAATAGGAAATGAAAAAACTGTACAAAATCACAACGTGCATTCTTTGAAAACCAAAAATTAAATTCGTATATTGTAAAACTTTTTAAATGCAATATTAACCTTCCGCATACCAGACCGGTGCAACAGACCCAATAGGCACATTCAAAGTGATTTTTCACATTAAAAAAAAAAAAAAAAAAAAAAAAAAAAAAAAAAAAATGAAAATTTGTGTTAAATATGTGACTTTTTCTGGAATGCTCTTCTCAAAAGAATAGAACATCCCAGAAGAAAAACCCATGTTTACAGAAATTTCAGTTTTTAAAATAAATTAGAAATATCATTATAAATGTACCTGTCGGGGCCATTGAACCCCTCTGGTAGGCGGCGGGTTAACATAAATCTATTAAACCGAAACAAGTATAAAATATGCAGCTTTACATATATGTCGCAGTGTTGGAGAAAGTCCGATAATCTATATGTAGCACGTGATTTTTCTTTCCCGTTTTTATACTCAAAACGGCCATTAAGAGAGCGAACCGCGGTTAAATTATTTCAATCTCACCCACCACTGTTACTGTTATCTTATTATTATTATTAGACATTATGCTTTTTGAAATATTCATTATCTTAAGAAAGAAAGAAACGTTTTACAAAAATTCCTTGTTCTAACAGATTTTTCTCTATGTAATAAACCTCAATGTAAGTTGATTAAAACAACAATCTTCGAGAGTTTCGAGATTTTTTTTAATCATCTTCTTCAGGAGAGAAAAATAAGACGCCAAACTGTGGAAATAAAGTGGTACTCGAGCGCTCGTAGCTGGTCATATATTTTTTTGACAAAGAGGATTCTCAAATTGAAATTATGTTTGAGGAAAAAATATGAAATAGTGAAATATGCATGAAAGTGCGTAACTCTACAATTATTAAAATAATTGAAAATCAGTTTTTATTATCCTATTAAAATGCAATTTTTATAGCCTAGTGATATATTTCTTATATTATTCAAAACTGTTTCTAATCAGATCTAAAAAAAAAATTTTCACTATCAATTAAACAACCATTTTCTTTGTTTTTCTTAAGGTTGTTCTTAAGTGATCTGCTCAACAAGCGTAAAAGGTTTTGACACATTTACAAATTCATTTTTTAACGGAAAGATATAAAACTGGAAGCGATTTGGAATCGAACTGTGTTTTCCATCATTTGATCAGTAAATTACCTATTGAGTTATAATCGATTTCGATCACGTGACAAACATGTTTTTCACCCATTTTTGAGCGATTATGCCTCTTTCGTGCGGAAATTCGGTTCAAAACGTCAATTTTGACACTATTTTCTGAAAGATCTATTGCGTTTGCTAGAAAACGGAAAAAACAGCTCGATTACATAGTTTCTGAACAACAACACCTGCTCGTTTCATGCATTTCCGAATAAAAATAAATTAAAACTTTTGTCACAAAGTTATCCCTTTGGATTTAAGAACAACCTTAAGAATTCATTTAGAAAAAATTCATTTCGTATGATACATTTGCCAATTAGAAAATGTATTAGTGTATTAAAGTACACATGGTGTTCCATAACCTTCGGGGTCCAGGTACTCAATCGGTAAAGCACCTAAAGTTTCTGGGTTCGAATTCCATCTCGGTTACTTTTTCACTCAGGTGGAAAAAATCCAATTCGTATAAAATATTTTTTTAAATTATTTCTTTCAGATTAATTTAGCACAATAAGATCAAATAGTAATGTTTATTAAACGCCCTACTCCGCCCCGCACTTCAATTTCTTTTTTCTTTCTTTCTTTTCTTTTATTTTTCTTTGTTTTTTTGAGGGGGGGGGGGGGGGCACACACATTAGAAGGATATTTTGGCAATAAAATCAGCTTTAATAGAATCAAAATCTGTTATTTTGAAATAAAATAGCGTATTTTAATTTATTAAAACTGGCCAGTCTACAAGAAAAGAACCGATTCCCTAGGAATCGTTCCTTTTCGGAGTCAGTACATTTCGGACCGACTCCAAGGAATCGGTGTTTTTTGGAACGACTCCGAGGAATCGGTCCTTTTCGGAGTCGGTACATTTTCGAACGACTCCGAGGAATCAATCCTTTTCGGAGACGGTACATTTTGGACCGATTCCGAGGAATCGTTCCGAAAAGGACCGATTCCGAGGAGTCGTTCCTTTTCGGAACCGTCCAAAAAGGATCGATTCCGAGGAACCGTCCAAAAAGGATCGATTCCGAGGAACCGTTCCGAAAAGGAGCGATTCCTTTTTACAGAATGGAATCGTTCGTTTGGAGTGGTTCCTCAACAAATGACACATCTCTAGTGGGAAAGTGTTTCATAATCGTGTTGGAGGCAAGATTTTTCTTTTTTGTTAATTTTTAAATATACTTCGTATTTTTTTTTTCAAATAAAATAACGCAAAGTGCATGTAAATACAAAATTTAGAATAAAAGACACAGCCATGTTTAGATTTTACCGTCTGTGGCGTTCTAAAGTGTTGTCAAATCTTCAAATCCATTTACCTCAGAAGGTATTTTTTGAAGATTTTTTAAAAATAATAAGTCTTAATTTCCATGAAAGGTGTCATTATAAGGCGTTTTACGATTATTTTCAATTGATTAATTTATTTTAAAAAGTTCGTTTTTTCAAAAACCTTTGTAAAAAATTATTCTTATTGTACAAAAAAAAAAAAAAAAAAATTTCTCATAAATAACAACTTTTTTTTTTCTATGAAAAATTATTAATATTTTTCAATATCAATTTTGTAAATTATGAAATAAACCTAATATTTATTGTCTTATGAAATAAGTATTATTCTTTCAAAACATATAACAGTTTTGCAATAAGACTAATATTAATACATTTTAAAATTTAAAAATAGTATAATTTTCCTAAAAGGAAAATGTGAAACTTTTTAAAATAGTCTCTTGATTAGTTCGGGAAAATCTAAAAAATTCTCATAAATAACAACTTTTTTCTCTATGAAAAACTATTAATATTTTTCAAGAACATTTTTGTAAATTATGAAATAAACCTAATATTTATTGCCTTATGAAATAAGTATTGTCCTTTTAAGATATGTAACAGTTTTTAAAATAAGGCAAACATTAATAAATTTTAATTTAAAAAATAGTATAATTTTCCTAAAAGAAAAATTTGAAACTTTCTTAAATGGTTTCTTGATTAGTTCCGGAAAATTTTTGATTAGTGAGCAAAACAAACATGGGTTATCTGTTATTTAGTAATATTTTGTCGAGTTTTAGGTAGCTTTCTTTACAAAAAGCTACCTATTGCAGCCGTTCGGAGGAAAGCGATTTCAAAAAATTTTGGTATATTTTCATCGATCATGACCCCCAGACCCCGAAACCACCCTCCGTTCAAAATTGATATATATATATATATATATATATCAATATATATATATATATATATATATATATATATCTGACCTATGTCACACTGTAACTCTCGTATTTATGAACCGATTTGGATGTAATTCGGTGTGTACATAGTACATACCAATGTCTCGACCGAGTTCGTTGGCCAGCTTCATCCGCCATTTTGTTTCAAAATGGCGGCCATTTAAAAATTTAAAAAAAAATTTAAAATTTAAAATGTGGTACCAAAAAATTGAAAATGGAAAAATATTTTTTTTTTATGTATTTGACCTTTATACAAAGACTCCGTAGCAGTTTTTGTTTCGTCTATATCTTAAAAAATGGCTGAGTTATAGCATTTTGAATTTCTAGCGAAGCTGACATTTTGAAACGTCCTGAATTTTGTCACGCGATAAAAGGCGTATTTATGAACCGATTTGGATGTAACTTCGTTTATACATAGTACAAACCAATGTCTCGACCGAGTTCGTTGGCCAGCTTCATTCGCCATTTTGTTTAAAAATGGCGGCCATTTAAAATTTTAAGAAAAATTTAAATTTGAAATGTGGTACCAAAAAATTGAAAATTGAAAAAATATTTTTTTTTTATGTGTTTGACCTCGATAAAATGATTCGGGAGCAGTTTTTGTTTCGTCTATATCTTAAAAAATGGCTGAGTTATAGCATTTTGAATTTCTAGCGTGACTGACATTTTGAAACGCCCTGATTTTTGTCACGCGATAACAGGCGTATTTATGAACCGATTTTAATGTAACTTGGTCTGTACATGGTACATACCAATGTTTCGACCGAGTTTGTTGGCCAGCTTCATTCGCCATCTTGTTTCAAAAGGGTTGCCATTTAAAAAAAAATGTAATTTAAAATTTAAAATGAGGTATTAAAAAACTGCAAAATGAAAAAGATTTTTTTTATGTGTTTGGCCTTGATACAAAGATTCTGGAGCAGTTTTTGTTTCTGAAAATTTGTTCTTTTGTTTATATCTTAAAAAGTGGTTGAATTATAGCACTTTAAATTTCTATCATGGCTAACATTTTGAAACGATCTTGTATTTGTCTCGCGATACCACACGTATTCGCCTATTTCGATGGAAGAAGGCATGTGGATAGTATACATGAATATCTCCACCAAGTTCGCTGGCCAGCTTCATCAGCCATCTTGTTTCAAAATGGCGGCCATTAAATTAAAAAAATACATATTTAAAGTGAGGTGCAAAAAAATTAGAAATTGAAAAAGGTTTCTTTCTTAAGTATTTGACCTTGATATAAGGATTCAGGAGCATTTTTTGTTTGTCTTTATCTTAAAAAATTGCTCAGACATAGCAGTTTCAATTTCTAACGTGGGTGACATTTTGAAAAATCTGATTTTTTGCCTGCGACAGCACTCGTATGTATCAACCGATTCCAATGTGAGTGAGCATGTGCACAGCAATTACTAAGGTCTCGACCAAGTTCACTGGTTAGCCTCATCCACCATGTTGTCTTAAAATGGCAGGCACTTTAAGAAATCGCCGAATTTGGCAGCGAAATATAAGTTACTTTAAATAAAAGCAGCTTGGATAAAGCTGACTAATTTTGCGAAATTCTCATTCATAATGATTTAGTATTGATAAAAATTAGTATTGAATCTCCTACATTCGGTTTCCACTTAATTGAGCTTCGTGTGTTTGAATAATATAAGTTGGTTTTTTTAAAATAAGGAATATGAAAGCTACCTCTTCCTCCCGGCACTGGCCGGAAGGACTTTTTAGATATGAAATTTTGCAGAATATGGTGAAAAGAGAAATAACACAAAAAGAATTCTGAAAAAAAAAAGAATTTCTCAAACAGAATTTGATATATATAGACTCAGACATCAGTAGAAGTATGAAAGTGCACCGATGTTTAAAAATAAAATTTTGTATAACTGCAAGATGTACTACAAAAAGAAAAAAAACTGTGCAATTGTTACGTTTTAACTTACATAAGTTTAAAAATATGCAATTTTGGAATAATCAAATTGTATTACAGCACGTTTGAATTTTAATTATGTAATTAAAAAAATAACCTAATGATAAGTAAGTTAGCACAAAAAAATCTAAAGAAAATGTCTAATGCAGAATTAAAATTGACTTTCTACATCTTCTTGATTGTTGCAGATTAAATACGCTGAACCCTTTATGTAGTGAATTATGAATTCATAAAAATTCTATATTCTAGAGCATTTTTCCTGAATTTTGGATACTACATTAGAAGATTTACATAATCATTTAATAAATTTTAGAAGGATTGAAGAATTTAGAAGGATTAATTAAATTTGAATTTATAGGGATTTTGTGCAATATTTATAAACCTACTGAAATCTATTATTTTAAATATTTTTCTTAGTATTTTGTAGAATAAGAAATGCACAAATATAATGTTCTTACAATGGAAATATAGAAATATTTCCGAATTGAAAAATTCCCCCTCCCACCCAATGCCAAGAAAGCTGAAAAGATGCAAAAGCAAAAGAAATCATCCTTTTAAAAATATTTTTGTTTTGTGTAACCAATAATGCTTTTGAAATAGGATAGGATAAAGTAATGCATCTATAACTCATTCTAAACTGTATTACTACTAATCGATGTATTAAATGAATTTTATAACAAGTTATTTTAATGGTACTTATAAGAACCGTCCGTAGATAAAGGGCTAATGTTAAAGGAAATTCATAAAAATTAGATAAACTTACAAAAAAAGCAATTCAAACTGTAATGTGTACTTATGGACAATAAAACATCAAGAACAACATGATTAGTTCATTAATACGTTAATTTATTTATCCATATTGGTTTTTTAAGTGTTTATATATGAACATAAATTTCAATAAAAAACAATTTGCAAATTTTTAAATTTTTATGCGTTTTTTTTTTTTTTTTTTTTTTTTTTTTTTTTTTTTTTTTTTTTTACATCCTTTTAACTCATTACAACACATTTTTTTTTTTTTAGATTTTTGAATTTTATATCATTTTTCTGAGCCATTTTTGATTTTTTTTTCCTTTTTAGGTCTATTGTTTGACATCCATGAAAGGAATTCGGTTTTAAATCCAATATAGTAAACTTTCTCCTCAGCGATTTTTAAAATTTTAGTGAGTTTTTAAAGCAATTTTTAGTTCATAAAAGAATTCGGTTACAATATTTTATATTTTCTATATCTTTTTTCCAGTTCATTTAAACAGAAATGGTAAGCAAATGTTAGCGTTTCTTCCCACTTAGCGGCGATTTTGGCCTTCATAAAAAGAACTTTATTTCAGAATTTTAGCACAATATAGTAAATGTCACCCTCTGCGATATTTGTATTTCTTGCGGAATTGTAAAGTGATTGTTAGCCTTTTTTCGCATATCGAGGCGATTTTTTGTTATTTGTAAAAGGTACCGGTTTCTATGTTTTAGCCAAGTATATTAAATTTTGGTTCTACGATTTTTTAATTTTTAGCTGTATTTACATCCGCATTTTACCGTTTTTTCGAGGAATTTTTTGACATACGTAAAATAAACCTGATTTTAGTCTTTGATCCTAGTATTTTAAATTTTGTGGTCCTGTGATTTTTGAATTTTTTCCGCAATTTTTATGTCATTTTAAGCCATTTATAGTGGTTTGTCGCACTCCACAGCGAGTTTTTAACAATTATTTTCTGAATGAAAAAATACTCTCCGGTAAATTTTGCTACCGCAGTTATTTAACTGAAGTTTGAACAGTACCAAATCGGATCCTATAGCAATGTGAGCGACGATGCTAAACAATTGAATTTAATCTGGTTGAACACAAAAGATCCCAATAATTCAAAGTTCATTTGATTCGAGACTAGAGTGACTCGCACGGGCGTACGCTGCAAAAGCAGCGAGATCCCCAATCCCAGGATCGTTTAATTCAAGGTTTGTTGGGGGAGGGGGGGGGGGACCGACCAGGGAAGTGAAAGAAGCTCCGCTAGTAAAAAATGGAATTGAATTACTGGAAAAACATAGCAAGTATTGGTTTGGTGCAATGAGGAAAAATCTCGATATATTTTCTGCTGAACAAAAAAAATGACTCCTTCTCACTTAAAAATAATTAATACTTTCTCAGCATTCTTCCCTTATTTATATTCTTGACGATTTCAAGGAGTGTTTAATTCTTTTTCACCTTGATGTACGAGGGTATATCAATAAGTTTTTGACCTCACATGGAAATAACTGAGTGAAATTTATGAAATTGCTATATTGTATTAGTCTTTTTCTATATAGTCACCGTGCACAGTAACGCATTTCTGCAAAAGGTATTTAAAAGACAAACGGAGGATTTATTCCAGGAGGCGCGACAGTAGACCAAAAGGAAGCATTTTCTAACTTTTGCCGACCCCTACACGTGACATATTGTTGGAAAGTCTTGTGACTACTTATTCATGTTATGCACTCCCGAGCCCCTCCCCCCAAATTTGCCCCCTGGAGGGCATGAATGATGTACGCAAAATTTAGAAAAGTGCCACATGGAGGGAAAATTTGGGAAGAGGGGCTCGGGAGGTGCATAGTATGAATAAGTGGTCAGAGGCCTCAAATGTCCGATTTTGGGTCATTATCGCACGTCTTTGAATACATTCTCCCCCTCTCTTTAAAATACCGGTTGCACAAATGTGGTACAGTGCACGGTGACTATATAGAAAAGGATTTATACAATGTAGCAATTTCATAAATTTCTCTCTATTATTTGTATGTGAGGGCAAAAACTTATTGATACAACTTCGTATTTCATAAATGTTTACAAAATCAACAAAACATTTAATATGTATGTTTGATTGTGTATACTTATACAAGACGTCCCGTATAAACTTTAAAGGTGATACAGTACACTACTACAAACATGTTTCGTAAAAGAAACTGTGATGTCTATCCAATTACTTAAGTCATAAGTATATGGTGTATCTTTCGAAGCCGAAAACTGATTTTGTTCATAATTTAAACAATAATAAAGATAATGATATGATATTTTCAACGGACTTATATTATCTTCTATGTTATGTGATAGCTTAATGAGAATTGAAAGACATTGACACGATTCTCATCCTTGTAAAACTGATATACAAGTTTCATAATTTCGAATGAATATTACAGTATATATAGAGTCATTGAATTAATTACAGCGCACATTTCTTGATATTATAACATTTCAAACAAAGTAATGTTATTCTGCTGAATGTTTCGATTATTTATTTTCACCATTTAACCCTTAATCTACTGGCGGTACTTATAAATACCATTAAAATAACCATTAAATTGTTCTAAAATTCATTTAATACAATCGATTAGTTGTAATACAGTTTAGAAAGAGTTATTGATACATTACTTTGTCTTGTTCCAAAAGAATTATTGGTTACACAAAAGAAAAATATTTAAAAAAAATGATTTTGTTTGCCTTTGCATCTTTTTAGCTTTCTTGGCGTTGAGGTAGGGGGGCGATTTTCAATTCGGAAATATTTCTACACTTCTATTGTAAGAACATTATATTTGTACATTTCCTAATTCTACAAAATACTAAGAAAAATATTTAAAATAAAAGATTTGAGTGTTGTTATAAATATTGCGCAAAATCCTTAGAAATTCAAATTTAATTAATCTTTCTAAATCCCTCAATCCTTCTAAAATTTATTAAATGATTATGTAAATCTTCTAATGTAGTTTAAAAATTCACGAAAAATGCTTTAGAAGATAAAATTTTGATGAATTCATAATTCAGTAGATAAAGGGTTAAGTTATGAGTGTAATTCCGTGCTCGACATAGAATGAAATACCCGTATTTGTTGGAGATAAGTTCGGTCTTCTTTTTCTTTCCCTTTGGAGGCCGATTCCGACAATTTGAAATCCAAGCACGCACGCGCCCAATTCCGAAAATATGCGGCAGAAATTTTTTAATAATATTTTAAAGTTGTTTAAAGATTGTTTTTCTTATTTAAAAATCTCTTATTACATAGAAATAAGTATTAAACCTAAATACCCTCTTATGACAACGTTTCGTGATTTTCATGTCATTGACAATCTGTTTAATATAGAAAATACGCTATTTATACCAAGCTACTGTAGAAAATCTGCAAAAACCCCAACTTTTTATTCCTTTCAATAAATGAAAATTAAAATTCTAATGCTATATTCACCTTGAGTTAAATAATTAAAATACATATAAACACAAATAATTGTACAAAAAATACTTTCTGGTGCATAAATATAATATAAAGGTATTTAAAATGCAAATTAAAAATATCTTAAAATTCATCAGAAAAATCTAGGACTTCAATCATTACAATGTCGTCATCAGTAGGATTTAAATGTTGTTATTATTTCCTTCCGCTTATTCTAGTATTGTCCAGAAGAAAAACATTCCAATTTAAATTTAAATGCTGTACGTCAGATGAGATGCCAGATAAAGTTATTCAATTTTTCAACAAAACGAGCTTTCATCTATTATGCAGCAAATATCTCCATACTCCATGGATATCGTATGATAGTGCATCATTACAAGCTGTATCTTTATTAGCAATTATTTCAATTGATTCTCTTATGATGGCTTCCTGGTAATTATTTGTACGAAAGATAATTTTTGATTTATTAAAATCTACTTTTATAAGTTGAGTTTGAGCTAAGCTTGATAATGCAGTATGGAGTCTATTTAATATGATATTTAATTGAATAAGCGCAAAGAAAATAATAACAATATTTAAATCCTACTGATGACGACCTTGCAATGGTTGAAAAAATTCTAGCTTTTTTTAAAATGTATTTTAAGATATTTTTAATTTGCATTTTAAATATCTTTATATTATATTTATGCACCTGAAAGTAACTTTTGTACAATTATTTCTGCTTTATATGTATTTTAATTATTTCTTATTCTCTTAATATACAGTATTCGCCCAAATGACTCATCGGGTTTTAAAAGAATGTGTATTCAGTGTTATACGACAGAAACATGCTATTAAACATGCGGACTGAATTGGATTGCCGTTAGAATGTGTGCCAGGTGACTAAGGGCGCACAAATTGAGCATTTGTAGTATGTACCAGAAACTTGATGAGTGTATGCATCTTTTCAAATTAAAATACCCGTCTTTGTACATCGTATACTTGTAAACAGACAGTCTTTTGAAACTTGGTGAATTATTTAGGCTGTTTAAACAGGGTGACACATAAATAGTGTGACGTGATGAAAATGTCAATTTATTTTAATTTTTTTCACGTTTTTAGGACTACTGTTTTATTTGTGTTCCTCGCGCTTTTTTGTTTCGTAATTGCTATTTCAGAAGATATTAATTCACTGTTTTGAAGGGAAACATATTGTGCAAAGAAGAGCAGTCAGCCATCGTCGGCTACCACAAATGGTGAATGGCAATGCTTGTGATTGCCAAGGTTCTCAAACTTTACAGAAAACAAGTCCGTCGCTCCGTTAAATGCTTTAAAGAGACCAGAGGGATCGAAGACCTCAACGAAGTGGAAGACCACAAACAACAAGAACTCTTGTGCCCAAAAGCATGCTCAAGAAGAAGATCCGGCGAAATCCACAAAGAAGCATCTGAAAATTGATCAAGAAGCACAACGTCGACCGCGAATCCATGCGAAGACTCGTCAAAGAAGATCTGCAGCTCGTCTCGTACAAAGTGTCTAAATTAAATGAAGGCGTCAAGGCTCGAAATGTGCAAGAAGATGAAGTCCCTGTGCCCCTGTATTCTTTTCATCGATGACAAGATTTTTATGGTCTAAACTTTCCCGAACTCGCAGATCCAACGCGAGTTGCTACTCAAAGCATCTCCGCGCATCGTGAAGGTGGAAAAGGTGCTTTTATGGAAACCTGCGATGGTGTGGTCGGAGATTTCCGAATTGGAAGAGTCAAAACTCGTCTTCATTCCAAAAGGCGTCATGTTAAAAGCAGAGACGTATCAGGAGCTAACTTCGAAAGCACCGTGATCCCCTGGGCGGAAACGAAAGCGCAGAACATCGACTATATGTTTCAACAGGACAGGCCACTTACAGATGGAGCGAAGAAGACGCTAAACGGGTGTGAAGCCAATCTTTCGTGATTTTGGACGAAGGACGTTTAACCCTCTAACTCTCCTGACTTGAATCCTATGTACTGTTTGGGGGATTCTGGGGCAAAAAGCCTGCGCAATCAAACACAAGTCCTTGGATTCCTTGAAACGCGCTCTGGAAAAAGCCTGGCCCGAAATCGCGCGGAAAACAGCCGCGGCAATCTTAAAGAATTTACAGAAGTGTCTAGACACCTGCATCAACGCTGGCGGAAGCCATTTCGAATTATCTCAATAATTTCTTGTACAGAATTTTCTCCTCTTTCGAATGGTGAATAAAACTAGTTGTTTTGTTCATTCAGTAAAAGTTATGCTCTTTTATTTGCGTCACAGTATTTATGTGTCACACTGTATTGTACATCTATGTGAGAAAATAAAACATGATTATTGTTTGCCAATAATTCTAGAAAAGGACTTCTAACAAAAAACGAGGATAGATAAGGAATATCTCAACGTTAATTTATGTTACTAATACTGACCATGCAAAATTTTCTGAATAAGATCAATATTTCTTCGTATATCCCATCAATAACAATTCAGTTCCCTTTCAAACTGATTATTGAAGGATTGTAAAACACTTTTAAAAATTGAGACTATATTCTTGTTCCTCAAATATAAGCTTTTTTTCACCTTTTAAGTTTGTGAAGAAATAAAATATTCACTTTGACCCCGAGCCTGAGGTCGGCGAAGCCCGAAGACTGGTATAAAAATTGAGACCGAACTGGTTTCGCTAAATACGCCTGATATCTAATATTTATGACTGAATAATAACAAGAATTGTTCGCTATATAAAAAAAGTTTGTTGCAATGTGCTCTATCGCCTCGTAAAATTTGTAAGCGAACGTTCGAGACACCCTGTATATGTGCACTTTATGTTCACGAAGGTAAGGAAAAAATCTTTCGAAACATAAACAAAATTTAACATAACCACATTAAACATAAACACATCAACGAAAAATAAATGCCCCTAAGGGACTAAAAAGATTGACGTATGGTCCCTTCAGTGAAATCTCTGATAATAAACTAATTTGAATTGCGCATGGAGAATAGGGCCAATCTTTTTACACAATACTAAAACTAAAATAAACCCATATACCAATATTTTAACATATAAGACATAGGTTTTAAATGAAAAAAATGTATGTTTTTTAAAAAGTTCTAATAAAAGAAAAATATCTCTAAAAGTATATAATATAAAAATGTATTTAGAACGGTACATCTCTGACAAACAACAAATAAAAATACTCTGAAATCAAAATAATCTATCTATATTTAGGACAATAAACAGGTTTATAAACTACAAAACTTTTTTCTTGGATGTCAAAGATTCTATTATGTTAGACTATTAAACTGTCAATTAAACATAGTGCCAAGCGCACTTCCAAATTTCTTCGTGAGGTACCGTTACTAGTTTAAAAAAATTCCCTTTTTCTTAATTTAAAAAAGTGAAAATTTGAAACTATTCAAAGTTCTCATTTCAAATTTTACGAATGATAAATATTGAAGCAAATAAAAGTATACTGTGATAACTTCGCAGTCATACTATTTTAATGATAACGGATTCATTTTGAAATATCTAACGTATATTTCCATAGTATTATGCAAATTAAATTCAATCTCAAAATATTTTTCAAAAACTTACATTTTTTTAAATTTAAAAAGCCGTGCAATAGAAAAACAAAAAGAGTTTTTCTTATATTTATTACTTTGAAAGATTTTAATATGTTTAGTTTTATTATGTGCTTAAACAATTCAATGTCTTCATTTGAAATTGTACGAATAATAAATGTTGAATCAAGTAAAAGTGTATTTTTATAACTTCCCAATCACATTATTTTAATGATTTAATGGATTTGTTTGGAGACATCTAACGCAGATTCAAAAAAGTATTATGTAAATTCAATAAAAATTGTAAAAATATTTTTGAAAAACTTCTTTTTTTTTTAAAATAAAAACTTGTAATAAAGAAATAAAAGAGTCTTGTTTATATTTATTATTCTGAAAGACTTTAATACGTTAATCTAAATTTAAAATCCTCATCAAACAATAAAGAGAAAGTACTTAGCATACGAGAAGATTTATTTATTTCTTTGCTAATAGCTCTTCATAATTCTGATTACTAACTATGGGGTGTGTGAAACGTCGTGCGTAATGAGAATTTATTTAAAGACTCTTATTCGAAAGAAAATCAAAACCATTAAGTACACCAGACAGCATTAAAACTCTGTTCTTAAAAAAAAAAAAACCTTTGAATCGTAATGTCTTGAAGATATTTATTATTTAGTGAAACATCATTAAGAAAGTTCAGGAGACAGCTTTTTAACAGCATGTGGTGAATTTAAAAGCACTGTGAGCCTATATTGTATAATGTCTTTTCTGATACGTAATAAGATTTTATTAGACATGAACAAGATAAGATACCATTAGTTGTATTGTTATTGTCAACGAAAACTGTCTAAATTAATACTGGTTTTCAATCAGAAAAAATATTAGGTGTTCAATGTTCATGTCTGTATAAGGTTTTCTTGTCAATATTAGGTTGACGCATGGCCTCTTGCCTTCAGTAAAATCTGTGAGAAATAAACACTTTGAATTCTGCATGGATAATAGGGCCAATCTTTTTATCTAACACTAGAATAGACCTGTATACTAATATTGTAACACATAAGACATAACTGTTTTATGAAATAAATGAACATTTTTAAACAAGTTAAAATAAATGAAAAACATCTCTAAAAGGATCTAATATAAAACATCTTTGACAAACAATTAAAAATAATCTAAAATATACTACAGATTTCTGCGATAATAAGCATATTTATAAAATACAAAACTTTTTTTCGTGGTTTTCAAAGATTCTGTTATTTTACTGTATCAACTGACAAATAAACATAGTGCCAAGCGCACTTCCAAATTGCTTTGGAAGGTACCGTTACTAGTTTTAAAACAATCCCTTTTGTTTAGGATAAAAAAAAAATAAATTATCCAATGTTTTCATTTCAAATTGTGCAATAGGTTGATAACGTCCCAGCCACATAGATTTAGCGGTTTTGTTTTGAGACATCTAATATACATATTTGAAAAATATTATGTAAATTCAATCGGAATTTCAATATATTTAACAAAAACTTTTATTTCATCGATACTTTTAAAGCCCTTGTGATAAAGAAACAAAAGAGTCTTGCTTATATTTATTATTTTCAGAGACTTTAATACCTTAATTTAAATTTAAAATCCTTATCAAATAATAAAGAGAAAGTACTTAGCATACGATAAGATTTATTTATTTATTTGCTAATAGATCTTCATAATGCTGATTACTAACTATGAAGTGTGTAAAATGTCGTGCCTAATGAGAATTTATTTAAAGACTCTTATTCGAAAGAAAATCAAAATCATTAAGAGCACAAGACAGCATTAAAACTCTGGTCTTAAAAAACCCCTTTGAATCGTAATGTCTTGAACATATTTATTATTTAGTTAAACATCATTAAGAAAGTACGCGAGACCGCTCTTTAAAAGCATGTGGGGAATTTAAAAGCACTGTGCGTGGTACAATGGATAATGGCTTTTCTGATACGTTAATAATATTTTATAGTACTGCCGCTGTATTCATACATGTTGATGATAAGATGTTGTTAGTTGTATCGTTATTGTCAGCAAAACTGCCTAAACTAATATTGGATTTTTAACCGAAAAAATTTAAGCTGTTTATTCATTGTCTTAAATAATTGATTAAAATTCACATCAAATATATCGAACAATCTTTATTGATCTGATGGTTCTTTTAAAATGAACTTTACTAAGAGAATATAACTGATGTATAATTAAGCATTTCAGAACATTTATTGAAAATCTGAAGAATCAATTCGTTTTACAAGAAATTTAAAACAAACGTATTTAGAATTAATCTATTGGGGAAATGCATTTCTCGAAATTATACTTAAGATGACAAACATGGCAAAAGATATTTTAATAATAATAATAAAAATGATAATAATAATAATAATAATAATAATAATAATAATATTTTCTTCGTGCAATAAAGTAACACAAAATACTCTGTATGCTTGTTTTTATAAATGGCCTGAACATTTTAATCTAAATTTTAAATCCTTACCCAACAAAAAATAGAGAGTATTTAGAGTACTACCACATTTATGTCTTTCGTTGCTAATAACTCTTAGCAACGAAATTTTACTTAAGATGAGAAACTTGGCAAAAGATACTAATAATTATAATAATAGCAATAATAATAATAAATATAATTATAACGATAATAATAATAATAATAATATTTTGTTCGTGCAATAAAGTAACACAAAATAGAGTGTATACTTGTTTTTATAAAGGGCCTGAACATTTTAATCTAAATTTTAAATTCTTACCAAACAAAAAATAAAGAGTATTTAGCGTACTACTACATTTATATTTTTCTTTGCTAATAACTCTTTATAATGTTAATTAGTAACTATACAGTATGTAAAATGCCTTGTCTAATGAGAAATTATTTAAAAACTCGTAATCGAAAGAACAATAAAACAATTAATTACGCAGGCAGTATTAAAACATTTCTTAAGAAGCCTAGTGAGTTAGTAATGTCTTAAACAAATTTATTATTCAGTAAAACATCATTAAGAAATTACAGTCTCTAGGAGAAAAAAACACCACCCCTCTCATACGCACCTGTTTATTTCTAAATAAGCACAAAGAAAAATTTAAACGGCTATTTGATGGCAAATATGATGTTTTCTTTAAATTTATGTTATAAGAACAAGCTTAGGAGGTCGTCTTCATGTCGAAATTGTATCAAATATTCACAATTTCACTATGAACATCCACGTTTGACATAAGATTTTGATTTTTCGGTGCATTTTACCTTAGTATATCTAAAGGGAAATCATTCAGAAAATAGTTTAGATTTTACGCAGGTTTAAAATCCTAATGTTATTTTTTTATTGTTATAAAACATGTTTCAATGCGGGTATCTTTTGGAGCATAAATCAAAAACTACTCCGTTGCGTGAGCTGTAATTTTAAATTTGCTTCCATATAAGTTCTAGAAATCGATTTCTGTTGACACATATATCGATCGCAATTCATATTATCTTCTAATAGGAATTAATATAGAAAAAAAAATAGTTTTGATCTATGATTTTCTTTTAACAGAAATTGATTTCTAGAATTTCAAAAATGGAACCAAAAAATTACAGTTTATTCCATCAAGCAGTTATGAGTTATATTTTAAAAAGTACCAGCGCTGCACTCTGTACAGAAAATTTACAATCAGTTAAAAAACGGAACCCTCACTCCATCTATTTTACCGATAAATAAAGTAAAAGAAAAATTAAAATAGCCATTTAATTAGAAATAATGTCTTTTTTTAGTATATGTAAAAAAGAGTAAGCTCAGTGGGTTATATTCTTATAGAAATTTTATCAACCATTGAAAATCTTCTGTACAAACATCCAAGTATGATATCAGACTTGAAATTTTTTTAATTTTTATTTTAGGATGCTAAACGGGAAGTCATTAGGTAAAGTATTTTAGGAATTATGCGGGTTTATATTTTGGTTATTCTACTGTTAAAGTCTTCTGAATCGTTGCAAAACAGATTTTATTGCGGGTAGTTTTTGAAGCATAACTCTAAAACTAGTGTGAGGAAGGCTCTGTAATTTTGGATTTATTCATTTGATTTGTTCTAAACTATAGTTAATTTACTTATCCATCGTTTATATGGAGTTCCTTTACATGCGGTTTATTCTGTTGAGCTGTCTACATGACAGACCAGATGTTACTACCAATAAGGTTATCTGAGCGAAATTTGCTGGCTGGTTGTCGGCCCAGTTAGCTTAAACAGTAAAGCATTAGTCTAGTAAGCCAAAGATCTGGGTTCGTTTCCCAGCCTGGGCATTTTTTCGCTTAGTTGGAAATATTCAATCCGTATGATAACTTTACCAATCAGTTTGAGTGTTTTAAAATTCTAGTTCATCTACGTATCCATCGTTTATATGAAGTTCCTTTACCTGCGGCTTATTCTGCTGAGCTGTCTACATGACAGACCAGATGTTACAGTAGCGCTCAAAAGTATTTTGATAACCTTATATTCTCTCTTATTTTATTTAATATAAAAATGTAAAAGAAAATATATTCCCTATAATTGAGAACACTATGACTGCAGTTATTCAAATGTATCAAGTTTCAGCTTGTTTGTTTACATTCGGCACCACCGAAGAAATATGACTCCTCTTTAGCTCAAAAGTATTTTGACAATTAGTTTGCATTTAATTGTTGAAGGTGTCATTGGCGCTATAGCTTCGATTAGTGTTTATATTGACTTGTTGTGATTAATTTTAAGGATCAGGAATGCCGAAATGTAAAAAATATTGAAGTGATTCTAGAAAAGCCGCTGCACTTAAGAAATGTAGACTAGAAGCAGAATTAGCTCGTTCTTTTAACGTGTCTCGGCAACTTATTATTACATGGAATAAAGTTTTTAATAAACAGAATTACGTCAAAAATAAACCTCATACTGGTCATCTGAAAAAAAAAAGTCCTTTCGGCCAGTGCCCGGAGGAAGAGGTAGCTTTCATAATCCTTATTTAATCCTTATTCCAACTTATATCATGCAAACACACGAAGCTCAATTTAGTGGAAACCGAATATAAGAGATTCAATACTAATTTTTATCAATATAATGAATGAGAATTTCGAGAAATTAGTCAGCTTTATCCAAGCTGCTTTTCTTTAAAGTAACTTATATTTGGCTGCCAAATTCGGCAATTTCTTAAAGTGCCTGTCATTTTAAGACAACATGGTGGATGAGGCTAAGCAGTGAACTTAGTCGAGACCTTAGTAATTGCTGTGCACATGCTCACTCACATCGGAATCGGTTAATATATAGGAGTGCTGTCGCATGCAAAAAATCAGATTTTCCAAAATGTCACCCACAATAGAAATTGAAACTGCTATATCTGAGCCATTTTTTAAGGTAAAGACAAACAAAAAATGCTCTTGAATCCTTATATCAAGATCAAATACTTAAGAAAGAAACCTTTTTCAATTTCTAATTTTTTTGCACCTCACTTTAAATATATATATATTTTTTTAATTTAATGGCGGCAATTTTGAAACAAGATGGCTGATGAATCTGGCCAGCGAACTTGGTCGAGGTGTTGATGTATACTATCCACATGCCTTCTTACATCGAAATAGGCGAATACGTGTGTTATCGCGTGACAAATACAAGATCGTTTCAAAATGTTAGCCATGCTAGAAATTCAAAGTGCTATAAATCAACCATTTTTTAAGATATCAACAAAAGAACAAATTTTCAGAAACAAAAACTGCTCCGGAATCTTTGTATCAAGGCCAAACACATAAAAAAAATCTTTTTCATTTTCCAATTTTTTAATACCTCATTTTGAATTTTAAATTTAAATTTTTTTAAATGGCAACCCTTTTAAAACAAGATGGCAAATGAAGCTGGCCAACGAACTCGGTCGAGACATTGGTATGTACTATGTACAGACCAAGTTACATCCAAATAGGTTCATAAATACGCCTGTTATCGCGTGACAAAAATCAGGTCGTTTTAAAATGTCAGCCACAAGAGAAATTCAAAATGCTATTACTCAGCCATTTTTTTTTAGATATAGACGAAACAAAAACAACTGCTCCGAAATCTTTATATAAAGGTCAAATACATACAAAAAAAAATCTTTTTCATTTTCCAATTTTTTGGTATCTCATTTAATTTTTTTTATTTTTTAATTTTTTTTTAAATGGCCGCCATTTTGAAACAAGATGGCGGATGAAGCTGGCCAACGAACTCGGTCGAGATATTTGTATGTACTATGTACACACCAAGGTACATCCAAGTCGGTTCATAAATACGCCTGTTATTACGTGAGAAAAATCAGGACGTTTCAAAATGTCAGCCACGCTAGAAATTCAAAATGCTATAACTCAGCCATTTCTTAAGATATAGACGAAACAAAAACTGCTCCCGAATCTTTTTATCAAGGTCAAACACATAAGAAGAAAATATTTTTTCAATTTTCAATTTTTGGTACCACATTTCAAATTTAAATTTTTCTTAAAAATTTAAATGGCCGCCATTTTTAAACAAGATGGCGGGTGAAGCTGGCCAACGAACCCGGTCGAGACATTGGTATGTACTATGTATAAACGAAGTTACATCCAAATCGGTTCATAAATACGCCTTTCATCGCGTGACAAAATTCAGGACGTTTCAAAATATCAGCCACGCTAGAAATTCAAAATGCTATAACTCAGCCATTTTTTAAGATATAGACGAAACAAAAACAACTGCTCCGAAATCTTTGTATAAAGGTCAAATACATAAGAAAAAAATATTTTTCCATTTTCAATTTTTTGGTACCATATTTCAAATTTTAAATTTTTAAAAAAATTTTAAATGGCCGCCATTTTGAAACAAAATGGCGGATGAAGCTGGCCAACGAACTCGGTCGAGAGATTGGTATGTACTATGTACACACCGAATTACATCCAAATCGGTTCATAAATACGTCTTTTATCGCGTGACAAATTTCAGGACGTTTCAAAATGTCAGCCACGCTAGAAATTCAAAATGCTATAACTCAGCCATTTTTTAAGATATAGACGAAACAAAAACTGCTCCGGAATCTTTGTATAAAGGTCAAATACATAAGAAAAAAATATTTTTCCATTTTTAATTTTTTGGTACCACATTTCAAGTTTTAATTTTTTTTTAAAAATTTAAATGGTCGCCATTTTGAAACAAAACGGCGGATGAAGCTGGCCAACGAACTCGGTCGAGACATTGGTATGTACTATGTACACACCGAATTACATCGAAATCGGTTCATAATTACGGGAGTTACAGTGTGACATAGGTCAGATATATATATATATATCAATTTTGAACGGAGGGTGGTTTCGGGGTCTGGGGGTCATGATCGATGAAAATATACCAAAATTTTTTGAAATCGCTTTCCTCCGAACGGCTGCAATAGGTAGCTTTTTTGTAAAGAAAGCTACCTAAAAAACAACTTGCAATGTTGACTGTATTATAAAAATGATATCTACAAGTGATTGTCGTAAGTCCGTTGTAATAATAAAAAATGAATTTAAAGAAAATTACGGCATAGATATACACGTTTCATCAGTCAAACGACGCCTAAACATCTATGGTTTACATGGCAGAAGCCCAGCAAAAACACTTTTGTTATCTACTAAGAATAGGAAAGCTGGAGTTGCATTTGTAAAACGGCATAATATTTCAGGGGCAACCGGACACCGGAATTTGAAAACAAATTTATGTGTAAATAAGAAAAAGCTATATTTCACACACCTAATAAATCGAATTATTTTTAACCAGAATTCTGGTGTCAATCATTAATTTCAACACTTTAGCAATAGAATTGCTTTGCCCCTGACAGGGTTATGCTATTTTACAAATGCAACTCTAACCTTCCTATTCTTAGTAGATAACAAACGTGTTTTTGCTGTTCTTCTGCCATGTAAACCATAGAGGTTTAGGCGTCGTTTCACTGGTGAAGCGTGTATGTCTATGCCGTAATTTTCTTTCAGTTCATTTTTTTATTATTACAGCGAACTTACGACAATCACTTGTAGATATCATTTTTATAATACAGTAAACATTGCTAGTTGTTTTTTTCGGATGACCACTATGAGACTTATTTTCGAAGTATTTCTGTTTATTAAAAACTTTATTCCATGTAATAACAAGTTGCCGAGGCACGTTAAAAGAACGAGCTAATTCTGCTTGCAGTCTACCTTTTTTAAGTGAATTTACAGCGGCTTTCTTAGAATCACTTCAATATTTTTTACATTTCGGCTCTTAAAAATAATCACAATAAGTCAATATAAACACTAACCGAAGCTATAGCGCCACTGACACCTTCAACAATTAAATGCAAACTTATTGTCAAAATACTTTTGAGCTAAGGAGGAGTCATATTTCTTCGGTGGCGCCGAATGTAAACAAACAAGTTGAAACTTGATACATTTGAATAACTGCAGTCATAGTGTTCTCAATTATAGGGAATATATTTTCTTTTACATTTTTATATTAAATAAAATAAGAGATAATATAAGGTTGTCAAAATACTTTTGAGCGCTACTGTACTACCAATAACATTATCTGAGCGATATATGCTGGCTGTTTGTCGGCTCAGTTAGCTTAAACGGTAAAGCATAGGCCTTGTAAGCTAAAGATCTGGGCTTGATTTCCTGCCTGGGCATTTTTTCGCTTAGTTGGAAATATTCAATTCGTTTGATTTGTTCTAGGAATCGATTAATTTTGGTAAATTTATACATTAAGAAATACATTTTTTCGAATATGAATTTCAAAATATATGTTATTTGAAATAACATTTAGAAAAAAATATATATGAATTTTTAATCTATATTTTTTAAAAACCGAAATTGATTTCTAGAATCTTCAAATATGGGAATAAAAAATTACAGCTCATTCTGCAAAGATGGTTTTGATTCCTACTTAAAAATCTACCTGCATTGCAATCTGTTTTGAAATGATTAAAAATCAATTTAACACTGGGAGTACCGAACATTGAACTTTCATAATTCCTGAACTACTTGACCAAATGACTTTCCTTTTGATATTCTAAATTAAAAAAAAAAATCCAATTGTGACAACGAAATTAAAACTTTATCAATCTGTAAATAAAAAATATATAAATAGAACACACATTTAAGACATGCAAACGAACCCCTTTTAAACCACTGAATTATCGGAATAAAAACTAGTTGGATGTGCCAATCCCAAAACTTTCTTCTATCTCATATATTGTAATATTTAATATACAAAATGTGTTTACATGTTACAAAACATTTTTATTAGTTCAAAACTATATCAACTTTGACTTTCATCTTAAATTTCTGCTTCAGACAATTAATCGAAGTAAAAACGAGTTAATCTAGATTATGATATCTATTAAAATCAATAGTTTTCCGTTATTTAGTTCTATATCAGCAGTTCGCGGATAGTCGACTTATCAGGATGGGAAGTCTCCGTCGCTTCACGAGCCGTCGGTGTATAATAGAACTACGAAAAATCAAGAAAACAACACAAAAATCTCTATTGTAGTGCCCCCTTTCGGTGGAATATTTCCAAATTCAGGCAGGACCTTTTTTCCCATGGCCAAAAACATACTCAAAGAATTTGGTTCAATTCTATGCATAACTTCATACACTTTTCGATGGTACAATATTTAAAATGGCACAAAAGTCGGCAAAAATATTACAACTCCCGCTTCCGGCAGTAAATTTTCCAAATTCAGGGACAACCTTCTTGCCATGGCCATAAACATACAAAAAACATTTTGGTGCAATTCTATGCATAACTTCATACACTTTTTGATGGTACAATGGCGGCAGACGTACGGATATACGGACACAAGGACAGGCAGACATTTTCTATAAACATCTTTTTAAGGATATCTGCTCACTAAAACATGTAAATCCGCCGAAAACCGGAAGTCGAAAAAAATTTCAATTACAGTACTTTCTTCTATGGAAGATAAAAGAAAGAAAAAACTTGCTATATTTGGAGATTTCGTCGATTATTAATTTCTGGCAGGAGGCCAATACGAATGTATCGTTTTTAATAAATTTCAAAATCTTATTTCAATACATAATTACTGTTTTTTTACATAAAAATGATTGTTGGTATTGTTAGCGAATAATCTAAAAAATATATATGAAATGTAAAAAAATTCAATTTAAACTAGTTTCAATAAGTGTTTTTAATTAAAATTAGTCGGATGTGGCAATTCCAAAACTTTCTTCTATCTCATACATGTTAATATTTCCTGAAAAATGAAGCATATCAGTGTCACCGGTTAGGTGATTTACACCAAAATCTAATCAGAAACAATTTATGTCAAGTTGCAGCAGAATTTAAAGTTTGATGAAAATCCGTGCATTAGTTTTGAGGTAGAACTATTGCGGAAATCGTTAAAAATTCTACATAGCAGCGGCACCTGTTAGTCTATTTACTCCAAAAACTAATCAGGACCAATTTATATCAAGTACTAACTGAATGTTTAATGAAAATTCGTTTTGTCTTTGAGATACAGTTTATGCAGAAAACATGATAAATGCAGGCTTGCAGCGCCACCTGGTGGGTGATTTACACTAAAAACTAAACAGCACTAATTTATATCAGAGACTAACTGAATCTGAAGTTTTATAAAAATCCGAGAATTAATTCTTGAGATATAGCTGTTTCGGAAATTGTGAAAAATGCAGCATAGCAGTGCCACCTGTTGGGCGATTTACACCAAAAAGTAATCAGTGCCAGTTCATATCAGGAACTAACTGAATCTAAAATTTTGTTAAATTCCGTTCATTAGTTCTTGAGATAGAGCTATTGCGATAATCATGAATAATGCCGAATAGCAGCGCCACCTGTTGGGCGATTTATACTAAAAAGTAATCAGCATCAAATTATGTCAAGTACTAAAGTAATCTGAAGTTTTATAGAAATCCGTGCTTTAGTTCTTGAGATATAGCTATTTCGGAAATCGTAAAAAATGCAGCATAGCAGCGCTACCTTTTGAGTGATTTACACCAAAAAGTAATCAGCACCAGTTCATATCATGGACTAACTGAATCTAAGGTTTTGTTAAATTCCGTTCATTAGTTCTGGAGATAGAGCGCCCACAAAATTTGTGTCACACACACACACAGACAGACAGACGGACGGACGGACAGACAGACTCACAGACAGATATTTTGTAAAAACATATTTTTCGGGTTCTCTGACTCCTAAAACGTGTAAATTCGTCGAAAACTGGAATTCGAAAATTTTCATGAATCCAATACTTTCTTCTTGTAAAGATAGAAGGAAGTAAAAAAAAAAAATATGATTTTCACCTGTATTTTGTAACACGGAAAGCCCGGGTTGGATTTCCTTGTATATATGATTCTGGATATAAAAGAATTTGCTGATAATACAGAGGTCACATTTTTAATGGCTTAATAAAATTGTTTTTTAACATCTATCACATCATTAGAAAGTATTACGTAAATTTGTTGAGAATTTAAAAATATTTTTGACATATAGGATTATTTTTGAAGTTTTAAATAGACGAAATACGCATTGTTCCTATTCATCAGCTTCAAATCTCCAAATATGCTAATCTAAACTCCAAATCGTAATCAAACATTAAAGATCAAGCACTTAGTGTACGATAATATATATGTTTTTTGTTGCTAATAACCCTTCAAAATGTTGATAAATGGGGCATTCTCACAACTTTTGACTTTCATGTCTCTGAAAAATAATTTTTATTTTAATACACTTTTTTGTGTTTTTTTTTTATTTCATATACTGGGGAACATCTCATTGCATGATTGCACAACAATATTAACGATATAAATAAGTTTTGGATGATGTTGGGGGGTCCAAACACCTGGAAAACTCCTATACCGTCCCGTGTCCCTGATGCTGATTTTTAAGTTAGGAGCTGTCTGGATAAAATTGTTTCAATAAAAATAATTCGATGCAATTTTTTTTTCTGAAACTGGAACTATTGTTTTATATAAATATGTAGCTAAAAATTAACATGCACACATTTTAAGGTTGTTATTATTTTTTAAACTCTGCCCCTGGGTTTTAGATTCCTTACCATCTCTCTTCTAAAATTATACAGAAAATTATTTCAGATGCAACCACAGAATTTTTTTCAATTTTTTTCTCATGCAGAAGTATGCTAGAGAAATAATGTCTAAAATTCTTTGGTAGGAAATTTACTGTAGAATTTAAATCAGTATTTAAACATCAATTTCAAGCATCGAGGCTTTATTGGTAGCCTCACCATCCCCAAGGTTTATTCGAGCACTTTTCGAGGTAAATTAAAAAAAAAAAAAAAAAAAAAAAATCCAATGTTAACAACTGTTTCTAAACATCCATGAACATTGTGGCTATCACTTAGTCTTAATATGATTTTCCTAAAAATAGGTGGTAATTTTCCTTACCGTCCCTTTTTTTCCCATTTCGCCTCTTTTTTCCAATACCATCCCCTTTTTTTACCTTACCGCCCCTTCTTTAACACCCTTTTAAGACAATGTTATACAAAAATTCTGTATTAAAAGTACTACATTGTTATTATTTCTTATTTGAATGCCCTGTGGGTACTATGCAAATTCATTATAAGTACAAATTTAGAAGAAAATAAAAAGTTATAGGGGTAAAATGGTAAGGAAAATTAAACTCGCAAGTTTAACTTAAACCTCATTTAAATAAAAAATTTTTAGCTGCTGACCATTTTTTCTTTATTTTGAATCATTAAGGCATTCGTCTATCAGATTAAAATGTCATTTTAGCAAGTTTAATTTTGTCATATTTTTCCCTAAAAGTCAAAAGATTGTGAGAATGCCCCAAATAACTAAACATTATGAAAACCTCGTACCTAATGAGAATTTATTTAAAGATTCGTATTTCAAAGAAAACACCCATTAAGTACATACACAGTATCTGTGTAACCTGGCTCTTAAAAATACTTTACATTGCAATATCATGGAATTATTTATTATTCAATGAAACATCATTAAGAAAGTGCTCAGGACCGCTATTTAAAAATCATGTTGCGTATTTAAAAGCAACGTGATTGTACAATGATTAATAACTTTTCTCATGCGGTAATAGTGTTTTATTGTACTGCAGTTGTTTTCAGAATTGAACAAGAATAAATTCAGTTAGTAGCATCTTATTGCCAGTACAAGCCTTTCTAAACTAAGATTGGATTTTAAACAAAGAAAATATCAAGTGTTTATTCATTGCCTTACATAATTGATTAAAATTTATAATACAGCATTTAGAGAATATTTATTTATTACCCGACTGAAAAGAAGGGTTATGTGCTTATGCGTATCTCTATAAGTGGATTTCTTTATACCCTCGAAACATCCCAACGGCTGGATGGTTTTTTATGAATGAGATCTCTATCGATTCGTCTTAATCTTCCGATGGTTATAGGATAGGTTTTGTTTTTATAATCTCAAAACGGCGGCCGTAAAATAAAAAATGGCGGTAGAGACAAAAAAAAAAAATACGCACCCTATTGAGTGGCATATCATTGGATAGGTCTTTCAAAATGAAGACGATGTTTCATTGACTATTTTACAGTCAGAAGCTCCGTTAAAATATCATACAACCTGGAAGTTGTGTATGTATTGTGGATCGCTAGCTTTACTGCAACTCTAACCATCATAGACTTCTATAGACCTCATGAAAACAGCGTTTATAGATATGAACTAATAATTAAACAAAACTTAAAAGTCATCAATACAAGTAAATAAAAAAAATAGCTAAGTAACATAAACAAGCAATATAAAAAATATATATTAAGTCAATTCCTACTTAGGTCAATTTTTCTCCCATTCTTCTTTCCTTTTAAGTGGCGCTTAAAATGGTTGATCAAGAACAGAGCTCTCTCGGTCTTAAAATTCCTTGATGAAGAAGAGGGCTCTCTCGATTATTGAAAATTAATTAATTTAATTTAATTAATGAATTAATATTAAAAAAAAATGGTTTAACATCAAGTGTCATCCACTACAAGTTTAAAAATTTTATTTGAGCTTGGTTGGATGAATAATATTATATTGGATATTATATTAATATTGGATGAAAATTTGAACAAGATATATATAGCGAGAGTGTGAGCTAATAGTAGGAATTGAAAAAAAAATAATTTCACATTGATGAGAAATAATTAATTAGTTAGCTTTTTACGCAGTCGGGGTTTTTGACTTTTTAAATTTAATTGTTTTTTATGGTTATTTTAAGAAGAACGGGTAGAAGAAAATCTCATTAATGTACAATATCATTGATGCCAGATATTTGGAAATATTTGTTGAAATTTTGTGGAAGTACTTCCTTGTATTATAAGTACAGAAAGTAAATTTTCAGAATTAATTTATTAAAAAAAGCAGTTACGAACCCGAGTTACATATCGTTTAACATTTGAAAATTTCTGATATGAATCTTTTAAGATGAACTTTATTCTCTGCACATTAACTTAATGAAATACGAACGCTTTCTTTACTAAAGTATTTTAGAATATTTTTATTATTTTAATGGTCTAAAAATTAATTTATTTAAAAAGCTGTTACGAACACTAGTTTCAAATCGCTTCACATTCGACATTTTCTGCTGTGAATCATTTAAAATCAGTTTTTCTTTAGGCACTTAATGATATATACTTTCATTACTGATGTATTTCAGAAATGTTTATTCCTCTAATTTATTAGCCTGTCGCTAACGAATGAGATATACCTTCATTACAGATGTATTTCAGAAACGTTTTTTACTCTAATTTGTTAGCTTGCCACTTACAAATGAAAGAGGCTATCAAATAATTGCAGAAATGTTACATTAAAAGCTTACACCATTTAAAATGCAGACACTCATAGGCTAATTTTAAACCATTGGCAGCGATCTTTTGAAATTTCTCTTTGACATATTAATATTTTTAACCATTTTTTTTAAACTGGATATCTGTGGTCGATGTTTAAAAGGATATTTTCCTGCTTTTCCGGTTTTGGTAGCTTTGGTTTTTTTCTGTTTTTTCCTGGGACATTTTCAGTTTTGGAAACTGGTTTCAAAATTGAAAGTTTCTTCAGAAAAGAAAATCGACAAAGTACGAAAAAACTCGGTTAGACATCAACCTCAGTTATCCTAAGCAAAGTGGAAACAAATATATTAAAAACTAATTTCAAACAAGAGGTTTGGAAAAACGTCGTCATCGGTTTAACATTAGCTTGCGAGTATCTCTGAGTTACTACCGTGAGGCTCTTAAAAATACTTCTACACTTACTTAAGACAGGAAAAAAAATATTTAATTTCAGCAAAGCAAGAGTAGTTTATGTTGTTGTAAATAAAAGAATTTGCCGATATAAAATCCAAAGTGCCATGGCACTTGGATTTTATAAAAATAATGCACTAAATATAATGCTTAAAATAATGCATATAAAAATAATTCTTAAAATAATGCATTATTTTAAGGATTTTGCTAATTTCTTTATAAATATATAAAACGTATTTACGAAGTATTATATAAATCCGATTGCGATTGCAATATCTTTTCAAAGATTTCCATTTTATTAACATTTAAAGTCCTTGGAATAAAAAACAAAGACAGTTTTGCCTTTATTTATTATTTTGAATGTTCTTAATATTTTAATCAACAACCCTTTATGCCCGACGGAACTTTAAAATACCATTAAAATAACTTGATATAAAATTCACTTAATACATCAATTAGAAGTAAATACAGTTTAGAATGCAAGATAGATACGTTACTTTATCTTGTTCCAACAGTATTGTTGATATAACATTAAAGCACATAAAACACAAATCATTGTGATATTGGCGTAAAACAAAAATATCTTTAAAAGGATGATTTCTTTTTCATTTTCACCTCTTCAACTTTCTTGACGTTTAAAGATTCTGGGTGTAAAGTTTCAATTCGGAAATATTTCTATATTTCTTTTGTAATTCTATAAAATACTAAAAAAATTATTTTAATTAAAAGAATTGAGTGGAGTTATAAATATTGCACAAAATCCCTATAAATTCAGATTTAATTAATTAATTTTATTTGCCAATTGCTAAATTTTATTAAATGATTGTCTAAATCTTATAACGTAGTTTAAAAGATTCAAGGAAAGTGATTTAGAAGATGAAGTTTTCATGACTTCATAATTTTGGACATAAAGGGTTAAACCCATGCAAAACAATAAAGAGAAAATATTTAGCATATTTGAAGATTTCTGTTCTTTGTTGCTAATAGCTCTTCATAATGTTAATTAGTAACAACTATACAGTAATTAAGAGAAGGCGGGTATTTTTAACTGGATAAATCCTATTCATAGTTGGAGTAGCACAGTTTAGGTTTATTCCAACTGACTGAAAAATGTCTACATCAGAACTCGAACGTGGATACCTTGGCGTGCATATTTTTAATACCTACTCGGTTCAGATTCAACACTCGAAATTCTCAGTATATTTTTCTGGTATGAAATTTGAATATTTTGAAACACTTTTAGTTTTGTTATTATCTCTACGTAATAATGATAAGTATCCTAAATTTAATAATATTATAAATTTGAAAGTGTGAAAATGTTTGGATGAAGTCAGCTGCAAAATGGATAATTAAATGCATTTGTATTCATTATGTATTATATTAAATTTTTTCCAATGTTTAACATGTTCACTTAATTTAATAAAATTTACACATTTTATTTGTTTGTAATACATAAAATTAAACTTAGAAGCAAATTGCAAAAATATTTAATTTATAATGGAAATGATAATAGTGAAATCGCAATTTTATTATTTTTTTTTTTTCAATATTGCGCACATATGTGAAAGTGTAAATTGGCAAAAAATATTTTGCTATTTCAAATTAATATTTCCAACATAAAGAAAATATTTTCGCAATATTGACATTTTGTTGGAGATAATTACAATTTAAAGTGTTGACATTTCATTACAGATATTTTCAATATAAATCGAATATTTTACCAATATTGGTATTTTAGTTCAAGTATCCGTGTTAGAGATCAGTGCTTAAAATTAAACATTTTTGTATTCAAAATATACATCAGAAATTTTTAATACCAAATTTCGCTTTAATAAGTTGCAAATTTTTGTCGATTAAATAAAGTGAAAATATAGTTTTTAAAGACTGGTAGAGATTTTGAATTCAGAATTCCGCTAAATTGGCAACAATGTTAGCGATGCATGCAAATATTTGCACTATATAACCAACATAACTAATATTGGTTTTCAGGTTAAATGTGTTTTTTAATTTTTTTAAATCTCTATTTTCAAATATTAATCGTCGCATTTTTTAAGTTCGTAATTTATAAGACGAATATTACTATTATAAAGAAATAATGGTTATAAAAAATCCAGAAACACAATCACTCGTACATTTTCGCATCACAGGAATTTTTAGTAAGATTAACATTGCCGTACCTATTATTACTTTAATGTCAAGTTATTTTTCATTTTTTTTTTCTTTGAAATACCACAATATTACAAACGCTAGAGGATATTCTATTGCTACACTTGACTGAAAGTAAGTTCTATAACTTTTATTTTATGTATTACAAACAAATAAAATATGTAAATTTTATTAACTTAAGGGAAAATTTAAACATTGGGGAAAAATAATATCATAAATAATAAATACGACAAAAAAAAAAAAAAAAAAAAAAAAAAAAAAAAAAAAAGCAAAAGCCAGCACATTGTGCTGTTAATTTTACGCAATTACTGTATTTTCCATGTTAATATAGTCAGGAAACCAAAGAAAGATACAGCATATTCACTGTGATCGAGTTTGTTCTGCCAAATCTACAGTGGTTTTTTTTACAGTGCAGGTATTCCATAACATCTTAAACTGTTGGGGAAAATGTATTTCCTGAAAATATAGTTAAGATGACAAAGATAGCAAGTAATACTTTAATAATAATGATGATAATAATAATAATAATGATGATGATGATGATGATGATAATGGTAATAACAATAATAACAAGAAAAAGAACATGTTGTTTGTGAAACAAAGAAAATGAAAGTGCTGCGTACAGTTATTACTGTCAGCAAATTTACTATTTAAAGATATACCATTAAGCAAGTATTTTGTATGCTATTTAAACAGCATGTGGTGAATTTAAACATGATGAGCGTGTACAATGGATAATGGCTTTTCTGTTTCGTTAATAACCTTTTATTCAGTGTTGCCAGATTGGGGACTTTTTTTTGGCCCCAAATTGTTGATTGTCACCGCTTTTTTGAAATAGAAATAAATATTCAGCTTAATTTAAAATAGATTAAAAATTCTGAAAAATATGGCGAATTATACTATTTAAAAGAAGTGGTGACAGTCAAATAATCTGAATGAACAAGATGAAATACAATTAGTACAACCATTGTTGGTACCACAAGTCTTTTTTATACTAAAATTAGTTTTAAATCAGAATATATATCAGGTGCTTCTCTGTTGTTGATTAAAAGATATACATAGACACATATTTGGAAGAGTCTACTCTCTTTAAAATATCCATCGTTTTTAAGTGAGACTAGAGTTATTTTTAGCTCATTTCTGATATTGAAAATGCACTTATCCTATAGGAGTAAATTTCATCCATCTTGCGGAGTGTTTATTTTCACTCCTTTTTCAATCTTTTTTTGACTAAATTAATAAAAAAAACGAGCGACTGCACTAATTGATAAGCTATTTTTTCACTCCTTTTTGTCTGAATCACTATGCCAAAGGAGTGATTTCACTTTTATTTTGAGAAATTCGTACTTTTTATTTTATTTTTTAACATATTTAATACAAAAAAGAATGATTTTTTTTTAAATATTCTTTTTTTTTTAATATTTTTAATGTATATTTGGATAATTTTAGATATTTCATAGATTTTTTAAATTTCAATTTAATTTTTATATTAGCTTTTTATTTTAATACGTATAAATGTCGTGATTGGAGAGAAATTTTAGAAGAGATGCACACACACACACACACATATATATATATACATATATGATACTATAAAAATTAAATAATATTTAATGGTAAAAAGTTAGAATTTTTCTCTTTTACTGATTAGTTTACTGTAAAAGCTAAACTCCAATGATTAAAATATATAACTAAAATTACTTTTATCGTGTCAGATGCTGTTTTTTGCCAGATTTCTGCTTTTATTAAACTTCGGCCAAATCCACAATGTCATAAACTCGCTTCCCCCCTCCCCCGTGTAAACAAGTATTTTTTTAAACTCTTAATTTTTTTTTCTAATTTAATCCTGATGCAAAGAAATTTGGCCATTTTTTAAAATCTTCAAATGATAAACTGGGAAAAAAATACCGTTAAATTAAGACAAGATTTTTCTCCTAACTTAGAATCATAAGATACATTATTTTTATGTTATTATTTTTATAATGATATGCTTTGTTGTATTTATACATTGTATATATAATTTTAGCGTTATTTAACGTTGTTACTTTTAATGTGAAAAATATTAATTTCTTCAATTATTTCTTATATTATTATATATTAATATATTTTACTTTATTACAGCGAAAAATATTTGTAGAATAAAGAATGCATAGTAACAAAGACTAATTTTTTGCTTGTGTGTTTTTTAAATTAAGGATATATCTTCTATGTTAGTTAAAATATTTAATCCAAATTCATAAAAGTATTTAACAACTTATCTTCATTTAGATATATACAAAGGTGCACATCTATAATTTATTTATGTATAAAGTAAACTACTGTCAGGAGAATGTGATTATTTTCTACTTGTCATAAAAACGCACATTTGCTAATGCTTATGTGTAGAATTCAGCTTTTAGTGCACATTTAGGTAAATATAATTTAATAAGTACTTGTATGAGTACTACATACTGAAATATTTTAACAGAAATAGAACGCATATCCTATTAAAAAAAAAAAAAGAAAAAGAAAAAAAAATCTTTTATTATTATGGATCTGTATTCCACAAATATTTCTCTGTATAATTAACAAAATACGTTGATAAATAATAATGTAAACAAAAAATGAAATTTGTTTATATAAAATAAATCTCAATTAACGTAATTATACAGCTTAAATATAAGACAATAATATTTTCAATGAGTATTTTACAGATCGCAATAAATTGCTTTAAATTATCCAAAAGTAATTGTACTAAATCATAATATGAAGTTTAGAAAATATTTTAGAATACATTTATATTACAAAAAGAGAAAAATAATAGAAATTCATATTTTCTGTTTGAAGCAATAACATTAATGCCAAAATAATATATACAATGTAAAAATACATCAAGGAATATCAAAATACAACAACAGTGTCACCTTAGAATCTCCTAGAATATACCGCAGAAGTATAGTCTTGTCTTTGTATAACCGGCCATCTTGTTTTCTGCTGTTAGGCATGATCTATTTACTAATGTAAATGAATAGATTCGCTTATTTATTGTGTTCATAGAAAAATATGATCCTCCCTATTTTTTAGGGATGCAAGATATGTACCCTTTTAGAAACATATTCATACTAATATATGCAGCTAGGATTAACATGAAGCTTCAAGCTTAACAATACAAACGACTTACTTTTTAAGTAAGAGATAGATAACGGGCTCCTCAAACTATGTATCACGTGACGGGATTAGAACCAATGAATATGCTCTGAAATCGCCCTTTAAAGAGTTTTTTTCTAATTTGCTTTAAAATCAGATCGGTTCTGTGTATTACTCCAATAGGGATGCTTTGTCAAACTAGATTTTTTCAAAAATAGTAACTTAGAAAGAACGAACGTTCTGAAAAAAAAATTTCGTTCCTTTATTTAGTGAATGATTGATTCTTTTGAATTAAGAGTGTATACTAATTTCATGGTAATTTTGTAATAAATGTGTAAAGGCGAATCTCATTCATGTAAAATCTGATAACTGAGATACCTGGGAAAACATATTGAAAATATTATTAAAAATAAATTTATTTCTTGGGAAATTATAAGAGGAGTTAATTTATTTTATTTTAGGCAAATAAAACATTCTTGAAAAATGATCTTATTTAAAAAAAAAAAAAAAAAAAAAAAAAAAAAAAAAAAAAAAAAAAAAAAGTATTCATTAAAAGTATAATTAAGTTGTAAAAATGTTTTTTATTGGTTTATTTTTTTAGAGTTAGATAATTTTAATAACATTTGTCCAGAAACTTTGTTTAAAAACAATTACATACTCAAAGTGTAATTATGATGCAAAAAATATTTAAAAACGAGTATTTATTGAAAGTGTAATCATGTTGCAAAACTTTTTTCAATATTAAATATTACAATTGACAATTCAATATAATTCGAATACGTAAACAGTTTGGAATATTTCTTTTTTGCCATTGGAATAAAGTTTAACTTATATTAATTGAATTATACTGTAAACGCTTTTAATATTCAAACATCATATTATAAAAATAGTAAACTGAAGTAACATATGTATCTATTCTAAAATTAATAGTTTTTATTTGTACTGTGACAGTATTCAGAAATGAATGAAATGAAATATCGTTAGTCGTATAACGATTCTCAGAAAGTTTCTTAAACAAATACGGAAATTTATTAAAACATTACGGAAATTTAATTTAGGGGCTTATTCATTCTCTTAAATAATTGATTTAAATTTACCACACACGTCGCCGAATATTTCGTTATTTTTAAAAATAAATGTGCAAAAGAGAATATAATTGGTGCGAAATCAAATATTTCTGACCTTATATTGAAAATCTGTGGAGCGATTACATTTTGTTACATGTAGAGAAGAAACATCTTTAAAGATTATTTATTCAGAAAATATGCATTCATTGAAAATATAATTAAAATATCAAAAGTGTTCATTATTTATTTTTAGTAAAATATGAAATACATATTGCCATATCCATTGAAAACACAAGCATTAATTGAAATCATAATTATGATACAAAAAACTCCAATATTTAAATTTAATAACTTCAAATATCTGTAAATTTTGCCATTTTAAAATGTACAATTTATATTATTATATTTACACACAAAACATTAATATGCAATAGCCTATATGCACAAGAACAACTATGAGTAATGATGAATAATGATTTTTCTGATACGTTAATAATCTGTCACAATTCTATAATCGCTGTATGGGGAAATGGACACAACAAAATATTGTTTCTCGTATTGTGTTTGACGAAATAAAAAAAAAAAATTAATTAATTGGATTTTAACTGGAATTAATTGGATGATGAAAGCACTAGGCCTGACACAATGGAAAAATCTGTGGTAGGCTTACGTTTTGTCGTCGATTAAAAACAGCTGTCTTTAATGATATATATATGTATTTCAGTAATAAAAAATGTATATCTAATCATTATTTTTTACTTATTTTTTCATCATGCTCGAAATATCTGTTTAGTTTTTTAAAGAGTGCTGACAGACAGACGAATTATAGTAATTTAAAACCATGATTTTTTTTTGAACGGTGTTAGAAAATGTTAAAAATGTCTTTAATGTCATTCTCGATGGTATTTATTGTGGCTGGTTTTTGATGTGTTTAATTGACTTATTTGATACAAAACAAAAAATATTCTGTTTTGTTCCGCTTATACAGTTTATAAATCAATGAAATTTTTCAAATAATTTACTTATGAATTCTTCGTATATTTTCGCCGGTATTATCATTGGAAAACTGAATAAAGTTATTTTGTTTAACTTATTGTATAAATTATAATATTGGTATTATAACATTGTATAAATTATAATTATAATATAAATTATAGTATTGTATTTGATGTATTTAATTGACTTATTTGACACAAAACAAAAATGATTCTGTTTTGTTCCGCTTATACAGTTTATAAATCAATGAAAATTTTCAAATAATTTACTTATGAATTCTTCGTATATTTCCGTCGGTATTATCATTGGAAAACTGAATAAAGTTATTTTGTTTAACTTATTGTATAAATTATAATATTGTTTTAACCATGTATCCCAGCTTTTGATTTTTTATTATTGCTATTTTGTTTTATTTTCAGAAATAATAAGGACTATAATATACAAACTGTTTTGGTGCCCTTTTTGCATATTTTGAAAATCAAAATTGACTATATTGCAGTTAAATACATTCATTTTTTTCATTATGCTTTAATTTACATATGATGAATTTTATATAAGATATAGTTTAATGTGTACTCCTCCCCCTGGAAATCAGGTATAGTTTTACTACTAATAATAATAACATGAAGTTATGATAAAGTATGTGATTAAAATTTATATAAAATACAAATAAATGTATCAGCATTTCTTAAAGGTGCGTGCAACACAATACAAAAAAGAAAAAACACTTAAAATAGATTAAAATCCTTTAAAATCATAACGTTTTTAACCAAAATTACTCGTCCAACATAAGTGAGAACTAAAGGTTGTTGTCTTTTTGCGCCTTCTAGATTCGCCCGGGACATACCATTCTACTTTAAGGGTAGTATGAAACATACGGTTGCAGGTAAAACGTATTTAAATTTTGAAACAAACGCCAGTTTTATTTATTGTGTAATAATTCTTTCCAGACTGTATAGATATCATATGATACACTGTTAAAAATTTTGCAGCATTCTGGCAGGTCATTCGACTGTTTTTTAAAAAAACGGTTTCATAACCATAATTTAACTATATTCTGACCAGAAAATGGCCAATAATATGGTCAGAATAGGGTTAAATTAACGGTTGTGTAACCGTTTTCGGAAAAAACGGTCAAATGACCTGCCAGAATGCTGCAAATTTTTAACAGTGTAACATATGATTGCAAACTAACTGTACATTGGATATTATTTCAAGATATTCTCTTATGATAGCTTCTTGATAATTACTGGTAAGGAAGATAATTTTGTATCTATTGAAATCTACTTTTATATGTTGAGTTTGTGCCAATCTTGCCAACGCAGTGCGGGGTCTATTTATTCTCAAATCTGCTTCATGTTTTTTATCGATACAGAATGAAAGAAAATGAAGCAAATCTCAGATTAAATGTATCCCTCACTCCATTGAAAAGATTAGCAGAAACTCAATTCATAAAAGTTGATTTAAATATAACCAAAATTATCTTCTGTACAAGTAATTACCAAGAACCTATCATAAGAGAATCTCTGGAAATAATATCTAATGAAGAAATAGTCTGTAATAATATGTTATCATATGATGTTTACGCAGTCTGAAATTAAATATTACATAATAGATAAAAACCGGCATTAGTTTGAAAATTTGAATACCTTTTCCATGCCACCTTACACTGGTGGCCAAAATTGTGGACACTTTTAGGTAGCTTTCATTACAAAAACTAAAAAGCTACCTATTGCTGCCGTGCAAAGGAGAACACTTCGGGAAATTTTGCTATATTTTCGCCGATCATGACCCCCAGATACCAAAACCACCCTCCGTTGAAATGCTTACTTATATATATATATATATATTTATACATTTACATCTGAATTTTGTCATGCTGTAATTCTCGAATTTTTGAACAGATTTGGATTAAAGTTTTCGTACGCATAGTACATAATAATGTCTCGACCGAGTTCGTTGGCCAACTTCATCCGCGTATTGTTTCAAAATGTCGGTCATTTGAATTTCGTGGACACTTATGGACATTTTTAGGTTACCTAACATTCTGTTTAAAATGACCTATGTTGTTAACTTACACTGTGTGACTCTTTAAAATATCTTTTAATGTTTCTAACATTCTGTTTAAAATGATACATAAGAGTTTGCATTTTGTGAAACGTAACATGTTGTATAAGTATACAATGTTAGAAAACATAGAAAAAAAATATTCAAATGGCCGCTATTTTGAAACAAGATGGCGAATGAAGCTGGCCAACGAACTCGGTCGAGACATTGGCATGTACTGTGCATATGAAAATTTTCATCCAAATTGGTTTTTAAAAAATCGAGAGTTACATCATATATATATATATATATATATATATATATATATATGATGTATATAAGTCATAATATGTATATAAGTCAAATATATAAGTCAGCATTTCAACGGAGGGTGGTTTTGGTATCTGAGGGTAATGATCGGCGAAAATATAGTAAAATTCCCCGAAGTGTTTTCCTTAGGACGGCTGCAATAGGTAGCTTTCTACTTTTTGCAATGAAAGCTACCAAAAATTGCCCACAATTTTGGCCACCATTGTATATTCCATACTACCCTTGAAGTAGAATGGTCTGTCCCGGGCAAATCTAGAAGGCGCAAAGCGACATCAACCTTTAGTTCTCTGTGATGATGACCGAATAATTTCGGTTGAAAACATTTTGATTTTAAAGGACTTTAATGTATTTAAAAAGTTTTTTGTATTATGTTGTACGCATCTTTAAGTAATGCTTATACATTTATTTGTATTTTTCGATAAATTTTAAGTATTAACTAAGGTGAATTTTGCACTGACATATTAAACTTTTTATTAAATATATTGTGGTTCGTGAAATGACATTTTTTTTTTCTCGAAAGAAGAAACAAAAAAGATCCACTCTCACAAAATCCGACTAAAACCTTAAAAGCGATTTTGAGATTTTGAAATGCATTTTGAGAACCACAGATAAAAAGGATATTGAAAGGAAAATCTCAAAGAAAGTGTTTTAGGAATGAATGACTTGTTTCATGTTACATGAAAGGAATCCATCTTTGAATTTCAAGCGAAGACATTTTAAATAAATTGCAGCATATATAAAAGAAAGGAAAACGTTTGGAAAGTGTACTTTTCTAGCCACTAAATCCAAAATACATTTAAAAAGAATTTTTTATAAAATGAAAGTTCTGTTTTAGTCTTTCAGTGTACCTTTGTTTGGATGAATATTTATCTAATGGAATGTTTTTTCATTTCAACGAATTAATTTATGAATCTTAATTATGAATTTCTATCTTCCAATCTATTGTGCATGTTAATAAATTAGGGTCAGCGAGGATTTTTGGGAAACTTTATTTCAGTGTTTCCAGGTGAAATTATTTCTATTACTTTTAGCAGTAGCACACAGAATGTGAACAGTCCAGGCTATTACAATTTTCATATAGAAATATTTGCGTGATTTAATCGCAGAATTGTACGATTAAATAAATCAAAATATTGGTAGCAAATAGCGGTTGCATGGGCATTCTTTCCCTTTCTGTGAGTGTTCTTCTTTTAGGAGCAATTATAATTAAAAAGTAGATACATATAATTAAAAATACATTTGTAAGTTTCTTTTACATAGAAAGAAAGTGTATTCACAAAAATATTTTTCAATATATATTGACATCGAATAAAAATTGAATAATCACGCATAATTGCATAAATTTTCAAAGAAATTCCGTTTTTTTTTTCGATTTTTTGGCACGAGATAAATTTAGTTTTTATTGTATTGATAATGCATTTTATTATGCATTCTCATTATTGCAAAAATAGGCATATTTTTTCTCCTCATGAATTGATAACAGTTTTATGAGAGGTTGCAAAAAAGAAAAAAAAACCTTTCAGTTTTATCTCCGTATATTGCAAATTTAAAAATATATTTATGGAAATGAATGATTTTAATAAACAAATATGGAAATGAATGATTTTAATAAACAAATATTGAAATGAATGATTTCAGTCAACGTTTACGTGATCATATATGGAAATGTATTATTCTAAATACATCTTCACTGCTAAAATCTTAAACGTTACAACAATATTTGTCAGTTACATCCATTTCTGTTATTTCTGATACATTCATTATTCGTAAAATATGTCTTTATGAAAATTCAGTACTTAAATTCTGACTTAATCCTTTACGCGTGAAATTTTAAATAAAGGAAGTGCTTCACCACAATAATTATACATGATTATTGAAGATATACATGAAAACTTAAAATAATATAAAATTCAGATAACTTTTTTTTTATTAAAACTGTTTTAAAACACTATTAGTTCAGCTCCTTTCGTAAACTATTTACACGAAAAATTAGAATATTTAACAAAAATACTGTTTAAAAAAAATCGCATTTTTTATTAAAATATTTTAAATACGTGTATTGTGAATGTATCGGTAAATAGAAAGATTCTCGTTAATTCAAATTTGACATATAATATTTTTAGGTGCGTTCATAATTATATAAATACGTAGCACTTATAGTCGTCATCGGTGCGTCCATCTGTTTGTCTTTCCGCATAAAACAGCGCAAAAACTAACCAAATGAGTAGTTTGAAATTTAATATATGTAATTGTTGTAGAACTTTGTCGAGTCATTTTAAATTTTATGAAAAATGAATCAAAACTTAAATAGATCTTAATAAAAGTTTTCTTCATTCTATTAAATCCCATCATATGTAATTAATTCAATGATATCCCATGATAGGTAATGATTCCAGGCTGCCATGGTGATTACGTCCTATTTAAGATGAAGTCATATTATTTCCGTATTACTCAATTTAATATATATAATCGTAATAAATTTTTTATTCATGCATTTTTGCATAAGAGTGCGAAAACTACTGCACCAAGAGTTGAATATTTATAAAACCAGTTATAATACGAACGCACCTCAATTGCCACGTTTGACGTACAATTTCTGACTTATTTATAAAAGAAACAGCTAAACATATAAATGATTGAGAAAATAAGCACTTTAAAAAATATTTAGCATGGATTTTTGCTGTGCTCTCGAAATGTGATTGAGCAAAGTAATGACATGTAAAATCTATTTTTATCAATAATTGGATTAAGGTATGTACAGTCGTGGGAAAAAAAGTAAACATCCCTACTAAATCCTCAACAAATTATCGTAGAAGAATGTGACTGGCACCAAATGATTGGAAATGAAGTCTACTTTTAAATGATCTATACAAAATTTGCTTAGGGGGCCATCTACATACTAAAACGAACCCAAACTTCATTCGTTTCAATTGCAATACCCAATTTTAACAAGATATTTCAAATCTTCGGTTCAAATTATGCCTAGACATAAAATTTTAAGTCATTTGAATGATAAGTTTTTGAATTATAAACATTCAAAATTTAGTGCTTCTAATGTTAAATTACGTTTTCATATTTTTATTTTGAGGAGTTAGTAGGAGGTGTTTACTTTTTTTTTCCACGACTGTACCTACCTTCGGCACACTTTTTAAAAAATATATTAAATTTTTATGAAAAATATGTGTTTTTAGTTAAAAGAGGGAATAAAACTATGAATTCTTATAAATTTTTAATTGAATTTTAATTAACATTTCAAATTTAGGCAATATTTAGTCAAATTTTAGTAGAGAATTGCGTTTATGCCAAACCGTCTATAACGAAATCGATATATTTCCTTTTTTATCAACAATATATGAGCAAACCACTTACCTGTGTTCAGCACCGTGCGAAAGGGGCGGCGAAGGTGGCGGTCGCCCCGGGCGCGGAAATTTAGGGGCGCCAAATTTGTACTACCAATTTTCGTTTTTTTTTTTATTGTCGTCGATCATTTTCATTGGAATTTTTTTTTCACTCTTCGATATTCTATTTTTTTTTTTTTTTTTTTTTTTTTTTTTTTGTAAAACCAAATGTATGTATTTACATAGCGGGAATTTTTTTCCCAATGGAAGTATGTACATTTTGCATTTCCAGGTTATTGCGTCGTTCACATTTACTTTTCATTGAGCTCTTTAGATCTGATGATTTTATAATATGCTTTTGTGATATTTTATTGCAGTGTTTCTTAAACTTTTGCACTCTGCGGCCCCTTTTACATCGTATACGAAAGTTTCTGTGCTAACCTATCCTGATTCCACTATGGGATCATTCTTATAGTCATTCGGTCATTACTTTGCTGTTAAAAAAGGTCCAGCACAGGATGAAAATGCTGATTACATGAAATCTGCCATTGCAGAAGGATGACAATTTTCCAAACTAACGTTCAAAAAAATTATACCTAGTGGAGAAATTATTAACCGTGATTGCGGCTTATTGGATAACTTAATTAAGGGAATCACTATATTTTGTTTTCTCTGTTTATTATTCACCAATTATCATGATCGCCCACCAAAGTTAGCCAATCCAGATTGTGGGTTTTTCATGTAGAAGAAATTAAATCCTAAAATTCTTGAGCATAAAAATGCTCTAGAACACAGGAATGCATGCATTCGATAAAAGAAACTTGAGAGACGTTTAAAATTAAATCATGTAATCGACAACAAATTTGAAAAGAGCAAAAGTGAAAAAGATAATTGGCGAAATATATTCAGGATGAAATTATGAACTTTCTTGCCAATGAAGTAAGAAAAACGATTGTAGAAGAAATTAATAGAGCAAGGTATTTTTCAATTTCGTTCGATCGCACTCCATATACCGCGTGTCCTAAAATGGGCTGACTGAGTGATAGTGCCATCCCGAGGGGCAGACCACTAGCTGCTCACGTTACAAATGACTTTTTCAATTCTTGTACAGCAGTTTTACAATTTCACATTACAACATAAATATCGATGATTTGTTGAAGAATTAAACAGGTTTATAGTCAACTCAGGTTACAGCAGTATACTTTATTAAACCATATTCGTCAAAATCAATGAAGTTTATACTGAATTGACAATTATGCCAGCAATGTATAACCACACAAGCACTATAAAGACAACATCTAGCGCCATAGGTGCTCAATCAAGGCCAAAACCGAAATCGCCCAACACTGATGCGAAAAGAAGAGGTTAAATGTATGGAGTGGGTCACATTCTCCAATACAATCTTATTTTTAGGGGCCTATTCTATATATTTAACCTTCTTCCTTCGCATGATGCCAAGGGGATTTCAGTTTATACCTCTTTTGAGCGCTTATTGCTTGCCATTTATCTCTGCTATTTGGAACTAAAACCGAGAACCGCAGTAAAAATACTTCTAATATCTTACATAACTCTCCTGCAAGAATTTCTTTTAATAATTGTCACCATTTGCAAGTTATTGAATTTTAAACACATTCCAGTTTAGGAATCCAGTACACCTCACAAATTACAAATGACGCAAATTATGCGATACCGAAAATAGAAAATTTTCATTCGAGGAAAGGTTTCTTAACTACATCAAGTCAAAAAAAAAAAAAAAAAAAAAAAAAAAAAAAAAGGAGCGTAAGAAATTTAAGATAAGCTAATGTCCGACAATCTCGACATTCACAGCTGCACGAGAGGTTCTGTTCTCAAAGATGGTAGACGGGAGGTGCTGAATTCGACCCAATCGCGCACGTCAGCCTAATCGTTTGAAATTGTCCGTAGTTTTCTTCGAACCTTGCCTAAATACGGGTTAGGTTCCCTTAGAAAGACCTTACAGAGGACACTCCCATCCCATTCCTTTCTACTCAGTGTTGATTTCAGGGGTGGCCTGGGGGGGAACATCCCCTCCTGGAGCAATGATATGTCCCCCCCCCCCGGAAGATTTGAGATTTTGAGTTTTCAATGGTCAAAAAGCACAATTTACACCCCCGGAACTCTATAATGTCCCCCCCCCCGGAGCCACAGAAATCCCTCCCGGATAAAAGCGTCTGAATTCAACACTGGGCCTACTATATCCAACTTGAAGATAATCGGCCGTCATAAACAATACCAATATCAACCCTTCAGAGCTCAATGTTGTGATATGGTGCAAATATGGCTTCCCAATATAATGTTGGGTAAGCTCGAATCGTCGAAGTAAATAAATTCGTCTATTTTTTTTACCATGTTCTGCACATTCGCTAAACTTTGAGTTCGTGCTGCTGGTGTATGTCCAAAAATGTCCGGAACTGCATAAAATGTGTTTTTTTTCCTTCTCTTCTACTGAAAGGTGGGATATACTTATGTCCCACTTATCAGTTTATTTAAGGAAACATTGCGATACTCTATGGTCATGAAAAAATAAAGCTATATCTGCAGTTTACGAACAATCGGAACAGATTTTAAAAGCTCTGGAAGACCTTATAGAAATGAAGTAAAATGAGTAAACTTACTCAGGAGCAAAAAGCTTAATAAAGCAAATAAAGAAATTCCCCTTTATTTACGGCTTAGTAGTTTGACACAGCATTTTAAATGAAATAGAAAAAGTTAATATTATTCTCACGAAAAAAAAAACTGTCAATGTTTGATTCACAGCAAACTGATTGAAACACAAAAAAACACATTTTAGACAATAAGAAAGGAAATTTTTGAACAAGAAAGCTAAGATTTGGTTATGTCCGTAAATGTAGAGTCCTTATTTGAGCAAAACAGAAAACGTAAAATTCGCAGAACACTTTGATTATGAAGCTCCTGATGAAAGTGGACATTTATATGAAAGTGAAAGATTTCGTGTTACGTAGAGACACTTTACCGTGCAACTGAACTGGAGGTTTAAAAAACTGAGAAATATATAACAAGAGTTTGAGTTTCTGGTGCTGCGAATCTAAAATCAGTTATCGAAAATCTGTTAATATTGCCTGGACCTGGCACTTTATTGCTGACTTGAATGGACTAGAATTGTTAAGCGAGGTTTTAAATGCGGAAACCTTATTTCTACCATTAGATAAGAACTTTTATAAAATGGATCATTTAGAAATTCTTTAGTTGCTCCATAATTTTAACTTAGGGAAAACAAGGAATTATAAAAACATGGAGGCAGCGTACATAATTTATAAGTATTTCAGTTACAATAAAATAGCAAAAAACTACTTAAGATCTACTATTAGTCGAGAGATTAAGCAACCTGAATTTACTTTCTATAAAATTCAGTGTGTCGCAATCTTTACACATAAAATAATAAACGATTTTGCTACCCTAAATGCAAGAAAAATTAGTCGGATGTACCAATCCCAAAACTTTCTTCCATCTCATACATGTTAATACTTGAAAATTCGCTATCACACTGCCAAAATTAAACGACAATCTCTGCCCATCATGAGGATTCTAAAGATATGAAATTCCATGCATTGGTTCTTAAGATATGGCCATCTCTGAAATTGTGTAAATCCAGCAAAATTCAGCCTAGAAGCGCCACCTATTGGGTGTTTTACACCAAAACCTATGTTACTCCAAAACCACCAAGCAACCACTTATGTCAAAGTCTAACTGAAAGTTTGAGGAAAATCCGTGCATTAGTTTTTGAGATCGAGTTATTGGGAAAATCATGAAAATTCCTGCATAGCAGCGCCACCTCTTGGACGATTAACATCAAAACCTAATCAGCAACAACTTGTGTTAACATCTAACTAAATCTGAAGTTAGATGAAAATTCGTGCATTAGTTTTTGAGATAGAGCTATTGCGGGAATAATGCAAAATGCAGCACAGCAGGCCACCTGTTGAGCGATTTACACCAACATGTAATAAGCAGCAAGTCATATCAAGGACTAACTGTATCTGAAGTTTCATGAAAATCCGTGCATTAGGTCTTGAGATAGAGCCATTGCGGAAATCGTAAAACAATGCAGCAGAGCAGCGCCACCTGTTGAGCGATTTACACCAAAACGTAATGAGCATCAAGTCATATCAAGGACTAACTGAATCTGAACTTTCATGAAAATCCGTGCATTAGTTCTTGAGATAGAGCCATTGCGGAAATCGTAAAAAATGCAGCATATCAGCGCCACCTGTTGAGCGATTTGCACCAAAAACTAATCAGCATCAATTTGTATCAGGTACTAACTGGATATAAATTTTTATTAAATTCCGTACATTAGTTCTTGAGATAGAGCGCCCAAAAAATTTGTGTCACACACACACACAGACAGACAGACATTTTGTAAAAGCATGTTCTTCGTAATCTCTGACCCCTAATATCCGTCGAAAACCGGAATTCGAAAATTTTCATGAATCCAATACTTTCTTCTTGTAAAGATAGAAGACAGTAATAAAATGGAAGTAAATGTATTTGCCTGATATTATATTTTATTTTATATTAATTAAAACACTGTTTCAGTTATCTTCCTTAATTAATGTACTGAAAATATAATTAATTTTTATCTTTTACATTATGTTCTGCAGGTTTTTTGTTTGTTTTGCTTTTTTAGTACTTATTGGTTGAAGGGACCACTTGTTTTTAATCTGGTTGTTAACGATTTTTACCCATTTTCTGCAGCTTAAAGACTAAAAACAACTAAAAATGGCTAGAAAAATATGTGAGAAAGGTTAAGAAAAATCTGCCGCAAAGCATCACGATATCATTAACAAATAAGTGCAATTTTCTTTCCAGTTATTTAGTTGTTTGGAATTTCTGAATTAAAATTAAATCTTTTAAAGTTCTAAAATAACTGCAAAATATTTATTCAATATAATTTATTTCTGTTTCTGCCCTTTATCAATTTTGAAGGAGGGGGGGGGGGGGGCGCCAAATTGACACGCTTCCCCGGGCGCAGTTTTCTCTTCGCACGGCCCTGCCTGTGTTTGAAGCAAAAGATGTGCAATAACTCTTAAATTTACAATATATACCAAATTTTGTATACAAAGGATGATTTTTTTAATGTGTATTTTTCAATAAAAATAGCTCTTAAATTAATATATACAAACTTACAAGCCATATTTTGCTTCATAACATATTAATACATAAGCAGAACCTTGTTACAAAATTTTATTTCAATATCTTAAAAACTTTTAAAAAAATGATGTATCTCCTAAACGTACATAATGAAATTCGCAGTTTTCCAGAAAACGCGAATTAAGATTTTGATATAGCACAAAAAATTATGTATAAAGTTTACAACTTTAAAATTCACCCTGTTTGTAGTTGTTTATATGTTTGTGCATATATTATATATTGTATATTTGTTTATTAAAATGTATAGTTCACCTTTCTGTGGCTCTTTAAACGGTCACTTCCGGTTTCAGAAAGCTCATTTCCGGTTTATATTTTAGGCTATAGCTTTGCTTCTAATTATTGCTGAACCAAAACTAAGGCATTTTGGAATAATACATGTTTGAACTTTAATTTAAAATAATAAAAAAAAATCGAATTTTTTCGCAAAAACAGCGATTTGAGGGTAGGCACACCTTAAATAAAGTTTATATTCAAATTCTTTAAGGAGTCTTGTACCTTTTAAACGCGTCGAAAATTAATGAAGAACTTCAAAGTTTGAATTAGTCTATTTTCAAAATCTTGTTATATATAAACGTGAAATTTTAGATATTGATTAAACTGATTGTGCTTTGTAATATTCCAGCATTTTAAATTTATTAGCCTTTTACAGAATTTGTGTATTGTTGAATTCTAAATAGCTCTTTTTGTTACACCAAAAGTCATTGCGTGCATGATATCTTGAGAAAGTATGCATGGATTGTTATGAAATCTGGTAAAGTTACTAAACAAATATGTGTGTTTAAAATGATCTACTTTTAAGTATTTACAATGGTAATAGTTTTAGTTATGACTATTTTTATTCATTCAAAAATATAAAATTTTGATTTTATTTTACAAAAATATTCTTTTTACATAGTTAATGAAATAATTTTGGCCTAAGAGTAGATCCTTTTAAACACACATATTTGTTTAATATCTTTACCAAATTTCATGACAATTAATGCATACGTTCTCAAGATATCGTGCGCGTAATGACTTATGGAGTAAAAAAAAAAAAAAAAAAAAGAGCTATTTTGATTTCAACAATACACAAATTCTATAAAAGTCTAATAAATTTCTAATGACAGCATATTACAAAGCACAATCTATTTAATCAAGAGTCAAAATTTCATGCTTATACATAAAAAGGTTTTGATAATAGAACAATTCAGACTTTGAATTTTTTCGTTAATTTTCGTCGCGTTTAAAAGGTACAAGACCCCTTAATGGTACATAAAAGTACAGTCAAAGAATAAAGTGTTAAACTGTTAAGTCTTTCAGGAAAATAAAAAAAAAGCACTTTTCTCTGGCAAAAAGAACGTTTAAAAATGAAAAATTCTCTGAAGGAGATTATTTGAGAATAAATGAATCGTCATAAATTACCAGCACAAAATCCATTTATTTCAATTCAAATAGATTCATGTGAATGAACTACATTCAAGTTGATTATTATTCTAGTTGAATTTCTTTTATAAGAATGACATTTATTAATAATCTAATTGAATATAAAAAAAATAATCTTTGATTTTAGAAAATTATGAAGGAAAATTTAAAAAATGTGATTTAATATAATGTTTTTTAGTATATTACATTTCTACAGAAGATAATGTTTTAAAAGGTGCCCCTTAAATTGTATACATATTATAAAAATTATAATTGAGGTATATAATACCAATATCTAATGATATATGTTCTTCAGAATTTCGCAAAAATGCAGAAAAATAACCCAATTTATTTTTACTTTCTTCTGTCTTCAATAGTAGAAAGTATTGTAATAGAATTTTTTTCGACCTCCAGTTTTCGACAGATTTACTCATTTTAGGGGTCAAAGATCCCCAAAACATGTTTATACAAAATGTCTGTATCTCGGTATGCCTGCCCATGTTTATGTGTCGTCATTGTACCATCAAAAAGTGTATGAAGTTATATTTAGAATTGAACCACATTTTTTGTGGATGTTTTTGGCTATGGCCAGCAGACTTTCCTTGAATCTAGAAAATATCCGCCTGAAGATAATAGAGATTTTTTTGACATTTTAATTATTGTACCATCGAAAAGTGTATGAAATTATGTATAGAATTGAAGCAAATAATTTGTGTATGATCTTGGCTACGGCCAGCAGTCCTCCATGTATTTGGAAATATTCCGCCGGAAGGGAGCGCTGTAACAATGATTTTTGTGTATTTTTTTCGATTTTTCGTAGTTCTATTGTCCATAGGCAGCTCCTGCAGCGACTGAAACTTCGTAACCTGCTAAGCTGGCTATTCGCAAACATCTGATGTACAACAGGACATGGAAAAACTATTGATTTTAATAAATATCGTGATCGAGATTTACTCCGATCAATTGACTGAGGCAGAATTTTAAGATAAAAATCAAAGTTGGTGTAGTATTGAATTAATAATATTGAAGTGTTAACATTTGTAACTATTTCTTGAAATATTAAGATGTATGAGATAGAATAAAGTTTTGGGATTGGCACATCCAACTAGTTTTCATCCAGTTTGAATTGTAAAATAGTAATCTGCTACTACTCACTAGGTTTTTTATAAGAAAAATTCACCTTATAAAATATTCTTTAGCAATATATTATATTGGTATTTTTTTTATTTTAGAGACATTAAAATCCGGTACATTTTCATGCGTATCATTTAAATGTACTTCATTATTTCTTGATCATGGAAGTAATCGGTTAATGATCGAGCGTGGGATCTGTCAGATAATACTCTAAATTTATTTCAATAAAATATTTGAAAAAATATTATTTCATATTTTCAATTTTTTTTTTTTTGGGGGGGGGGGGGTGATTGTCACTGAAGAACTATGATGTTATTTGTTACAAAAATTTAAATTCTTCCAAAATATTACTGTTTTTAAGTATAGTTTTCAGATATACCGGGTGTTCTAAAAAGGACTGACTGATTTTAAAATTCAATAACTTACAAACGGTGACAGATATTTAAAACATTCTTACAGAAGTGTTATATATGATGTCAGGAGTTTTTTTTTACCGTAATTTTCGAATTTATTTCGAATCACAAACAATAGATGGCGCTGTAAGCAATAGCCGCTAATTTCAAGCTACATTTTTGGGCCTTTCTCTTCTCCCATGCCAAAAAATGAGATTAAAATGTATTGAGTGGGTCCCGAAGTGCCAAAAATCGGGCCTGGGTATAGCGCATATTGCTATAGGCCCAAAAATCCAGCTTGAATTTAGCGCCTATTGCTTGCAGCGCGATGAAGCTACCCGACGACCCCTTGCTTTTTCTAGCTTATTATTAGGAGATTATTGGGGGTTTTCAACTGAAACTAGGCTGATTGGTCTCTTGGGGAACATCTACAGTAGATATTGGCAACGCTGAATTAAGTAGGTATATTGTTGCAGATAGATAATTTACTTTTAATAAATGTAAGTTTCCATGTTTATGGTTGGTGTCTACGGAAAAATATATTGTAGAGATGTAGATACAATGTGTTACATAAGATAATATACTTAATACCGCTGATTATATTTTACTGCATAGAGATAATATAGGGTAGCATCCCTCTCCTTTCACTGTATTATATCATCGATTGTAATTCGAACGAAATTCGAGAATCACGGTGAAAAAACTCCTGACATCATACATAACCCTCCTGCAAGAATTTTTTAAATATGTGTAACCGTTTGCGAGTTATTGAATTTTAAAATCAGTCAGTCCTTTTTAGGACATCCGGAAATTATAAGTAATTGTTTATTAAGGGGACTCTGTATCCTATCCTTTAGAAGTAGATTTTAAACTGATGTACATTTATTTATTATATACACATATTAATTTAGGAAATATATAGAAAAACTGATTTTGAGAAGAAAAAAAATAATTTCATGGGTAAAAATTGAGAATTTAATTTTTTTTAATGTAAAGAATTTTAAATTTTGCTGTTTTCTGATACATTACTGTGTTTAAAGCTTAAAAGCTTCTACAAATATTTGTCAAATAACTCCATTTTTTTTTTTTGTATTCTTAATGCAGTTTATTTAATAAAATTAGAGATCGATTTTAAAATTAATGAATTAGTTTATGAAAAATAAAAATACGCAAACATAGGCAAAAACTCAGTAAAAAAAATTATTTATTCAGTGCTTCGATCTTTATTATTGTTATTTTTTCATTATATTGTAAAATCCATCTCTAATTTTATTATGTACACTATACTGAGGATACAAAAAAACAATGGAGTGATTAGACAAATATTTGTGGAAGTTTTAGTATTTCAAACACAATTATGCACAAAAAATAGCCAAATTTGAAATTAAAAAAAAAATTAAATTATCAATTTTTACTCACAAAATTGTTTTTTTTTTCAAAATAAGTTTTTCTAAGTTATTATCTATAATAATATGGCATATAATATGCAAATGTAAATCAGTGAAAACAATTCTTCAAAGGATACCGGTGTCTTCTTAAGTAAGTAAGATATTTAACTAATGTAGGTATGTAAGTAATTACGTAAGACATTTTAAATGAATTTTTCCGCAAAAAGAAGAAGGCTGAAACATCGTACATCCGGCATAGATTATGAAACCCTTTCCAGCACTATCAGTATATGATTAAGAAATTTCATTTTGTTTCATACAATGGAACAAGATATCTCAATAAGAAAATTAAGTAAATCACCGCAAAGGATTTTTTACCAGAGACCACAATGTAACGAAATTCTTTGCGTGTACCTGTAATCGAACTATAAAGGCTACGCAACAAACTTAATTTTCAAGAGCGAATATTCTATAGTGAGCCACTTTAACATATAAAATTACGTGGCAATCCGACTATATTTACCTGAGTTGGAGAACGGGCATTCATCAGACGACCAGATAGACAAACAAATCGAATTCACAAACACTTCTTTACTATGTTGGAAAGTATACAAAAATCTGTTCTTTTCAAATATGCTTGCAATATTTAGTAATAATAAAATTATAACTTGTCTATAAAGGTATTAAGACGTAGAAGACTGTAGAATCCGACCAAAGTCTCCTGAAGCAAACTGCTCTTTTTTTTTTAAATTAAAAGTGAATTAGCCCTTTTGACACTAATCTGATGAAAATAAACAGATAAATAAAACTGTAAACAAATATAAACTCCGTATTTACGTTCATGAAACATTCTGATTATGCTATTAAAAATGTATGTACGCCTCACCCCAAAAGAAACAACTATATAAGAAAATATTTTTAAAAATACGTTCAGAGTAACGAAAGAAGTACAAAGAAATTTCAATAGAAAGAATTACAAAAAAAAATAATTTTAACAAAAAAAAAAATTAATTTTAAAAAGGAACTGAAATGGACTATAAATTTTGAAAATTGAATTTAGAAGTTCCTTTTCAAAAGATAAAATTGTGATGGTCTCTTTTGGAAGAATATTTGCTTCAGGCAATCGTTTTTGGAAATAAAAGGAAAAGCAATATAAAATATTGTATAGTTATTGAAAAAAGTTACCTAAATGTCAAATATTATGAAATCTGACAAGAAGTTCAAAAATACCGAACTAGCAGTCGACAATATTCAAAGAAATTTCTAGCAAATATTATACTTTCATTATGTGCTTCAAAATTATTTTATATAAATGTTATACCTAAATATTATATTCTGAGAAACTACCGTTAATAAAATGAGGGTTTTTTTCACCTTTTTTATCATTTTCAATTTATATACAGGGTGCGATATGTTATCTATCGCCGACCTTTAATTTCTCAACCGGTCGTCGTACGCATATAGTCAGAATTACAAAAACGTTTCAAATATGGCATTATTTAAAGTAAAAATTCAATTTTATAAAAATTACGAAATCTAACTTTTTATACGGTTCCCCAGTCTCTATAGTTATATTTAGTAAAAGTTTACACATATCATAACATATATGACACAAAAGGTGTGACATCTGTACTACAAAATTGACACAGTTATTAAATTTCAAAGTTTGAGATTTTTGCACATGATTTTGCCTTTCATTCGGGGATCAGTTGAAAGATGAATTAAAGTAATTCGAGATCAAAATCAAGGTGCAATGTCTTTTTTACGACGAAACCACCTTTAGCCGGTAACACCAAATCGGGGAATCACCAGTGAGGGTTATTTCATCTAAAAACTTAAGCTAACTTTTATGGGTTTTTAACAATTGATAAAAAAATAGTCTTACAAAAATAGTATAAAATATATTTTTACTTTAAAGTTTTTGTCTTATTAAATAATGCTTCGCGAATCCAAACAAAGCATGGCTTTTGCTAGTTATAATATACTTCAGTTTTCTGAAAGTTATTGCCGTCAACACAAATTGAGTTAAGATGAAACACCCTATGCTTTTGATTGAATACGTGGTTTGCTACCTCATGTTTATTGGCAATTTTTAAAGATCTCGATGCCTACTATCACCCCTCTGAATTCGTCTGTGGGATTTTGGAGCGCCTTATATATTATTTTTATTTTAAATTATTTAGCAGCGTACGATAGCAAGAGAAAGGCAGCATATTAAACAGCGTTCTTTTCTAATTTCTCGTATGCATTTCAATATACATATCAATCGATATAAAGCATAGGATATCTGAGATCGAAGTATAACTAACAATCATCGTACTTTTTTTTGCTTGCAGTTTTATATTATAAAGATAACAATCAATAATCAACATTGAAACGACAAAGTAGGTAGAATCAACAAACGGAAAAATAAAACATACTCACTAAGGACTAGATAAATGACAGTGGAATGCAAACGACGTGCCGAGCTATAACGAGCATGTAAATTGGGATTATGCAAATTACAATAGTACCGCAGTGCCACATGTTCGGGATAAAACACAAGTCATCTAGCAGTGGACATGCTAGTCATCGCTGAGAGCTTGATGGCAAGCTACGCATACATGCAATATGCCGAAATTATACTTATTTATGGTGAATTTCAAAGGAATGCCAGAGAGGCTGCGAGTGTTTATTCAGAACGTTTCCCTAAGGATCTACATCCAACGCATGGAACTATAACTGATGCATTGCAGCATCTTAGAGAGATCGGCTCTGTTTAACCACGATCCAGAACAAGTAGACGGGCAAGGTGTAATGTTCGAGTGACACCAGAGTAGGTGCTGGCATTCGCCCTTTTAAGTCCACAACTGAGCACAGCGGAAATAAGCTAGGCATGCGGTCATCATGTCTGGCATTTGTTACATGCACATGATGCGCATTCATACCGTCCGACACCAGTGCACGCATTGATGCTGGGTGACCACGCACGACGATTTGATTATTGTATTTTCATGCTCAACACCATAGAGGAAAATCCTTCTTTCCCTTGTGGCATTCTGTGGACAGATGAGTCAATGTTTACACGGGGTGGAATTGTGAACGTGCACAATGTACATTACTGGTCTCTGGAAAACTTCCACATCGACCGCACAGTACGACAGGTTTGGTGCGGTATATGGGAAACCCAAATTGTTGTACCCATCTTCTAAGATGGGACCTTAACGGACGATCATTACCCGCATCTGCTACAAAACACGGTACGTGAGTGGTATGAAGTGCTAACTCTGACATGCATGCCGGGTTTATTTCAGCATGATGGGGCCCTCTCCGCATAAAACCTCAAACGTCCGGGCGTATCTGACCACCTTATTTGGTCAACAGATCCTTGGATATGGTGGTCCGGTAGAGTGGTCACCGCGTTTGCCGGACTTGACTCCCATGGACTTCTACCTCTGGGGTTACATTAAGGCATAGCTCTGTGTGACTGAGACCACTTCTCTGGTTTAACTGAAGCAGCGCATCATCCTTGATTGTCGCACAGTTTGCACATCTGCTATGCTATAATGTGTCCAGGACTCATCTGTTATATATGTTATGATATGTGCAAACTTTTACTAAATATAACTATAGGACTGGAGAACCGTATAAAAAGTTATATTTCGTAATTTTTAAAAAATTGATTTTCTACTTTAAATAATGTCACAACATGAATATTTACCTTATTTGAAAGTTTTTGTAATTGAAACTGTATTTCTACGACCAACGATTGAGCAATTAATGGTAGATAACATATTGCACCCTGTATATACATCCATGAACATAAATAAAGGATAATTACCAGGCACTTTCGATTGCAGATATCTCGTTGAATACCTATAGAAATACGTCACAAATCGTCTTTGAGCTTCTGGGATATAAATAATATGGTTGGTGTAATATTTCAGTGCAGAATTATCCACAAGGACAGTAAGGGGCCAACAATGAATTTAATAACAGTAATAAGATTTGCGATCACCTCCAAACAGAAAATGCTTGAAATAAGATTGCACTGTGGTAAATATGTGTGACTTTTACAACTCGTGCGTAAGTGCAAACGTATAAGAAAAGCACAAATACTCGTGAAAACATAAACGTTTCTGTAAAATATCAAATGTTGTTTTTTTATAGTATGCAAAGTTTTCAACCAAATTTAACGCTATTTTTGGAAAACTGTCTAAAGTGCAATACAAATGACATAGTGCAATTAAAAATGAATGTATCATATATGATGAATCTGAGTATTTTTATAAAATAAATTTTAACTGTGCATACGCGAATGATACCAAAAATGTATTCTTCATAATTTGGTAGTCAGCTATATACACTGTATAAAAAACGGACTAAAATAAGGAAATTGTACTGGCAATAGAGGCGCCAGTACTATTGACTAGTACGAAGTTCACAAGAAGTTCAGTACTATTTCGGTATTTTAACGGAAATTTTCCCGCGTAAATTACAGGAAAACGGAACATTTTCTTTAATTTGCGGGGGAAATTTGCGTTAAAATACGGAAATAGTACAGGCGTCTCGATTGCCAGTACAATTTCCGTTTTTTAGTCCGTTTGTTTTTACAGTGTAGGGAATCTTGCATAAAAAAGGCATTGGAATAACTTCCAAAAATCATAATCATTATTGAAGACTAGCAAACCCCGCGGCTTTGCTCCCGTAATAGTTGAAATATGCCAAGTGATATTTATATGCCTAATTTTTATTAAAAGAAATTATACTTTTAGGAATAATTGAAAAATTACTATTTAAAACACAGTTTGACTAAACTTCAATAAAATGACAATCAATAAAAAGAACTAAAACTAAATAAATGATATTTTAGAAAATATTTTGAAACGTTTATGCTCAATTAATACGCTTATTTCAGTATTCATTTGAAGTTTTGAAGTTTTTACAAATCATCTTTTTACATCTTAAAATTAACCATCATGTCAAATTCCAATTTTCTTGCCTAAAGGTATACCATCAGTCTCAACATAAAATTCTATGTTGAAAAAGGGGTTGTCACCATTAATTTGCAAACATTAATTTTGAAATTTGGTTTGGTAATTTCTAATATTCCACAGAAACTTAATTTAGAAAGCTTTTAAAGGCTTTTTTAGAACGTTTGTTGTTCCTGCCCACCCATAGGTGATAGTCACCGGCATAAAATATCGCCTGTGCAAGATCACAGACCGTCAACATTGATTCGCAACTATTACTTTTATAATCAGTTTATATTTCATGAGATTGTATAGAAATCGTAATTAAGGATTTTTTAGAGCGCTTTTCGCTCCTCCCCTTCACTTCACCCCATTTTAATTCGAATTTATTTTCGACAGTCCTTCCAGGGCATTTATATTTTATAAGTAACTGCCGTGAATATTTAAAGTTTCTAGCCTCGTCAGTATCACAGAAAATGCAATTTAGAACGTTTTTTGCGCCTGAAACCCTCTGGTGGTAGTGGCACCGACATAAAATATAGCTTATGTTTGACCAGGGTCTATCACCAACAATTGGTCACCATTATTCTTTAATAATTTTTGGTATTTGATAAGATTGCATTAAAATTGTAATTTAGAACGTTTTTAGAACGCTTTTCGCTCACTTCCTTTTTTTTAAAAAATGGAATTTTCTTTCGACGGTTCTTAGAAAGCATAATGTAAGACTCCTCAGTTGTGCAAAAAACGCAAGTTAGTACATGTTTTGCTCTTGCACCCCCAGATGGTACTGACAGCAACATAAAATATAGTCTATGTTGGAGCAGGGGCTGTCACCATCAACTTGAAAACCATTACTTTTGAAATCGGTTTGATATTTCCTTAAGATTGTGTAAAAATCGCAATTTAGAAAGTTTTTAGAATGCTTTTCGCGCATTTTCACCAGTTTTAAATTGCCAATTTTTTCGAAACTGTTCTTAAAGATCACTTGTATCTAATAAATATGTACAATGCCTAATTTCAAGTTGCTAGCCCCTACCGATCACAAAAAGCGCAATTTAGAGCTTTTTTTTTGTTCCTGCAACCCCCATGTGGTAGAGACACCGACATGAAATAGCGTCTATGTTCATCATCATGTAGCACTAATTTTCTACCATTACTTTTGAAATCAGTTTGACTCTTCCTGAGATTGCTCTCAAATCGAGATTCAGAACGCTTTTCGCGCATTTTACCTTCTTTTAAATTTCAAATTTTCAAAGAAATGTTCTTAGAAATCATTTACATCTAATAAATATATACCATGCCAAATTTAATGAATCTAGGTGCTTCTATAACACAAAAATCGCACTTTTAGAATGTTTTTTGCTCCTGCATCCCCCTTTTCGGGTAGTGGAAACATACAATAAATATAGCCTATCTTGGAGCAAGAGCTGTAACCATCATTTTTACACCATTATATTTCAAATCGGTTCAGTTTAAATTTCGATTTTTTTTGGAAATGTTCTTAGAGATCACTGATATCTTATAAGTATGTACCATTCCAAAATTTATTATTCTAGGCCCTTCCATAACACAAAAACCGCAATTTCGAACGTTTTTTGCTCCTGCAACCTCCAGGTGGTTGGGGCACAAACATAAAATATAGTCTATGTTGGATCAGGGACTGTCACCATCAATTTGCAACCCTTACTTTTGAAATACATTTGATACTTCCTAAAATTGAGTAGAAATCGCCATTTAGAACGTTTTTTAGAACGTTCTTCGCGCATTATCACTCCTTTTAAATTTCGAATTTTTAAGAAGTGTTCTTAGAAATTATTTTTCAAGTTTCATATTTCTAGGCCCTTCAGTAACACAAAAATCGCATTTTTAGAACGTGTTTTGCTTCTGCACACCCTTTGGGGTAGTGGTACCGATATAAATAAAATCCATCATGGAGAAAGTGCTGTCACCATCATTTTGACACCATTATTTTTTAAATCGGTTTAGTATTTCCTGAGATTGCGTAGAAACCCCCATTTAGAACGTTTTTAGAACGCTTTTTGCGCATTTGCACCACTTTTAAATTTCAAATTGTTTAGGAAATGTTCTTAGAGATCATTTATATTTTATAAGTAACTAATATTCCAAATTTCATATTTCTATGCTCTTTAGTAAAACAAAAATCGCATTTTTAGAAAGTATTTTGTTCCTACATCCCCTTTGGGGTAATGGCATCGACTTAAGATAGAGCCTATTTTTGAGCGTAGACTAATACATTCCTTTTGATACCATTACTTTTGAAATCGGTTCGGTAGTTCCAGAGTTTACCTCCTACAAACAAACAAACAATTTTTACATCTTTATAATATTATGATAGATTAGTATAGATATAGTGAGCTGAATTTCGGTTTCTTTATAAAAGTAGCTGGAGGGTTAGGGATTTCCTATAAATTGTCAGTTTCCGATATATTTCCCATTGTATCTCCGATATCTTTCTGAATTTTCCCGCTAGTTCACTGGTTTTTTTTCCCTAACAAACTTTCAAAAAACGTTTTTACAATATTTCGCACATGCGGAGTTAAAGAATATTTCATACAAATGTTTATTACTCAACAAATGTTCAAGATACTTTTAATTGTAGTCTACTATATTCTGTCAAGTTTTCGAAAAGTAGCATTAAATTTGGCTGAAAGCTCTCCGTGATGTAAACAAAGACATCTGAATATTTTTACAGAAACATTTTTATCCTTACGAGTATGCGTGCTATTCTTACACAAATGCACTCAAAAGTCGTGAAGAACCCACATAGTCATTTTCTGCAGTATCAGGTATTTTCTAATATTTTCTTTTACAAAGCGGGAGCAAACATTATTTATTAATTTAATTTTTTGGTTCTCTAATAACCCTAGTCACCAGATCTCCACTGAGAAAGTTATACATGTTCTTTGTATCTACGAAATTATAAACACTTTTTTAACCATTTTTGTACATATTCGATAAAACGTCCAAAATTGCAAGTGTCCGGTAGTCATTATCCTTAATTTATGAGCAGGGCAGTATATACCGGATAAGCCAAAAGTTCATTATAAATTTAAAAACTCATGAAAAAGAAAAAAAAACTTATGATAAAGGAGTGCCGTTTATAAGAAAGGTCTCACAAGGTAGTTCGAATTTTTTTTAGCAGAAAAAAAAAGTTAAAAAATCACATGTAGAGGGCGCTGACGACCCGAAACACAATGAGCAGGACAACAATAGTGTCGTAGAATGTTCTGGAGGTCATGTTAAACATTTGTTTTTGGAAAAACAAATGAATGGGGCGTATTGTTGTCCTGTTCGTTATGTTTCTAGTCGTCAGCGACCTCTACATGTGATTTTTAAACTAATTTTTTTTGCTGCTAAAACAAATCCGACTACTTTGTGAGCCCTTTCTAGCAAACCGTATTCCCTTATCATAATTTCTTCCTTTTTTATGAGTTTTTAAAGTTGTAAGGAACTTTTGTCTCACCAGGTAAATATGTGTGCTTGCGTGTGTATTAGTTATGGGAAAGAAAGTTACTTTTGGTTAATAGGTTGCATCACTCCACAATACTATAGGTAATAATCAGTGATTAATTCAGAGGGTAGCGGTTGGGAAATGTCTGCATCAGGAGCAGGAAAATGCAACCTCAACCAACTGAAACTTGATATTACAGAAAGTTGAAATTTTGTGTTTGGTAATGATTTAAAAATACCAGTTCTCTCCCGGATCTCCATATTGTTTTCCCCTGCCGGGGCAGTAAATTCTCTCCCAGATAAAAGTAAGAATACGGCTGAGTATACTACCAACAGGTTGTTTAATTGAATAGCTCATAAATAGAATATTTTAAATAATTATTTTTAACTGAATCATACTGAATGATAAACATATTGCACGAAATGAATTTTTCAACTGAGGGAAAAAATGCCTAAGCTGAGATTAGAACACAACACCTTTGAATTAAATGGCCAATGCTCTACCGATTGGGCTACCTGGCCGACAACCGTTGGGCTTATTTCACCCAAATAACCTTATTGGTAACAGCATCTGGTCTGCCATACACACAGCTCAACATAATATACTACAGGTAATGGAACTCCATTAAGTAATGTGTACGTAGAGATAATAATATTTTTAATTTTCATTGTACTGATTAATAAAGATATTATACGAATTGGTTAGAATAACAGTTGGAAAAATTCAATATAAGTGTCTATATATTCAATATATATCTCTATATTTATTGTTATTGAAGAATTAATGTTTGTGTAATTAAAGTGTTTCTAATGAAATACAAAATATATTATGTATGATTTGGTATTTATATCTTAAAGGGTGCTTGTTGTTGCACATATTTAACAATATTTTTTTCTTCGAATAGCTAAAGAGAGCTAAAGGGATTTTACATAATGAATTCCTGTTATAGATAATGGATTAGAAAATATTGATATATGGCATTAAAAAATAATACAATTTACTCTTCCATTAAATAAATTATACACACCAAAAAAAAAAAAAAAAAAAAAAAAACTAATATATATATATATTTTTTTTTTCAAAAAGAGATATTTATATTTTTTAGATATTTATATTTATGATTTTTCAAAGGCATATATATATATTTTTTAGATATTTTTATTTTTATTTTTTCAAAAGATATTTAGATATTTATATTTTTTCAGAAAAAAAAAATATCTAAAGCATTTGGTAAATCCTGATTTTTTTTCTACCACAAATAAATATGTCGTATTTCCATCCCGAATTATTTTTACCTTGATTTATTTTCGATCACGAATTGATATTATCAAATATGGGTGGAGTCAACGCCCGTGGAGTGCATTTCTTTAAGTTATTACTAATTTCATTATATTCATTTGCTTAAGTATTTAAGGCAGAAAGGCACGGCGAATTAAACACTGAAAAGTAAACCAATTTTCTTAAGATACATTATAATGATAATTATAAGAATGAATCATTATTTTGATAATAATGTCGTACGTTTTTTTGGATGATATAGCAATAAGAAAATGGTTTATTTCTCAACATACAAAATCATTTGTGCGCTGTATAATTTTGAAGAGCAATAATGTAATAAAGTCGAGAAGAGATTTTTTTATTTAAATAATTACAGATAATTTTATTTGTTATAGTTACATTATAGTTAAAGTTACATCGTAATTAAGTGAAGCCTATGTTTTTGATTAAGAAACAAAAAGTTGAAGAGAGCGATAATTTTAAGATAGAAAGTTTTAAAGCTAGGTGTCTTACATATTTTTTATTATAGTTGAGAAAACACGCAAGAATGTTCTCTGTATTAAAAACAAAACTGATAATATTTTGTGCGGGGAAAAATATATATATTTTGTTGAGTAACTAAAATCCAACATAGAAAATCTAAAATATTAAAAACGTTAATTTAAAGTTCTGGTCTAAAATAATAAAAAAGGATATTACTCGTCTTAATTTTCAAAGAATTTTCTACATGGTTTAAGGAGATCAGAAATGTTCGAAATAACGGAAAATGTATTTTTTTGTTATTAATTTTTTTTTAAGATTTCAACTTTTAAATTACCGAACAGTTGGTTCCACAGGAAAAGTCCTAAAATTACGGTCGTAAGACTTATAAAAGTTAAGCGGTGAACCCGCGATATCTGAGAATGTCAAAACTTAAAACCCAGTTATCTCAAAATACTGCTTTTCAGCGGTTTTGTCGATAACTTTTGAACAACTGGGCAGATTTATTTTTTTAAGTAAAGGAAATTAAATTATCTAAAACTTTAACTAAATAATAAAAGAAAAACACACAAAATTTTTTTGAACAGTTATAATAAAAATATGATAAAGTTTTATGGATTTAAAATTTTTTAGAATATATATTATAATTTTTTTAAATTTGTTTTTCTTTAAGATGCAAACTAGAAAATCGAGATGAAGGTTTGGATTAAAAAAAAAAAAAAATAGAATATATATTTTATTTTATTTTTTAATTTGTTTTCTTTAAGATACAAACGAGAAACAAGTAGCATGATGCTGAAATAAGGATTCTATGTAATCTAGGCTTCACAATCGTTGCAAAAATCATTTCGCAAGATTAATTTTGTCATACAGTATTAAAACTTTAGTTATTGTTTCCTATAATTTACATTTTTTTCTATAAAACATATCTAAATAAATACAAGAAGAAGTTCTAGCCATCTCATCTCACATGATCAGTATAAAGCGAGTTACTAGCTTAGAGTAACTAGCTTGAACTTTTGCTCGACGCTAACGTTCTCGCCTCCTCATCATGAGATCCCTGATTCATATTCCAGTGACGCCAATTCACACTTTCCTTATTAGTGACCCGGACAAGCACGCAACAACAACCTTCAACAACAATCATTTCCTCTCATAACCAACAGATGGCAGCACCAAATAAATCATCTGCCTGTGAAATGCTCACAGCACAAAGCCTGTCATACTGCGCATCACACATGCAGCATTGCGCAGACACGATAGCATCACTCATGAGTTCATACCGCTCGTCAGACGTCAACAAGATGTCTTCCTCACTGGGGATCGAGTGTGTAGCCAGTTTATCTCACATGATCAATGTAAAGTTAGTTACTAGCTTAAAGTAACTGACTTGGCCTTTTGTTCGATGCTAACTTTCTCGCCTCCTATTAGATGCGTGGTTCATATCCTAGTGGCGCCAATTACCACTCTCCTCACTGGTGACCTGGACAAACACGCAACTTTCATCGACTTTCAACAGTAATCATCTAATCTCATGACCAACAGATGGCGGCACTAAAAAAAAATCTTCACTTGCATCCAAAGCCAGTGAAACGCTCACAGCAGAAAGCCTGTCATCCCACGCATCACATATGCGTACGACAGCATCATTCACGAGTGCATATCGCTCGTCAGACGTCAGCAATACGCCTTTCTCTCTGGGGATGCAGTGTGTAGCGATCTCATCTCACATGATCAGTGTAAAGTGAGTTACTAGCTTAGAGTAATTGGCTTGGCCTTTTGCTCGACGCTAACGTTCTCGCCTCCTCATCATGAGATCTCTTGTTCATATCCCAGTGACGCCAATTCACACTCTCCTCAAAGTAATAGTCTAAATTATTCACAGAATTCGTTACCAACGATAAAACGTCAGTGAATTTTAGTCATTTCAAAACTTTCTTGTCCCCTGGCTTTAAGTTTTATAAAAAAAAATAAACAAAAATCATGTGTCAAGCGTAGATTATGAAGCACTTTCCAACACACCCAGTATAGTCTACTAAACTATCACCGTTCAGTAATGTGAAATATGTAACACCGTTCAATAATGTGAATATCTAAATAAACAATTTGGAAAACGCATAACAAATAAAATTTTTTTTTTAGCAATTACTACTAATAGTCGGAAATATATTCGAATTCTTTTGAGAGTCTCATATCATCTACAGATTTGTATATATACTACATAGTATGCTAAAATTTAGTAATATAGGAAACGCATACCATAATGAATAATTACCCTTCAGAGATAGTCCGTCAATAAAATGAATTGTACTCGAATTCCTTTGCACAACACTGTATATGATCCACAGAATTTATGCACACCAAATATTAGGAAAAAATATATTTAAATCTAAAAACTCATATTACAACTGAAGACACACCATCCTTTATCGCTTAAAAACTGCACTATAACTAATTTTTTGAGTGTCCCTGTAAATGAATGCTATGCACACGATATTCTAAAGTAGGCATCTTATGGTGCACCTGAGTGCTGTAGACCTATTTGAATGTGTTTGAAATAGTGTTACCTCATTAAAAAGCATTGCAACCGCTTTTCCCAGTAGGCCACAATGTAACGGAATTACTTGGAGTGCCCTGTAAAGGAACTATAAAAGGCAACATGCTTAATTTGCAATCAGGAACATGCCATAGTAAACGACGATAATATATACCAAAACATGGTAATCCGAGTATAGATCTGGTTCAGCACGGCCAGATTGACAGAGATATGATAAGATAGACAGCCAGACAGAGACACAGGTGGCTAGGGAAACCGAAGTCACTTTTTAATACTTTTCATCTATGTTGTAAGGTGTTAAAAATGGGCAACCGCCAACTTTTGGTGAATTATAACCTGTGCTTGTATGCACACATAATGTGATGTTTTAAAATGTGTTTTTCTTGCTGTATTTTTATACGAAGCTTCTGATCTATTGGTTAGACCATTGGACGCAAGTTAAGGGGTCTCAAAACCTTAAAGCTTCAAAATTTTCGAAATTTTACTTTTTTTATATGGTAAACTCCTACCTCTTCTAAACATTTTGATGTAATTGTATCGTTGAAATTCCCATTACTACAGAAGTTATGGCTTTTAGAGTTATGCCGGCCCAATAGCTGAAGCGACGTTTCCGTAACTTTGAAGTCATTTTTCTCAAAATGACGTATTTGGGCATAACGCGCAGGATATCTCAAAATTTTTTAATATTTTGCACGAAATTTTCTAAATTTATCAGTTTGTATAAACTGAACCTAAAATGTCCTTTCTATTGTCCAAAAAATATTTTTTTAAGGATATTACACTGTTGAAATTTTTAAAATTTTGTATTAGCTAAGTACAACTTTTTATTAGAAATATAAAAATGCTTGAAATGCAAATTTATTTAGATTCAGAGTAATTACGATAATCTAAAGTATTATTAGGCACGAAAATTTTCATTCTGGTTGCAAAATTAATTTTGTAATCCTGCGCGGAAACTGCCATACCAATTTTGTGCTTGACAAATGTCCGAGAGTTTGAAGCCCCATATAAATATTAATTCCGCATCTTTTAATTTTTAAAATATATGAAATAAAAGAACATACTTATATATTTCATACCTCTCAAAATTGTGTTTTAAAATCATGTACATTTTAAGATATGAGATATTGAAAAGGGTCTTTTTTGATCATTTTTTACAATTTTAAGAGTCCTGATACTCCTTAAGCAATGTTATTTTTGTACGCCGATTCATACCTAGATTTTCATAGTGCGCCAGATTATTCTTCAGAGGTCCTGGTCTGATTAGCCTTTTTTGAAAATTATAATGATAGCGACTTTATGTTTCAGGAGTTTACCTGTTTATTCTTCAACATTTTAGAAGTTTTCGATCCAATGTTTTAGCATTTGATTGTTCAACATTTTACTAGTACAAGGTTGACCCATCACAAGTTTATAGTCAGGCCAGAGCATTCAATGTTTGAACAAGGTTTCCCCACCTTATAGTCGCAGCTACAACATGAAAAGTTACTACTACTCAGGACTAAATTTTAAAAGCACTGACGATAGGCACAGAAGGAACTCTATCAATGAATGAAAATTTAAATGAAAAGTGTTTCTTATCTTTATAAATTTGAAAGAGAAAAAAATTGTCATTTTTCTAGAGTTTATTAAACCAAAAAAATATTTAGTGCATTTTAATAAATTTCTGGCTCAGTTTATCGAATAATGGAACAACTATATATTACACTATTATCACATCTATGAAGAATAGGGAAATTTCTCTAGATATTAAAATAATTTTCTTTGTGTCATTTTACCTTTCCTAATTTAAGTTCCATCAAATTTCATATTTAATATAGAACTATGTTCTATCATAATATGTCTAATATATGATTACACAATATTTGTGTTACATAAGCTTGGAAACTGCTACATTAAACATGATCTGAAAAGTATTTGATAGGTGAATAATTGGATACATTTGATATAATTGAATATTATTTTGATGTATAGATTAATCATTGGTTAACTTTGGCTGTTGATTCAACACATTTAAGTGTTATAACGCAATTATAATGGCATTGCATGTTGTAGTATAATGTTAATATCTACTTACACAACATTTGTGTTACATAAGCTTTAAAATAGCTACATTAAACAGATTAATATGTGAAACACTTGAATTCCTTTGATATATTTGAATACTACTTTAATGTATTGATTTATTGCTTGTTAAATTTGTCTGTTAATTCAAAGCACCCGAATCCATTCAAGAAATTAAAATTACATTGTAGTTTGTAATACAGTGGGAAATAATGATGCATTTTCGTTTAACGGGAATGGTGCAATTTGATACGATAGAAGGATGTTAATTCAACTAAAATTGAGCTTTTGCGTATCCCATTTCTAAGCAGATTTTACTTCTAACATTCCGTAAGTTAATATTTAGTTCACTTTTAATATCCAAATCACAAATTAACTTTCAATTTATTTCATATAATTGTTGAAATTGAAAATGATTGTGGAAAACTTTTGTTTATATTACATTAATTTGTGGTTTTGAATTTCTAATGCTCGAGAAAGAGTTTATCATTATAAAATAACTTTTTAATAATATATGAATATGACAAATAAAATGATATTTCATATTTCTGAAACTAAGGAAGCAGTTTCTTCTTACAATATAATTATTTTTATTAACCGATTTTCAATAAAAGAGTTTTTACAATTCATTGGTGTTCTTTAATCTTTTAAGTATCACGCCCGTAAGTGTAGACTACTTTTTTTAAAATTCAGTTTGCTTGATTGCAATTAATTTTTTGAAGTAAAAATATTCACATTATTTAATGGCAGATAAAATAGTGTGATAATAAAGCCAATTACACTATTTAAAAAAACTGGTGGGAATCAAATAATCTGAATAAAAAAAGTAGCCCACACAGCCCGTGATAGTCACGGGCGCGAGAATTAAAGAATAATATATCTATACAGAACTTTTGAACGTATGCTGCGAAACTGACAATAGTTTTCAATAGAAAGGGCTCGTTTTGGTAGTGGTTCCATAATAAGTCTTATTAAAGTCCAAAATTGATATGGTGTCAGTTTTTTCTTTTTCATGTATTTTTCTTTTTACATTACAGACTGAAATTTAGTACAAATTGGTTATTTTTCGCAAAATTTGAATAAGTCGTTAAGGTGCCCAGCGCTTACATAAGTTTTTTAAATAGTCGTCGTATCGCATATAGGGAAATGATAGAAAAATTAATGTATGATCATCTACTGCATGAAATTTATTTTGGCAATAATAAAAGGGTAGATAACAAAAAAGTGTTGCTACAAAAACTCTTTGTTGTGGCTGACTGTGATCTCGCTAAAATTCGCCAATTGGTGTCCAAAAGTAAATATCAATTCCGTACGGTAACAAACAATACTTTAGAGTTTTTTAAATATCTTTGAAAAATGTCGCATTACAAAAGGATTAGGGAGACATGTAATCTTTCTAGTATTTTTAATCTACTAAAAAACAACTTTTCAAAAGTAAAAAAAAAAAAAAAAAAAAAAAAAAAAGGTGAAAGTTGTGGCTGAAAAATAGTGTGATATCAAATTTCCAAGCTTATATTATGGTACTTATTTAACATTTTCCATTAAAAACTTATCATATGTAAGTCGAGTACCTAAGTATGCGTTGATAGAAAGCCTTTTCTCCTTTACTAAATACATCATAACGTGTTTCTGAAAATTAAATTTTTTTAAATTATGCATGATGGGCTTGGCGGCCATCTTTCCATATTTTACACAAATTTCTAAGCATACTAATTTATTATTAAGATTGGAAGTTCGAAATTGTTACTAATGTAAACATTTTATTCTTTTAATTTATGGAAATGAGTGCCTAAAAATTTGTATCTTAAAATAAAGCTGAAGTAACTTCGGGTTTCATCTTATGATTCTCTTTTTTCGGAGGGGGGTTAATTAATTAGTTAAAGCAGTAAAAATCAATTTGTTTTTTTCAAAATAAAAAACTTTCTTAATTTATCTGTCTGTAGCTAAAACTAGAAGTTCGAAATTCTTAATAATGCAAATATGTTACGAGCTTGAGTGCTTATAAATTTGTGTAAAATATGGAAAGATGGCCGCCAAGCCCATCATGCATAATTTAAAAAAATTAACTTTCAGAAACACGTTATGATGTATTTAGTAAAGGAGAAAAGGCTTTCTATCAACGCATACTTAGGTACTCGACTTACATATGGTAAGTTTTTAATGGAAAATGTTAAATAAGTACCATAATATAAGCTTGGAAATTTGATATCACACTATTTTTTAGCCACAACATTCACCTTTTTTTCTTTTCTTTTTTTTCTTTTTTTTGCTTGGCTTTTTTTTCTTTTGAAAAGTTGTTTTTTTAGTAGATATCAGTTCTTTTTTTAAAACAAATTACATATAATTGAAATAATTCTACTAGCTCAAATTAAAATTAGTTCTTGTATAGACTTTATAAGCAGGGAACAAACACAATAGTATACATTTTGTTTACCTATCATTCATTTTTTAGAGTGATTAATAATTTAAAAGTAACGAAAGTATATTTCTTCTTTCAAAGTATCAGTCTTTCTCAATTTATATCTCCTTAAAATTTTCTACGAAAGATGAAAATTTAGTAAAAAACAGAGCCTAAATAAAATATATATTTACAGTTAGTCTGTCAGTTAATTGTTTTTTCTAACTTTTTTTTTGCTGACGGTTTTGCAAAATAAATTTTCCTTTACAAATACCTACGGTTAATCCTAGAATGAAACCCCGCAGGCATCTAAAGAATCGAAGATCTGTAAATCTAGAAATTCTAGACATAATAAAGAAACATTTTTAATAAAGAAACATTTTTGATAAAAAAAAAAAATCTAAAAATTTAAAGATATAAACTGTACATATAACTTCCTCTTCATTTAGATCATGTTATATAGAAGAAAGAATAAATATGTAATTTTACTCAAGTCTGTTTATCCATACCTATTTGCATAAATGTGAGGATATTAATTTACTATAAAATTTCCCCTAAATTGATTATCTTTAATCGTCTATTATTAAAGTCGCATATACATTAGAATTAAATATTTTTCGGTTAAAAATTGCCTGAAATCTATAGTCTTATCGTTCGTCAAATTTGTTTTATGTTTTTTTTTTAACACCCAGACTCTTTTTCTGAAAGAAACCTTAAGAACTTCGTTTTGTTCTCAGAATTCTGAATTATTCATTCAAAAGGTCTACCTACATAAGTTTTGTTGCAGAATTTTCATTAGCTAAGAGTTGCATCAAGTTATACATCATGTGAATCTATTAAATTACTTTTGTGAAATACTAGATGGGAGCCATTGATATTTCCAGACCATTTGCCTACATTTTAAACTTGAGTCATTTACTGCTATTCATTAATTTTCCATAGGAATTAAAGAAGTCGTTGTTTCCATGCCAACTGTACCTTTCACTATTGCTTGCTTGTTTGTTTTATTGAACACATACATCATATAACATGCGGATCACGGCAGGATTCGAATCTGCTTCCACCTACACTCTCAAGCGATTAGCGGCATGTTGTCTTATCCACTCAGCCGCGGTGGGCCACTATTGCTTTCTCTAATACCCAGATACTCAAATTTAACCAACTGCACTTAGAATCATGGTCATAACGGAGAACATTTATATGTTAGAGCAGTGTTGCTAGTGGGCTACTTTTTTAAATTCAGATTTCTTGATTGCCACCACTTATTATAAACGGTAAAATTCCCTTTGTTTTCGCCTTAATTAATATGTCATTAAATAAGGCGCATTTTACAGTTTCAAAAAAGTGGTGCCAATCAAGTATCTGAATTAAAAAAAGTAGCCCATCTGGCAGCACTGTGTTAGAGTGGTGACATATGCACAAGTCGTGTACTCATATTCAATTTTTTGTCCAAAGTACGGTAACTCAGTTTTCAGTAATAGACGAGGAATATTTCAATTAAACTAACCAGAAAAGTTTACAAACTTTGGCTTCCTGATTTGATTTTATTCAAAATTGTTTTAACCAATCAAAGTTAATGTCCGGGATCCAGATAAATTTTTCTCTGTTAGTAAAATTAGATTGACCAATCAGTAGCTTCCATCCTTGCAGGCTTTTCGGTGTTTACTGCAAACATCAAAAAGTTGGGAAAAATGTAGACGTCTGATTGATCAATCTCATCCCGGTAATAGCGAAAAATTTATCTTGATCCCGGCCTATTCAACGCCCTTTAAATATTGGAAAAAACCTTGTTTGTTTGTTTGTTTTATTGGACACTACACCAACTTGTGTGCTTGACAACAAGGCCCGCTTATAAGTCATCGTCGATATACAGGGACGAGATAGCACAATGAAATTTACAACACAGAGAATGTTTACATCCGGGAGCTCCACAAAGAGTGGAGAAAGCCTTGACACGTGTCAGGAAAACGTCACACAAAGCAGGCAAAACAAAGAAGAAAAATCATTCATTGGCTCGTTCATATTCACGAGCCAATGAATGATTTTGTTTCTTTGCTTTGCGTGCTTTGTGTGATGTTTTCGTTACGCGTGTCAAGACTTTCTCAAATATTTAGGGGGCTTTGGCTTATTTCACCACCATGAAGTTATGAAAGGAGAGGAACAGACATGTCAATCTTCCCGTGTGAAAACTAGATAAAAAAAACGAGTTCTTTCCCGCTCTTCTGCCCTTTTCTCTTTTGATTTTGACCGATAGCAGACCATTTAGCAGTCTCCAGTATAAGATGCCGCTATATAAGGTGGACGCAGGTGGGAGGGTGTTAGCGCGACCAATGACATAATAGGCCAGTTCATGATGTTTAAAAGTCACACGGAGTTGGATCGAGGCTAAGGAAAAAGACAGGCTACCGCTGTGGGTCCGATTCTTCTTTTTTTACAAACCGCTGGAGTCACGTGATGCTCTTTTCGCGCACCTTCATTGGTGCATTCGAGCATCACGTGACTTCAGCAGTCTGTAAAAAAGGAAGAATCGGACCCACCGCGGTAGCCTGTCTTTTTCGTTAGCCTCAGAGTTGGATCATCTTTATACGATGATTAGTACAAAGCTGCGCGCCAATTTTTTTTTGTGTCCATTGCCGTGTACAGATAATTAACTCCGTGTGACGTTATGAACTGGCCTTATATGTTATTGGTCATAGTTTAGGAACAGCTTCAAATGACTTCATCTATATCTACTCCGAGGCAAACGAAAAAGACAGTCTACCGCTGTGCTATATCGCCTAGAATATATAGTGTGGAAATCGGCTATCCCAGAAATGCTTAAAAAAGTGCTAAAATATTGGATCTCTTAAATTTCAAATGATGCTGAAATCCAATGAGTCGATCACAGCGATATTTGCAGGATATTTCCTAAAACTTCATGACGATTTGGTTACAGCGTCTAGAATACCTAGCGTGGAAATATGTTATTAAACAACGCTAAAAATTTGTATCCCATAAATGATCGACGATACTGCTAAAATCCCAAGTGTCGATCGCAGCGAAATCTGCAGGATTTTTGTATTACATTGTATAGACTAGCAATATCTTGCAGTTAATGAAAATATCCGGCAGATGTCGCTGCGATCTGTATATTTCAGCAGCATCGTTGCACATTTAAGGGATACAATATTTTAGCACTTTTTTAAGTATTACAGGGATAGCCAATTTCCACACTATATATTCTAGGCGCTATAATTTGGTCTAGACGCTCTAGCATTTTTTTTTTACATTTTCTTAACATACATCTGACTTGTGTGCTTGGCGTCAATCCCGCTGTAACAATACGATGTTTATTTTGAAATTTGAAAGTATATCACAGATGTCGCTGCGATCAGCTCCCTGGATTTCAGCGTCAGTGCACATTTAAGGGATACAACTTTTTAGCGCTGCTTGGATAGCAAATTTCCACATTATGTATTCTAGACGCTATAGCGGTGCAGTACACGTGTCTCTTTCTTCTTTAAAAAAATGTCCTGCAAATGTCGCTGCAAATGACTGTTTGGAATTCAACATCGTTGTACATTTAAGGGATTCACTATTTCCGCGCTTTTTTAAGTATTGCTCGGATAGTCGATTTCTACAAGATATAATCTAGGCCTATAACGGAGCTATAGTGTCTAGAAGATATAGTTTAAAAATCAGCTTATTCAAAAGGTGCTAAAAAATTGTATCCCATAAATGTTGAACGAGGCTGAACGATGACTGTCGATCACAGCGACATATGGTAATTCCAACCTAACTATTTCAAAAGACATCAATTGAGAAAACGTTTCGCTCAGTGAAGATCGAGAAAATGTTGCTGCTATCGACATTTGTCATTCAGTATTTTTCAATATTTATGGGATTCAATTTTTAGCAATTTTTAAAGCATTACTGGAATAGCCGGTTTCCACACCATGACCGTGATCTAGGTAGATTTTCCTCTGTTATCGCAACGAGATTGACCAATCAGAAGCCAGAATTTTTGCTAACTTTTCAGTGTTTGAAAAAATGTGCCTGGATCCCGGCCTATATTTCTAGACGTTATAACTCAGCTCAGGAATAGTACAGGGATGACAGGGATGACCGCAGAAAGCAAACTCCGTATTCTGATACATTAAGGCCGGGATCCAATTAGGAACAAGTGTGTCGCTATAACGAAGTAGCGACATATGGCCAATAAAAGTTTATTGGTAGAAGTGATAAAAACAAATCGTTAAAGGTCTTTGCGAGCGTGTCATTATCGTCAGGCTAATGCATATTGAATTATTTCCCTAGTTTAATAAAGCTTATCCATGCGCGTATCGTCTAATGGAGGATATTCCAAATATGGGTTCAAGGCTGAAAAAGTCACGTGGTACCGGTAATTTACCTAAGGAACTTCTAACCGATGAGAAGGGAAACAGGAAACTACTACTGCTTTCTCCCGTGAACTGTTTCATTGGCTAGCGGGGATTTACATTACGTCGACGGAGACTTCCCTTCTTTACGTTAGACGTTTTTGCCTTCCCCACGTGATCATAACGTAGATAGAATATCCTCTATTCAAGAAAGTGGATTGCCGTACTATAGCGCCTAGAATATATAGCGTAGAAATTGGCAATCCTGTAATACTTTTGAAAATGCTGAAATTTTGTATCCCTTAAATGTGCAACGATGCTGCTGAAATATACAGATCACAGTGACATCTGCAGGATATTTTCTCAAACTGCAAGATATTGCTAGTCTATACAATGTAATACTAAATCCCGCAGATGTCGCTGTGATCGATACTTGGGATTTTAGCAGTATCGTCGCACATTTAAGGGATACAAATTTTTAGCGTTGTTTGGATAGCATATTTCCCTGTAGCCGTACTTTCGGCAAAAACTTGAAATGAGCATGCCCCCTGTGCATATATCACCACTCTTATGTATAACGGTTCTCTGTTATGGTGTTGATTCTGAGCGCTCTTTGTTAAATTTCTATATTTGTGTTTCAAAGAAAGCAATACAGAAAAGTACTGTTCCTATGGAAAGAACAACTTCTTTAATATCGAAATGTATAGCATAGGAGTTCAGAATCAGTGCCTTAAATAGTTTCGAATATGATTGTTGTTATGGCAATCAATACCCTTCCTGGATGTGGAAATACAAAATTGTGTTCAACATAATGGAGGATATTCCATCTACATTTTGATCACGTGGTCAAGGTAAAAACTTCTATCGTAAAGAAGGGAAGGCTCCGTAGACGTTTAATGTAAATCCCCGCAAGCCAATGAAACGGTTCATGAGGCAAAGTAGGAGTATCTTCCCTTCTTATCAGTTGGAAGTTCCTTGGGTAAATTACCGATATCACGTGACTTTTTTCAGCCTCGAACCCATATTTGGAATATCCTCCATAAACCGCAATCTAGATAGATTTTTGGCTGTTAGAGACACGAGATTCATCAATCAGAAGCCTGCATTTTTGTGAACTTTTCGCTGTTTGCAGAAATGCAGGCTATTGATTGGTGAATCTCGTTTCGCTAACAGCGAAAAATCTATCTGGATCCTAGCCTACATTTCTACAAACATCGCACTTCATCCATTGCACTAAAAAAATGACTCAAAACTTTCATGACATAGGTCGGGATCCAGAAACAGCAAATATTCTCAAACATGCAGGCTTCTGATTGGTCAAACTCATTTCGCTAACAGCGAAAAATCTATCTGAATCTCAGCCATAGTTTTCTTCGATGAAATCAACGCAAAAGGATAAAAAAAAAGAAAAGTATAAGATTTCTAAAATGTTTTGGCGGGTTTATCGCTATTTGCAAGGATTTGTAAACTTTAGAATTAATTAACAGTTTTTCGCTAATTATGAATAGAAAATTTATGTTTTTAAAGCTGAATTTTATAAAAGCACGTAGATTGAGTAAATATCTGTCCAAAAATTTAATCATTACTCTTTTCTGTCCATTATTTAAGTCTCTACCTCGATTGAAACATAAGGTGTGACGAAGAAAATAAATCTGTGATTTTCAGTATCTCGACGTTATTTTAAAAAATCTATATCTCTGTTTATAATTAATTTATGAGGATGCATTTGATCTCAATTTGAAGATCTTCTTGATTGGGCCCTTCTGGTTTTGGTTTTATTTTTCTGCGATAATTGGTTCTTTTGATATGGGAAATTTTACGCTTCCATGTTTGGTCGATTTAACATGGAGGAGTTGTCTTCAGTATAATAAGCAGTTACGGTGTCTCGCCTTTATTCTTGGCGTTTGTTTGTTTGGCGGGGTTAGCATTTTTTTCAGCTTGGCTTGGCAGAACGACCGTCCTGCTTGATGTTTAATCATATATTATTCGTTCGAAAAACTAGCGTCTATTTTAAATGGGAAGACTGGAACACATGCTGTATATGAAAAAATCGTCAACAATGTAAAGAGATTTAAGTAGACTTTTGTTATTATTACTATTATTAAATGCTGAAAATTAAATGATGTCAGTCTAAGCAATGTATAGACATACACTATCATTGCTACATGCAGAAAATAATAAAAACATAATAGTTAAGATAAAGTATTAGATGATGAAAAGACATATTCTATAATTACGATGATAGAGCAGAACGGGTAAACATAATGTATTAAGCACGTAGAATGTTGGATAAAAAATTTTTCCAACGCAATGCTTCTAGGTAGATTTCGTATGAAATACTACCTATTACATTCTCCCCTATGTTGGAATTTCTGAAAAATTTTTGCAGATCTACACCGATCATGACCTCTAGAACGCAAAACCACCTTCAATAAAAAAATTTATCTATCTATCTATCTATCTATCTACCTCTCTCTATATATATATATATTTATATCACTTTCTTCTGGATACGATAACGTCCTTAATTCTGCGCAAATCTCTTCCAAACTGATACATAAAATCAAGGGGCATAAAATCTTGGTCAAGTTCGTTAATGGGCAAAATCGGACCAAAGGGATGGAAATAGGGAGGGGTTTTGTGAAAACCGAAAAAACCCCATAACTTCTTAATTTTTGTACATATCAAATCAGTTTAAAGTTTTTATTACTTCTAAAAATTTGGCCAAAAATTTATGTATCACAGATTTTTGATAAACTTAAAAATGGGCACAAAGGGCGCAAAAATAGGGTTTTAGGGAGAAAAAAATTCATAACTTCGCCAATTCTCAAGATATCAAATCCAATTAAATTTATTATAAATCTTCTTAATATTATCTACAACTTTTATATTAGAAGTTTTTGACAGGACCAATTCGTACCGCAATAAAAAATTAAAAACGAAAACAAAAAGGGGGAGTTGAAGAAGGAAAAAATCCATAACTTCGTCAATTCACAAGATATAAAATTCGCATGAATTTATTATATACCTTCTTAATATTGTCTACAACATTTATATTGACAAGTTTTTCATAGGACCAATTCTTACAGCAAGAACAAATTAAAAATACATAGCGGTTGAAGAAAAAAAATCATCGTATTAAGGGTGTATTCAAATTTAAAGTGCTTGTTTTCTGACTCATTTTTAAATTCATTTTTGATCCCAAACGCATCCAATTGGTATAATTCTCTTATTCAGAAACTATATAATGTACCGTAATGATCGAGTTTTTTATAGAGGCAGAATATATTTCAAAAAATGATGTCAAATTGGGCATTTTGAACCGAATTTCCCGAAGCGACTGTGTTAGAAACAAAAAATATTGTCCTACTGAGAAAATAATTGTTTATAAATGAAATTTTAATTCATTGAAAGAAAAATAAAAACACAGGTCGCTTATAAATCTCTTCAAAAATCACGTCAGCAAGTTTCATATTTTTCTATTAAAAATGAATCTGAAAATGTGCCATAAAATTTCGAGTTGTTGAGCATGGAAAAGTATTTTTTTTTTTTTTTTAATACCGCCTTAACATGATTCTGATAAAACCAGCTCTTTTATAAAAATGAAATAAAAACTCGTCTAAAGCGGCCAGATAAAATTGTTAAAGTGGGTTTATCTCTAGTCATGATTTAGTTTTTGTTGGTGAAATTAGTATGCTTAACTTCGAAATCTACCTCCGCCTGTAGGCCGGGCCGGCAGGGATTTATTTAAATACACATTTTGTCTGAAACTTTTTTTTTGTCTGAAATAGACAATAAGCTAACTACTAGTGCACTAATCATGTTACTAATGGAATCAGTATTCGATGAAATTGTTCTCTAGACATACGTTCCTTTTTATCTAGCGAATCTGAAACCGAAACATTCGCTCTTTATTTTCTTTCAACCTAATGATCACCACATTTCTTGTCGGTGAAAGAAAACACGTTTCTTAAGAGTATTTGGTTCGAACAAAAAAAAACTAAGGTCACTATACTGTATAAACATTAAAGTGATTTCTTAAAAAAATTCTGAATTAGAATATCAGTACATTATTGTTTTAGTGAATATAAATTGAACAGTAAAACATGTACTACAGAGTTTAAGTTTTGTTATGTATATTTTTAAAGAATTTATAAATACTCTTATTTTTAAAGAATTATTTTAAATACATTTGCAACAAGATAGAAAAAGGAAACCTTTCAGTTTTTCAAGGTATTCAATTTTTCTCCTTTCAAATATAAATTTCTTTTGATAATTTTATGATTAAAAGAAACACTAATTGAACTAACTTACTTAAATTTTTTACTAAAAGTTTCCAAAAAAGTATTAACTTTTAAATAATATACAGGATTTAAAAAAAATATATATACAGGTTTTCGTAGCTTAGTGCTGTTTAGTTAGCGCGATTTTCATAAAATGTTTTAAATGCTCCCTCGATTAGTTCAGGGATTTATTCTATTAATGACCAAAGTAATCTAGTATGTTGTGGCTGTCACAAAACTTTCTTCTATATAAATCACACAAAGAGCACTGATTGATATCAAGCTATACCCGAATCTGAAATTTGATGGAAATTCGTGCATTAGCTCTTGAGATAGAGCTATAGTTGAAATTCGGAAAATGCAGCACAGCAGCGCCACCTTTTGAGCGATTTGCACCAAAACATAAACACCACTAATTCATATCAAGGTATACCTGAATCTGAAGTTTGTTGAAAATCCAAGCATCAGTTCTTGAGATATTGCTATTTCGGAAATCGCAAAAAATGCAGCATAGCAGCGCCACCTGTTGAGCGACTTTCACCAAAATGTATAAAACGTCAATTCATGTCAAGGATTAACTTAATCTGAAGTTTGATGAAAATCCGTGCATTAGTTCTGGAGATTGAGCTATTGCGGAAATCTTGAAGAAGGCTGCATAGCAGCGCCGCCTGTTAAGCGATTTACACCAAAAACTAAGCAGCACCAATTTATATCACGGACTTACTGAATGTAAATTTTTATTAAATTCCATGCATTAGTTCTTGAGATAGAGCGCCCACAATATTTTTGTCACATACAGACGGACAGACAAACTCAAAGACAGACATTTTGTAAAAACACGTTTTTCGGAATCTCTGACCCCTAGAACGTGTAAAATCGTCGAAAACCGAAAGTCGAAAATTTTCACGAATTCAAAAATTTCTTCTTGTAAATAGAAGAAAATAAAAATGGATAATTCTTTTTTTCCCAGTAAAACTTCGTTGAAATTTTGAAAATGTTGAAAAATAGAAAGAAAATTAGACGAATTAGAAGAAGCTCTTATAAAATTACAATTCCTCAAAAAATTTTGATTGACCCAGACATCAGAGGAAATAAGCATGCTCAGCGAGGGTTAGAAAATCAAATTTTGTGTGGCTTCAAGACGTATTCCAAAATAGAGAAACAGAACTGTGCAATTGGAAATTGCTAAGTTTTCGCTTAAATAAATTAAAATGCCGGGTAAGTCAAAATGAATATAGCGATTTCAAACGGCAATAACTATCTAATGGAAAATAATTTATCGATAAGATTAACACAGATCGTAGACGGAACTTCAAAATTGTGTATACATACGTCTTAGATGTTCTATGTGACTTCCGTTGGTCAAACGCCCAACATCTAGGCGGTAGACCATTTCACGCCACACATTCTGAAGCATTTGTTCAGTCATCGACGCAAGCGATTTACAAATGTGTACTTTGAGTTCTTTAATTGTTTTGGGCATGGGAGGCACTCTGTCTTTAACGTAACCTCGTAGAAAATATCGGCCATTTTTACCGTCATAATTGGCCATTTTTACTACTGAGGCGGCCGCAATGAACAGGTTTCTTGTCGTTAAAAATGTTTCAAATTGCGCATGCGTAGACTTCCGCTTCACTGCACCTCCGCCTTACGTAAAGAAATTTTGAAGTTCCGTCTACATTCTGTGTTAATCTTATTGATAAATTCTTTTCCATTTATTAGTTATAGCCGTTTGTAATCGCTATATTCATTTTGACTTACCCTGTATATGTAGATTTGAAGCAATCAAAT